>CM061065.1:98304953-98624740 GCA_030762895.1 Sophora flavescens
ATAATGTTAATTAAGGATGTTTCCCCAATTGTTCATAATACATGAATATTATGACGGGGGTAGGTTATGTTCATAGGGCTTAGTTAAGGA
Source organism: Sophora flavescens (assembly GCA_030762895.1). Lineage (NCBI taxonomy): Eukaryota > Viridiplantae > Streptophyta > Magnoliopsida > Fabales > Fabaceae > Sophora > Sophora flavescens. Next base: position 98,305,044 of record CM061065.1, read on the forward strand.
TCTAGTTGATTGAGTGTTCTAGGAACATTAATAAACGGCTATGATTAAAGGATTAATTCCTCGATGTATAAGACATGAACATTAATGAAGGCATTTAAGATTAATGGCTATGATCAATGGATTAGTGAGCCATTGGGTTGAATAATGAAATGCCCTGATGATTTGCAGCGGTTCCTGACCGCTTCTCTCGCTCAATACAAACACGCTCCATTGAGCACCGTCATTCTGAGTAAGGACCACACCGTGCTCTAGTTTGAAACCTGGCAGGGCGTCATATGAGCACAGCTGTCATGCGAAGCAGTGGTCTTGCTGCTTAGTCCAGCACGCCCGTGCGAGGGTGAGCTCCCGTTCTCGCCTGACCATAACGTAAACCGGAATGTTGAAACAGGGTTTTCACCCCCAACGCTTAAACGATAATAAGATACCGCAACTAACATTGAGACTAAAGACAAGTGAAAGAAGTTGCATGGGTAGCATACTTACCTAAAGCTCCAAGTGTTAAGAGGTTGAACCTTGGTAGCCTAGTGTTTGCTCCAAGTGATAAGATGTTGTACCTTTGGCGCTCTACTCCTCACTCCAAGGGGGCCTTGATGCTGATGGTCAAGGTGTTGAGCTCGTGTAATGACCGTGAGCGTTGATAATGTTAAAAGACTTAACGATGAACGTTAAGCGATAATCTCCGGAGTAGCTAGTGGTGAGGTGTTTGATGTTGATAGCTCTGGTAGCTTTGTGCTTAAGCGGGTGGTGGTTGTGGTTGTGGTTGTGTGTTGTTTGTCAAATGCATTCATATAGGATATGTTGATGGAGGTTGTAACATAGGGGAGTTTGTACAGTATACATCGTGAGCATCCGCGAATAAGATTAGCTCGTTGGCCCTAGGGGTCACCTAGGTTTGATGGATGGGGCCACACGAGGTGCTATTGGCCAATGTGGAAATGTAACCTCCGGGTTGGAACTTTAGTTAGTTTGGACCGAAGTGCATAGTAGAGAGTGAGCATAACTCATTGCATAGCATGCCCACGTTATATTGATGATTATTGTGATATTGTTGTTGTCATATAACATGCTTGTTTGATGTATGCTGGCGTCTGTGCCTTCGGTCTTGCCGTTATATTCTTATATATTTCTTACTCACTATCTATGGTTTCTTGTTTTGTGGCATGTATCTTTTATAGAGGTCGTGTGGAAGTGAGGAGTGACTACGAGGATCACTTGACTACTTAGAATGGATTTAGCGCTTAGTAGTTGTTAGTTACTTTAATTGTATCCAAGTTGTTTATTTGATTGGTTATACCAGATCTGTAGTGTGACATTGGGTTTGGGTCGTTTATGTTCTTCGATTATGTTATGTTTCTGTGATAAAACATGTTTTAGCTATTCCGCGTTATGTTACAATGCTCAGATCTGCTTCTGGTTTTGATATTGCACATATATATTTACATGTGGTCCTCTCTCTTTATATTTTTTTATCGCTTTTGAATGCATGCGGGTGTGGTATCAAACTATAGTACCTTGCACATTTAGTTTCTCGAGTTAGTTGGAGAGATACAATACTATTATGAACATGGATCAGAAAGTGATAGAACAAAGACACGAAAAGAGGGGGGATCCATGAAATCGTGTTTTTTAGAGGAGAGTTGGTAGTGGTTCAATGGCGATTTGGACCCTATACCGGCCAAATCAAAGTGCTCAAATATGCACGATGCCAGTATCCCATCTTGCCATTGTAGCTCGCAGAGGGTTTGGGGTTTATTTGGTGCGGAGGTCCGCATTGTGTTGGAGATTGCACGGGGCATGCTTGTCCTGCTTTTATATTTGTCGTGAACAGTTCAGCTGGATTGGGAGATACGGCAGAGAGGAGATCTGAGAAGGCGCTATGGGTAGAGAGCTGTGCTTATAGAGGTGGAGATGGGAGGTGTCCCCGCCAGGGTGACGAGACGGCCTGCACCTCTAATCACAGGAGAGTATTTAGTGAGAGGATGAATCCTCTCAATTCTGCGTACCTTATCCAATGTATGTGATTAATATCCGGTAGACTCGTTTTGTGTTGTTTGACCTAAGTGCTACATTCTTTTATTTCACATGAGTGTGTGGATCATTTACACTTGCCCGCTTCTCACCTACCTTATACTCTTCGATCTACCCCAACCAATGATTCCTTGGTTACTATGTTTGTTTGTCTATGCTGTCCTAGTTGTTGAGAATAGGACATTCCTTGGATCTTGTCCGGGTTGCCTATGCAACTGATAGATGTTATTCTTTGTATGGATTGGCTTTCTACTAACCATGTAGTGTTAGATTGTTCCGGAAAGACTTATCTTTTCGAGCCTTCTAGCATGGTATCTCGCAATGAAGGAATATACATGAGGAGTGATGATTCTCGTCGAGATGTCATACTTTTCTCATTAGAAGCTAAATAGACTCGAGTATAGTTTTTATGCCTATCGTGAGAGAGTTTCCAGGTTTTTTCTCTCGATATTCCAGGTTTCCCACTGAGATAGGTTGAGTTCACCATAGATCTCATACTAGGGACAAACCTATATCAATTGCTCCTTTATCGGATGTCACCCGTAGAGTTGGCAAAGAGTTGAAGAAATAGTGGAGGATATGATGAAGAAAGAATTCATTAGACCTAGTGTTTCATGCATGGGAGCACCTATGTTGTTTGTAAAGAAAATGACGAAGTTGTGTTAGGTTGTGTATGGATTGCAGCGGGTTAAACAAGGTGACAATCAAGAATAAGTATATGTTGTTTAGGATAGATGATCCGATGGATCAATTGAAGGAGCTTTATTTTCTAAGATTGATTTGAAATTTGGATACCATAAGATTAGGTGAAGAAAGAGGATATACCTAAGACAGCTTCAGAGCCAGCACGGACACTACTAGTATTTTTTGTTAACCCTTTTGTGTGACTATTGCTCCAAAGATATATGTATTACATGATCGGATCTTTAGACCATTCCTCGACAAGTTTGTAGTGGAGTATATAGATGATATCCTCATTTATTCTCATACTCGGAAGAACATGAGGATCATTTTGGAGAGTGTTACAGGTGTCAAGGATAGGTAGTTATATGCGGTTATCTAAGTGAATTTTGGTTAGGGAGATTCAGTTTTTAGGTCATATAATCATTAAGGAAGGAATAGCGATTGATCCAACTAAAGTAGATGTTGTGCTTAAATGGGAGAGACCTAAGTCGGTAAGTGAAGTGAAGAGTTTTCATGCTTAACTGGATATTATCGAGGGTTTCTCAAAGATTGCATTACCTATGATGCAGATTAACGAGAAAAGGTGTACAGCATTTGTTTGACTAAAGTGTGAAAAGAGTTTTAGAAATTGAAGGAGAAATTAACTACATCTCTGGTGCTAATATTACCAAATCCTTTAGGACACTTGACGTGTATGACGCTTCTTATCAAGGGTCGGGATGTGTTTTGATGCAAGAGGAAAGAATTGGGCTTATGCTTCCCGACAATTGAGGATTCATGAAGGAATTATCCACCCATGATCTAGAATTGTGGCTATAGTATTCGCTGAAGATATGGCGACACTATCTTTATGGAGCTAAGTTTAATGTTTACGAAAGTGATCATAAGAGTTTGAAGTACTGCTTTATCGGATGAGTTGAATATGAGATAGCATAGATGGATGGAGTTTATCTTGATTATAAATTGATCTGATCACCATCACTGGAAGCGAATGTGGTGGCGGATGCATTAAGTAGGAAATCTTCATGTGTGCTACAAAAGATGGTAAAAAGATGGAGTTGATTGAACAGTTTGGTATTTGAACTTATGTATGGAATTGGTTGAGGATAGAATATGCTTGGTATGATCACTATTATAGTGAGTTTTTGAGAGAGCTTAAGGGGAAAACACGTACAAGATCACTATCTCTAGGAAGCATTAAAGGTATAGAATTTGATTTCGGTAGAGATAGATAGAGTATTGCTTTAGAGACAGGACATGTGTGCTAGAGGACTTAGAGCTTAGGAAGATGATTTTGGAAGAGGCACATGGTAGCTGAGTTTCCACTCTGAGTCTAGAAGATGTATCGGGACTTGAAGAAGATCTTTGTCAAGGTTGAAGAAGGAAGGAGTAATATATTCTATCTTGTTTAGTTTGTCGAAAGCTAAGATAGAAAGCATTAAGCTTCTTCTGGTTTGCTCTGGGCCTTAGATATTCAGTGGAAGTGGGATAGTATAGCTATGGACTTTGAGGTTTAGTTACACATAACTCGGTATAGGTATGAGCAAGTTTCACATCGTTGATAGGTTAATGAAGTGTGCTCACTTCTTACCTATTAGTGAAAGTCATATTAGAGAGGACACCACTTGACCCCACCGGATCTATATCAAGAAGGTCGGTGCACGGTATGCCTTCAAGTATTGTCTCCGAATGAGATCCTAGATTCAATCTAGATTTTGGAGCGGGTTACTCAATGCTTTGGGGATGAAGTTCAGGATGAGTTCTCTATCATCCTCAAACGGATGGAGACAATAAAAGAACAATTCAATCATTGGAGGACCTTTTTGAGAGCTTGTGTGTTGGAACATATTGGCAGTTAGGATGAGTTCCTACCTTTGATTAAGTTCACTTATAACAACGGTTTGCCACATTAGTATCGGGATGGCACCGTACGAGGCTTTGTATGGTAGAAAGTGTAGGACTCCATTATGTTGGTATGGGATTGTGAGAGTCAAGTGTTGGGTCAAGATGTGGTACAGCGGGATAGCAAACAAGTCAGGAAGATAAGAGAGAAAAATGAAGGAAGCACATGATAGGAAGAGGAGCTATAGTGACAAGAGAGGAGGAGACCATGGAATTCTCGGAAGTTGATCACGTGTTTTTGGAGTCACTCCAGTGGAATTGGGAAGCTATCTGGTCTAGAAAGCTTAATCCTCGATTTATTGGACCTTTTCGGATTCTTCCACGAATTGGTCGAGTAGCTTATCATATAGCCATACCACCTAACCTTTCTAATCTTAATGGCGTCTTTCCGTCTCTCAATTGAGAAATATTATCCGGATCCTTCTTATGTAATTGAGCCCCAGTCGATACAACTCAGGAGAATCTAGAATACGAGGCTTTACTGGTTAAGATTATAGATAGAAGAATTAAAGAAACTCCACGGTAAATAGATTCCCTTGGTTATGGTCATCTCGGGGATGACATTAAGATTACTTTACCGGAGCGTGAAGCGGAGACATGCCGGCCAGATATCCACGCTTGTTTTTCGTGTCGTGAATTCCGAGGACGGAATTTATTTAAAAGGGTGGAAATGTAACTGTACTTTTATGATTTTGTTTTACAGATGATGATGAGGTTTAAGAGTTGGATTAGAGGGAATAATATGTTAATAAAAGTCTAGGAACCTCTGCACGGAAAGTATGCAACTTTTAGGTGTGAAATCGAACGTAAAAGTAATCTAGGGTTTCCGTATATGCTTACAAAGCTTAAGTATGTGAAATAAGGAATTTAGGTTTAATAAAGAGATTAGGTATTTTTGACGTCTTGAGACTGTTTATTAAGTATATGAGAGTCTATATCTCAAATTTGGGATCAATCGAGCATCAAACGGACTCGGGAATGTGATGAAACGTGGAAGTGGGTTTCCTAGTCAATAGTCAATGCTCAAGCATGGCCTACTCCATGCTCAGCGTTGAGGCCAACCGACCAGCTCGGCGTTGACTCCACGTGACACAAGCTGACCTCGTGGCAATCCCTTATTGGTTGCATGCGCGGGGCGCTAAACCTACCCAACATTCAAGCATGGAGGATCCTATGCTCCGTGGAGGACACTCAGCGTGACCCTTCCCATGCTCAAGCGTGGGCATACGATGGTGAAAAATAAAAGGGGCATAAGTGAGACAGAGCTCACTTTCACCCCTGTGTGAAAAAAGAGAAAGAAGAAAAACAAGAGTTAGAGAGAGATAGAGTAGTGAGTTAGAGATAGAGATTGAGTCGAGAGTTCCAGGCAATCCAATCATCTCGACACTATTTCGAGTGCGTACGTTGTGATCATGGCAATGGCGTCTTCTCAACCCTAACTTCTTTTTCTTCACTAAGTTAAGGTAATCTATACCCTTTTATGTAGAAATGTCAGTTGGTGATTCAGAATAAACTTATCTTTCATTTCTTGATCGGTTTTCAATTCCGACTTCAAATTAGGGTTACCTCCAACGTACACTTCATAATGTGGTATTCGGGTGATTTTTGGGGGGTAAGACATGTGTTGCTTGCTTGGCGAATGCGGAGGAGTAGAGGAGTGCCTCATTCGTCGCGTTAAGGTTATCGTCTGATAGCTTAGGTGGGGAAAAAGCCATCTAACGTTGGAAATGGCTAAGTGACATTTATTTCAATAATGGTGTAGAGGCGACCAAACCCTACTAGTGAGCGAAGTAACGAGACAATATCAATATCACATTGGGGGCTACTTAGTGGGACCAATGACGATATTGAAATTGTAGGTTTATCGCCGTTAAGTTAAAATATGATATTTGAGGTTGCATTGCATTGTCTTCTAGACTGTTTGCGGTGTGCTGTTTGAAATATGACAATTGTCTGAGTATTTAGGTCTATTTTATTATTGGGTTAATTATATATTATTGCTTATAATGATGACTTGATCGGTGATTATATTGTTCTTAGTAATTTCTAAGTGATGACACAAGATGAGTTATGATGATGTATGTGGGGTTCATGACATATGTTTTTATAAATTCCTAACCTAAATGATTAATATTGTACCATGATGAGATTGAGGATGTATGATTATTGATGATTAATGTATGAGATGGTGATGAGAGTTTAAAGCACTAGGGTATGACTTCGAGATATGTCGGTGATAATTATTCATATGCATGTTAAGGATCCGTGTGTTGGGAACACACAAAGGATCGGAGTCCCCTACGGACTGTCCCATTTTATTATTGGGGTTGCAGCTATAGTTTCATTGTGTTGCACGGCACCCTCGCGATAGAACCAGGGTGTGCACGGCGGAGATGTCGACTATAGTGACATTGCCTTGCATGGGCATTCTCCCGCAGGACTGTCCCATTTATTATCAGGGGTTGCCATGCATCGCTTGGACGACTGTTAAGGGTAGAGGAAAATAATATGTTTCAAGGATGACTGCATATATAGAGATATGTGATGATGCATGTTGGTGTGCTGTTCTTGAATGAATTTTACCAAACCTTTTCCTGTTGGATATTAGATGCATTCTTATCCCCGTTTTCCTTTCTTTAGTATTTGTTTTTCTATCGTTAAATCTACAGATCCTGAGTATATCGATGGCTCAATGGGGGCACCCATGGATGGAGGCTCCTGGGGTTCCCACCGATCGGGACCTTTGAGTCCGAGTTCTTCGATGAGAACGGGTGGGTTTGGACCCTAGTCACTCGTTTTGCAATTTATATGGGTCCCGTATTGGTGACCTGGGCATAGGGAATGGAGCACCATTTTGGATGGTGGGAACTTCGAGTGGGAAAAACCTTCCTCTTTCTATCTGATTTCCCGTAGCACCGCGGATGTTCTACCGCCCCATCCCAAGACAGTTGAGGCACATGTACCCGCACTCGCACTGTGGACTGTTATCGCACCAAGACATGACGATGATCGGGTGGTTCTTGATGTAGACCACTTACTTGCCACGAGGTACCGAGGATTCCCGGATGTGAGAGCGGCAGTTACGAGTCCTCCGATTGTCGTCCGTAAACAGGCTAGCTTATCGGCGATTGTTTCAGGGCCTTCGGGAGAGAGCTCTTCCTAGCAATAGCAGAGGAGTAGTGGGGCCGTCTAGCCCCAAGGGTGACAAGAGAGTGGTAGGAATGATCGTATGTGATGGGCGCCAAAGGCTCTCCCGATTAGGTGTACACAGTGTGCGGTGAGGATTTTGATGTATTTTGAGATGGGATCTGGGTGTTGATGATAGCGAGGTGTCTTTGGTTTAGACTTTTAATGTATTTTTATTTTCTTACCTGATTTGTATATAGGATCCTAATGACTGGGATTCCCTACCACGATCTGATGCATTTGTATGTATACGTGGTTGTAAGTATATATCCGATGGTTGTTTTTATTAAAGTTTTTATTTCTCCACCGTTGTATATATCCTTTTAATGCTAATAACACGATTATATTTTAAATAAAAATATGGTTTTCTTTAATGGGACATCTCGGTGTCTCACCAACTATATATGTTGGCACCCCAATACCAACAATCTTTTGAAGCACACCAAAAATTTATTGATAAAGAAAGAAGAAATACAAAAAGACATGGGGACATAGAGCTTAAACCCATGCAAGAATCATTTGAATTTATAGTAGGGTAAACCTACTCTATTCCTAAAAAAATCCTCCTAATAAAGTCATGAATTGTATTCCACCACAAATAAATTTGGATTAAAATGTCATGAGAAGCTAATTTATTAGTACAATGATTTACTTCTCTAAAGATATGAGAATAAACAAAGTTCATCCCTCTAATTAGCTCTCAAACAATTCTTCCAATAGTTTCTCAATTGCCAAGGAACCACATTTGAAGATCAAAAGGCTAAAATAACCAATTGAAAATTGCATTGAAGCCAAAGGTTGAACCAACCTTTTCCACTACATAAATACAATAACATGTGAACAAAACAACTTTGTTCAATATGTTGTCTTCTACACTATAAAATTGAATTTGTTTTGTAATGTTGTAATTAGAGTTTATGTGTTTATTCTCCACTTCTCCACCATGTTTTTCTTTGAATTTTATAAATCCACATAATCCTTCCAAATCTTATAAATTCTTATGATATAAATCCATTAAAATCCAAACTATAAAATCTTGATCATAACACTTTTTTTAAAAAAATCTTAAAAGTCATTACATTGCTACGTAGTCTTTTAAAATCCAGATTTTTTTATGCCTAAATAGCCTTTCAAAATCTCAATCCAATACACCCCCTATGCTAGTGATCGATTTTTTTGTCTCTAATTTTAATCAAATATTTGGTTTCTATTTCAGTTTCTAATGCTTCACTTCATATTTTTATTTTAACGTGAATTAAATTGTTTAGTAATTTTGTGACCCATTTTTTGGTCTCCAATTTTAATCAAAAAATTGGTCTCTGTTTCCTTCTGTAATGCTCAACTTCTTATTTTGAATTTAAAGTGAATTAAACTATTTAGTAATTTAGTGACCAGTTATTTGATCTTTAATTTTGATAAAAAAAAATCGGTCTCTCTTTCGGTCTCTACTGCTCAACTTCTTATTTTTATTTTAATGTGAATTAAACTATTTAGTAATTTAGTGACTGATTTTAGGGTCGCTTATTTTAATCAACAAATTGGTCTCTATTTCGGTCTCTAATGCTTAATTTCTTATTTTTATTTTAATATGAATTAAATTGTTTAGTAATTTAGTGATTGGTTTTATGGTCTCTAAATTTAATCAAAAATTGATCTCTATTCGGTCTCTAATGCTCAACTTCTTAATTTTATTTTAATTTGGTTAAATCATTTAGTAATTTAGTGACCGATGTTTTGGTCTCTAATCATAATCAACAAATTGGTCTCTATTTCGGTCTCTAATCCTCAACATCTTATTTTTATTTTATTGTTAATTTATTTTTTTAGTAATTTAGTGACCGATATTTCGGTCCCTAATATTATTCAAATAATTGGTCTCAATTTCGATCACTAAAATATACCAGCAACCGATTTAGAGACCAACTATTTTTTTGTCAAAAATGTATGGAATCGATCTCCAAATTAGTCTCTACATTAACGGAAAATTTTCAATCTCTAAAAGCAGTTACTAAAAAGTGGATTTCTAGTAGTGCCTATGATTAGAAGATAGTGAGAGGAAGAGAATGATCATGAACTCGAGGTTAACAAGCATACCGAAGCTTCTAGGGTTAGGTAAAGTGAACCAAGGGCTTGCACTCACAAAATTGGTATTCAAGGGCCTTAATGCTATCGCAAACCTTTAGCATTTTTGGGATACTTTATAAGGATGTCACTTTATTAAAATTGAACTTGATAAGCATTCACCTTTTAAAAGGTGATTATTATATTATTATTGGTAAAACTGTTTTATGTATGGATATTGACGGGAACAAAGAAAATTTTGTCAAATACATTTGCTATCTTTCGTTTGTAGCTTCAAAAAAAGATTTTTGGGATACCTTTAATTGGGCTCGTTATTTTGATTCTTGCATGTTAACTTAAGAGATACCGCACGAATGATGCACAAGAGCTTAGGGAGTTGATAGAGGCGTTGGTATGTACTTTTGATTTCTTAGATCCGGACAATCATTATGATGATTTAGTAATTTTAAATTTTATGCCATGATTTATAAACCCCTTTAATATAGTGATCTAAGCAGAATTGACATTAGCAAGATAAGTTTTAAAAACACTATTGATATGTTGTTTCACCTTCCCGCTTGATTCTTTTTTCTTTTTAGGAAAATATAAGAAGGACGCAAAAGGCTAGCTAAAAGTTGCAATTGATCGTCTTGGTTGAAAGCTGATGACCAATCCTTAAATATAGCGACATATTTTTTTTTATCATTTTCTTCCAAGTTTAGTTTCCACTAATAATAATGTGAGTTACAAATTACACTAATTGGTTGTGGCAAAATGACATTGTATAGATATCCATCATTTTGAAATCATGGTAGTTGTAGATTTTACAATTATTATGGCAAGCAAAAAATAATCTTTGGATGTGTTATTGATTTTAAACCATAGATATTTTTTGATGTGCTGAAACTACAAGTTCAGGGCCATGTAGCTATATAAAGTGGTTTTTCATTCCTGCTGTCGGAGGTATTTAAGTCTAAGCCGTAAGAATTTGAAAAAGGATAGAATATGAGATCACTATATTTTTCTCTACAAAAATTTGAATATCAACTTCTTTTTTCTGAAAGATTGTGGAGACCTGAATTAGCTATTATTGAATATTTGCCTAAGCCAACAAACAACAGTCCTGATTTGTATGTTTAAGGTAAATTAAACAATTTTCAAGTAGAAAAATGCAATAAAATTATTCTTGGCTTTTTTTCAGATATTTTTTGGGAGTTACTATTAAGTTGAATTATTGGAATCAATATATAACTTCTGGGAATAGGGTGATTATTTTAAATTTTAATAAATCGATATATATATATATATATATATATATATATATATATATATATATATATATATATATATATAAAATATAAATATATAACATTTATAATCTATTTTATCTATAATTTCAAAGTCTATGCCTATAATTTATTTATAATGTGTACAAAAAAAATCCCATTGAAAGAAAAGTCTATACAAGCGTCACTAAATCCTTTTTCAATAATCTAAAAATGGTTAACTTACATGGGGCAAAGAGAAAAAAATCGAATATATATTTTTTTTAAAAATAAGAAAAATAATAATATGATAGATAAATCTATTTTATAAAAATGGTTAACGTATATGGGATGATAAATAAATCAAAATGGTTTTCAAGAAAAAAACTAATAACATTATAAGTAAATATATTTTCTAAAATAAAGGTTGACTTGCATGTAAAAAAAATAAACAAATCAAATAGATTTTAAAAAGAGAATAAAAATTAATTTGATGGATAAATAAATTTTCTAAAAATTGGTTAACGTACATGGCGTAAAGAGAAGAAATAAATCAAATAGATTTTCAATAGAGGGGGAACAACGACGACGACAATGACGACGACAACAACAACAACAGCAATAACAACAACAACAACAATAATAATATGTGATAGACAAGAATATTTTCTAAAAATGGTCATGGGAAAAGAGGAGAAACAAATCAAATAGATTTTAAATAAATAAGATAAATAATATGGTAGATAAACATATTTTTATTTTTAAATGATTAACTTGCACACGGAAAAGTAGACAAACAAATCAAATACATATTCAAAAGATATGAATAAATAATTTGATAGATAAATATATTTTCTTAAATTGGTTAATTTACACGGAAAAATATGAGAAATAAATCAATATATTTTCAAGAGAGAGAAAAAATAAATTTATAGATAAATATATTTTCTAAAAATGGTTAACTTGCATTTGGCAAAGAGGAAAAAAATCAAATAGATTTTTAAAGAATAAAAAAAATATGATAGATAAATCCATTTTCTAAAAATGATTAACTTATACGGGGGAAAACATGATAAATAAAGATAAGTAAATATATTTTTTTAAAAATATCGAATTGCACAAAAAGAAGATAAACAAATCAAATATATTTTCAAAAGAGAAGAAAAATAATTTGATAGATAAATAAATTTTCTAAAATTGGTTAATTTATAGGGCGAAAATGGGAAATAAATCAAATAGATTTTCAAAAGAGGTGAATAATAATAATAATCATAATGATGATGATGATGATATGATAGACAAATGTATTTTCTAAAAATGATCATGGGGAAAAGAGGAAAAACGATTTAAATAGAAAATAAAAATAATATGATAGAAAATAAACAGAAAACATTAACTATTCATATATGTATCATTTATATTCATATTAGACAAAAAAATTCCCGTGCCACCGGTGCACATACTATTATGAAATTTCTCGTGCCACCGGTGCACATACTATTATGTGTGTGTATGTGTGTGTGTGTGTGTGTGTGTGTGTGTGTATATATATATATATATATATATATATATATATATATATATTTAAGAGGGAGGCAGGGAGATAATGTTGTCTATTTGGGTATAATGTTCATGGGACAAAAAGTTGTCCAATAGTTTGGTGAGGGACAAAATTTGGGTTTTTATCCGGTTCTTTACTTCCATTTTTGTTTTGACCCATTACCACTTTTTAAATCAAACAGGGAACACAAATTTTTATGCTATCCAGTCCCTAAGTTTTTTGCAAATCAAACACACCCTACTTGTGTTGGAAAACTAATAGACGATTCTTAGTTCACACAAGATGATAGAACAAGGATTCTTTAAGGTGAGTGTGTGTATAAAGTGAGCAAGGACATAGGACCAACTTATAAGCTTCTTTGACAAACTTATTAAAATAAGATACACAAAGCTTATAGGAAAGTCAAACTATTTTTATAAATTATTTTTATATGTTTATTATTATAATCTATTATCATAGGACCAAATAAGCTTTTAATCCCCTTCCAAATGCCCCAAAAATCCCATTAATCCATCTCCTTTCTCCTCACTCTGTTTTCTTTCCCTCAATTTTCTACTGAGCCAAATGAAGGGTGTGCAACAACATTTAAATGAACTAATTAGAATGTTGGCATCACTACCGCCACCGCACAATTAGAGTGTTCCCACCAACACCACCTCTACCTCTAAAAAAATCACCACAACGAAATATTTAGTTAGTTATATCTATTTAACATTTTAACTTCAAAGTTAACTCAATAATAACAATGTTATAGATGATATCACGCCCAAACTATCAATTTAGAATTGAACCAAAAATGGCAATTTCATTTCTAGATTATGTGTGTAATCTAAACATAAATTTTATGAATCTGAACTATTACAATTGACATAATTAGAGTTGAAATTATAAATCAAAACCTAATTTCAATTTTGAATTTCAAATGAAGACTTTGATTGGAACAATTCCTATCTTAAATGCAAAAAATGAAATAGAAACTCAGAGATGAGAGAGAGTTGTTTTATTGATTGAATTTAGAAGCAAAATATAGAGAATGAAAGGCAAAATAAAAATGTAAGAGCATATGCTCCTACCAAGGAGAAGACTCCTAGCCCGAAGCTTACAGCCAAAAACCAAAATACAATACACATGCCTTCCTTATGTCTCCTATTCCCTTTTTAAACATGTCATCAAATTTGCATTCTCTCTCCTCTAACTAACTTCTTACACCCTTCCATTACATGCTCTCCCACTCTTTCCTTTGTGTTTGGGTTGGGCCGAGCCCAATATATCCTATCAATACCATCGGCCTAAAAAATTGCCTTGTCCTCAAGGCAAGGCAGGTGGAAGGAATTTCGCCTTGATGCCATCACCTTCCATCCAAGCAGCTGCTGCAGCCAGTACAAATTGCCAAGGGATGAACCATTTAGCTATCGTCTTCCCCTTGTCGCATGCTTCTTGTTCCCTATCATCAAAGCACAAGTTCGCCTTTTGCAATATTGCCCAACCTTCACCTTATGTGCGGGCAAAGGCCTTGAGACACACATCAACTGCCATTTTCAAGTTCAACGCCATAGGGCTTTGTTCGAGTTACATGTAGTCCCAGTGAGGCGGTCAATTCCTTAGCAATGAAATTATGATTCACTCCACTGTCAACGAGAAGCATAATCAGATACCCATCCAAGCAATCCATCTCTAGCTTAATAGCTCTAGTGTCAGACAATACTCTGGAATCAAGGCCACTGTAATCCAACACTTGACAGACCATTTCACCCTCCACATTGTCCTCCCTTTCTTCCGTTGCCAGGAGTGAATCAGGTGTTGATTCCTCACCTTCTGATACTAACAATTGAAGGTGCTTATCAGGACACAGATGTGTTGGACTATAATGTTGTCCACACCTGAAGCAGAAACCTTTAGGCCTTATTTCTTCGCTCCATTAACTACTGATAGGACTAGTTCCGCATCCAACTTCGAGAGTGACAAGTGATTTGCTATGTTGTACCATCCCTCTTACCTTTCTCGTTATTTCCACTTGAACTACTCGTAGAGTAAGCAGAACCAAAACTCCCTCCTTGACTACCATTTCCACCCTCATTCGGGATCGTCGCCACCACAACTCTCCGAGTTTGATATGTATTTCACCCTCCCATCATCCCATCTGGTTGGGTCACCGTGTACAGTCGTCGCTATGTCAGTTGTGCTACTAAGATCATTTTGTGTCAATGTTGTTAGTCCGAAAGCCAAGACTTCCATTCGAATTTTGTCCTTCAAGCCACCAAAAAAAACTATGTACAGCTCCTCCGCCATTGATGGAATGATAGGATGTGAATCCGTAAGTGTACGGCTTCGTCGTCAAGTAATAAAAAGATGGAATCCACAGGACCATGATCTTAAATAACTATCAATTATTAAATCAATTAAACTGGACTAGAAAAAGATTTGGAAAAGATTTGGTTTTTAAAAGATTCACTAGTGGAAAATATACATTAGACGGTAAAGGTTTACGTCAGTTAACCAAAAGCTAGACGTTAAAAAGGGGGCGGTGACAGTTTTGTAAATATCAGACTTCATTAATCCAATTTTAACGTCAGTTGTTTTAATGACTGACGTTAAAAGTGAAGTGACTGACTTTTAACGTCAGTTCAATAAACAACTGACGTTAACAGTGAACATTTTAACGTCAGTTCTTTATCGAATTGACGTTAAAAGTGAGTCACTTCACTTTTAACGTCAGTCCTTACATCAACAGACGTTAAAGGTTATTTTAATAATTTTTTTATCTAGTATACGTACCCTTCCGCATTGTCTTCCTCAAAGTTTCAGTTTCACATGAATTGCTTTGATGTTTTGTGTTTCTGTTTTGAAAACTAAAATATATGTGCGAAGTATAAGTTGAATCAATAACCCAACCGGATCTCATTCATGAAGTGTAATAGAGACTGATACAGAAGATTGAAAGGGTTTAAAATCCTATAAAAAGTTACATTGAAAGGGTTTAAAATCCTAAACATTAAAGCTACATCCCATCAGAGAGTTTTATGAAATATGCCAAAGGGAAAACTATACTCCGAAGACCTCAGAAAACTGGGGGGGCATGAGAGAGCTCAAGAGAGGCAAAAATAGGTGCACTAGATCTGTTTCAAGCAAAGGCAGTGGTTCTAGAGACTTCCATGACGGTCACTTGCTGCCAAAGCTGAGGTTTTGGAACTGTGATGCCCGAGCACCTGATTTGCCCTCCAGCAGCTGATTCTCCGGAAGGATGATAAGGTGAGCAACTCACATAATGTGGTTTACACAAACTTATCACCCATGTAATGTGATTTACACAAACTCAGAAGTTGTTTGACCATTAAGACAAAGATCTTTGAGTGTAGGAATAGGAAGAAAGAGTGATGAAGTTAATCTCCATGGCAGAGCCATATTGTGAAGCCAAAAATTAAAAGGATGGAAGGAAGCTATTTATAGGAGAAGGGGATGAAGTTACTAAGCTATTCTGATTTTCTTGAAAACTTATCTATAAACTTAATGCTCATTAAGAGGATTAAGTTACAAGGTGCATGGGTAAGTAGCACAGTAGTCAAAGGAATGAATGTTTTTGCAGATATCTATACACTTTTAACGTTAGTTGTTTAAAAAAACCGACGTTAAAAGTGTTTTTAAAATAAAAAATATTTATTGTTAACGTCGGTTTTTTATACAACTGACGTTAAAAGTTTGATTTTTACTTCAGTTAAATAAATAGCTGACGTAAATAATCCTATATATTATAAACTTGCAGAATGAATATTGGAAATAATGTAATTAATATACGGGAACTTGGCAGTCATAAATTAAGTTGACGTTAAAAATGAGGTGGTGGCAGTTTGTAAATATTAAATCACTATTTGCGTCAGTTCTATAAATAATTGATGTAAATATTTATGAAACTCGTTTCATTGGTTGTCATGTCCCTGTTGTCCCTCTTAACGCAGATCACTCCATATAGTACTGCAGTTTATTTCTAAACCTTTTTTTATACAAGTTTATTTTTAATTTTTATTAATTAGCTTGAATTAGTAAACAAATTCTTGTGCAAATTAAAATAAATAAACACTTAACATAAAACAAGTTATATGTATAATCAAATCGTATGTCATTGAAGCGGTTCATAAGTTAAAATTACGTGATTAAAAGATAAAAAATTTCTGCAACATAGCCCTAAAATATAAAAAATTTTCTGCATCATTTTCTTCTCAGTCCTGTCATCAGAAACTCCAATGGATGCATCACCTCCCTCACTTGAATTCCATGATGCAAAGTAAATCCTCAGTCACTAGCAGCGAAAGCAAAGTGAAATGGATCTTTGCATCTTTCTTCTTCACTGGAATTCCTTGATGCATCGTCTTGAATCCACAGTCACTTGGTTCCAAAGCAAAGTGAAAGGGATGACGGGGATGAAATAAAGTGAGAGAATCACATTACGTGATTCACCCAACCTTACCATCCATGTAATGTGATTTACACAACCTCAGAAATTGTTTGACCATTAAGACAAAGATCTTTGAGTCTAGGCATAGGAAGAAAGAGTGATGAAGTTAATCTCCATGGCAGGGCCATATTGTGAAGCAGAAAAAATTAAAAGGATGGAAGGAAGCTATTTATAGGAGCAGTGGATGAAGTTGCTAAGCTATTCTGATTTTCTTGAAAACTTATCTATAAACTTAATGCTCACTAAGAGGATTAGGTACAAGGTGAATGGGTAAGTAGCACAGTAGTCAAAGGAATGAATGTTTTTGCAGAAACTAATAAACTTTTAACGTCCGTTGTGTAATACAACTGACGTAAGAAGTGTGAGTGTTTTGAACGTCAGTTTCTTAATACA
This sequence comes from Sophora flavescens, assembly GCA_030762895.1. NCBI lineage: Eukaryota > Viridiplantae > Streptophyta > Magnoliopsida > Fabales > Fabaceae > Sophora > Sophora flavescens. The sequence continues at coordinate 98,322,574 of CM061065.1, forward strand.
ACTGACGTTAAATATATGACCTTTAACGTCAGTTTTTACTAACAACTGACGTAAGAAGTGTGAGTGTTTTTAACGTCAGTTTCTTAAGACAACTGACGTTAAATATATGACCTTTAACGTGAGGTTTTACTAACAACTGACGTAAAATGTTGTTTTATTTTAATTATAACGTTTACACCCGCGCTCCTTTTGCACTTCTCTGTACGTCTCTTTTCTCTTTTTATCACGCTCAACCCTCACTCTCAACCCTCACTCTCGCTCTCACCTAATCGCGAGCTCATCTCCACCGCAACCACCGCGAGGGCTTCTTCGCCACCACCGTGAGGTACACTCTTAACCCCTAACTCTGTCTTTCCCGCTCATCATTTGCAATAACTTGACATAACTCTCCTTGTCCCTCTGCTCTCAGTAACCACATCGAACGTTGGCCACCACTCGAGCTTCCCCCCCACCACCACGCGAGCGCCTATTTCTGGTGAGTCTTTAGGGCACATTTTTTTATTTTTGGTTTTGAGTGCATGCATGTTGCTCTGCTGGTTGAAACTGTAGTCTCAGTAGTTGAAACTTGAAACTGTGAGTTTGAGTTGTTTGGAATGTCTCTATTTTTGGTTTTGAGTGTATGTTGAAACTGTAGTCTCAGTAGTTGTAACTTTAAACCGTGAGTTTGAGTTGTTTGGAATGTCTCTATTGTTGGTTTTGAGTGCATGTTGCTCTGCTGGTTGATCTGTCACGGCCGTGATGCTCATCACGGCTAGGCCGTGATCAGTTCTGCCTATGAGGGTCTGGTTCAGTTGGCACGTTACGGCCGTGATGGACATCACGGCCAGGCATTGACCAGTGCTTGGTAATCTTCAAAAACTATAGTTTTCAATCTCCCGTATTGTCCTTATATTGGATATATAGATGTTTTGTATATCTGCAGGACCTATCTAGTTATTTTTATTTATACTTCTGTATTTATTTTGAGTTATAACCTATGTTAATACATATATATTGTTTCTGAACAGGCATACGTATGGATCAGTCGGATAGCCCACATGCAAGGGAGGACACTGGGGGTTTCGCAGGACCCGATCACGCCTACGCCTGATTCTAGTGTAAGTTTACATGTTATATACTATCTTTAGTCCTTCTTTTTAATGTAAGTTTATAATGTTACAACCCTCTATTTTATCATTTTTTTTGTCCATACAGACATCACAGGCTCATAGGAAATGGGGTAGAGGAGCCACCTCGTTGAAGAAACTAGAGAAGGACAGGCAAAGCGGACAGAAGCTTGAGGTGTCCTTCGATGTTAATCTAAATGCCCAGGGACCCCGTGCTAAAGAATTTAATAAGTGGGTGTTTCTACAAGCGGCAAAGACGTAAGCATCAACTACAACCACTGGAATGACGTTCCACAGAACGTTAAGGATCAGATTTGGGAGACTATCATGGTATTTTACCTTTACATTCATTTGATTTACATTATTAGATAATTATCCGAGTTATAATCCATCCAGTTGTTATGTATTTAATGTGTAGGTAGCTTGGACTGTGCCAAATGACGAGGATCATCGTCATAAATGTATAAAAATGGCATCAAAGCGTTGGAATGGGTTCAAGCATGATCTTACCAGGTACTGTGTATCTGGGAAGAAGCGGCTTGATAAAATGTTCTCGGATTATCCCTGGATTGATCAGGATACTTGGGATATGTTTGCCAGGAGTCGACAGGATGGAGAATTTCAGGTTGGTTGATTAAGTTAATTTTGTATGCTTATTATAGATCATTTAACTGTATTTAATTATGTGTTTTTGTTTGAATAGGCTAAGGTAAATAAGGGTCGGCAGAATCAGGCGAAGAACGTCCACCGCCACACCATGTCTAAGGGTGGGTACCAGACTCGGATCGAGCAGATGATGGCGGATAGGGTGAGGGCGAAGCAGGAAGAGCACTCTGCTAGGATTTAAAGAGGAGAGGTACCTGAGGGAACACCATCAAGTCCTCCGTCGGACATCGACCGCGAGGATGTCTGGTTAGCCGGCCGCATGACAAAGATGGGATCTTTTAAAGTTGATGCCACTCACGAAGTGGCAGATAAGATTGTAAGCAAATAATTAACTTGATTTCAATTGATATTTGTATAGATATTTGTAACACTTTTCACTTGCACGTTTTTTCATTTTTTTTCATTGTAGATGGATCTTAAAGAACAATCCTCCCAGGGCGCATTCGTCCCTTCTGGACGGCGGGACGTCTTGATGACTGCTCTAGGCAAGAAAGACCATCCTGGTCGGGTTCTCAGTGTTCCTGGGAACGTGACCATCAAAGAATATTATGGCAAGTCTGCTTCACGAAAGCGGGTGGTCAATGAAGCATCAATTTTGGCTGACATTACTCAGCACCTCATGTCCAACCCAACTATTACAACACATCTGATGCAAGGCTTAATATCTAACCCAGAATTCAAGCAGGCGCTTTCCAGAGAGCTTTCCTCCGTCGGTACATCCCAGGACACCGCAGGGCATGCCAACCCTTCACATGTGAGCACAAAAGAGAGTTTTAGTAGGGCACATGTGGAGGACGATGAGTTGGCAGCTAGGGAGCGGGAGTTGGAAGTCCAGCGCCATGAGCATGAGTTGGAAATGAAAAGGTGTGAGCTTGAGTTGGACTCCAAACGACGTGAGCTTGAAATGTTAACAAAGGTATTTATTCATTATTAATGTCCAAATTAGTCAAATAATTACTTGTGTTTTTTTTAATTATCAACAACTTATCTAATTTATTTTTACTAAACTGAAGGCCAAGTCGACGTCGGTGTCGCTATCACCTATCACTCATTTGTTCTCACTTGGTGAGGATTATGCGTTTGAGATTTTTGAATGTCCATTGGAGCACGATGGATGGGTGGCATGCCCAGATCAACAGAGGATATTTACCTTTGCAATTCTGTAATGTGTTGATATTCTGTTTTACTGGGATATTTAATGAATGCAGGGATAGCTGAGGGGAGTGATATTTTAAAACTGAATTTAAAAAAAAACTATTAACGTCAGTTGTATCAAACAACTGACGTTAATAGTATTTTATAAAATATACAGTACACTATTAACATCAGTTGTAATAAACAACTGACGTTAAAATTAAACCTTTAACGTCAGTTCTTTATAACAACTGACGTTAGTTTTAACAAAATTAACGTCCGTTGTCTTAAAGAACTGACGTTAATAGTTTTATGTTTAACGTCAGTTGTTTAAAAAACTGACGTTAATTTTTAAAAAATTAACGTCAGTTGTGTTAAATAACTGACGTTAATAGTTTTATATTTAACGTCAGTTCTCAACTGACGTTAAAATATTAACTATTAACATCAGCTGTATATACGTCAGTCAGTATTCTGACGTAAAAAATAAATTTTAACTGACGTAAAAAGCACTTATTGCACTAGTGATTAACTAACAAATCAAATATCTAAAACGCAATCAAACAAAATCGCAATCAAATCAAATATGGGATTTTTCAATATCAAAAGAGATTTCCAGGAATTGGGTTACCAACAAAACTGCTCATGTTACTAAATTGACTACCCCTCTTGTTAATTATCGAAATTGCTTTGAAGGTGAATTTATCCCACGTAAGTTAATGTTCCCTCTCGGGATACAAGAACCGTGCCCAATTAAACCAACCCCTACTCTCGTGGTATTTGAATTTAAATCGAACCATTTAAGCTTTGTGACAATTCAATGAATCCTCAAATGACCGCTTCTAACTCTCGTGATTTAAGTCCTAAGTTTGATTCCTATAGATCCGATAGCTAAGTTCACCGCTAGGTTCCTCCTTAGAGTATCTATGACATGCAAATAAGTGCGCACCAAATTCACAAGTAATTCATGCAATAGGAATTAAATCGAAAGCGAATTGAAATTAACAAGATGTAAAACATCAATTCATAACATAAAACAAATCTTGGGCATAGCCCCAATTCCTAGAAATAAAAATGACTACTCAAGCATTGTCATGTTCATAGCAAGCTTGATTAACAAAAGCATAAATAAAACCGAAGAGAAGAGAAGAAATTGAGAAGAAGAAAAATCCTAATTTTTGCCTAAGGTAGCAGCCTAAGGGATCCCTATTTTCGAGCCTTAGAGGCCTATTTATAATGTAGGGTAACTTAAATCCCAAGCTGTTACAAAATCAGATCAAATCAGCAATTAAAAATCCATATATTGCACGTCACAGCCGTGATGCCTGTCACGGTCAGGCCGTGATGGGTTCTGACTTGGAGATGGCTTCACTGCTTAGTCTGTCACAGCCGTGACCACCATCACGGTCGGGCCGTGACCAGATCTGCTTGTGAGGATCTGGTTCAGTTGGCATGTCATGGCGGTGATGGCTATCACGGCCTAGCCATGACCAGTTCTGAGTTCAACCTTCTTTCTTTTCAGCCCTACTCGATCATGGTCGTCACGGCCAGGTCGTGATAGGCTCTATTTGGCTCATTTTCTTGCTTTTTAAGCTCCATCTTCATGCAAGCTCCATCACAACTGATCCTGAGCATTTTAATCTTCAATTCCTGCACAAAAACACCACAAAACCACCTGACCCGTTCCAAGATAAAAACTAACAAGAATCAAATTAAAAATGCTTAAACTACATGAAAATGCATGCAACATGATAAAGAAATACGAGGTGAAATCACACTCATAAAACTACCCCAAGCTTAAGATTTTGCTTGTCCTCAAGCAATCACTAAGGCCAGAAAAGATAAACAATTAGAGCATCGACGGTGAACCAAGAACCCGAGTAATAAATCCAAGTAATAGGCTTATCCAAATAAGTAACTAAGAGACAATCAATTTCAAGTCCAATTAGAAGCTTAGATTCTCTAGATTCATGCCTCTCACTAATTCGGCCACTCTTCTCACCTCACTCAAGTGTTTAAGGACATTTGACAATTCACTCAATTTCCTCAAGGAAGGTACCCTACCATAAGCTTGACTATTAACCAAATCTCTACATTATTAATGAAAACACATAAGAATCAAGAGGTCTTTTATTTTGGTTGTAATGGGGCCATGGGATTAATCATTAGGTGGGGAAATCAAGAAAAGGAAAATTCAAGAAGGCTAAACAAGATATCAAACAATGCAAAGCATGACAACCTTCTAAAATACCTTTTTGGGCTTTAGTTCACTTTTCTACCTTTCTTTATTTCTTCCTTTTTATTTCTCACTTTCTTTTTCTCACCCCCTTCTCCATTTTTTTGTTTATTTTATTTTATTTTGTTGGAGAAGGGGAGATTTCCAACTTAAGAGAAATATTTTTCTAACTTTTTCATCCCACAATTTATTTTTCAAACTACCTTTTTGCCCTTTATGCAATACTTTAAAAGGTCTCATACCAAGCATCATTCATCAAAATAAATCAAGGTACCAAGAAAAGCATTTTATTCTATTAGGCTCAAAATTGGGCAACTAAGGGGTAGCATTTAATCAGTCAAAGCTCAGAAGGCCAGAAAAATACCTAGTGCCTCAATCATTTTCAAATATGTTTTCAAAAATTTTTAAGTTTCAAAACGGTTTCAAGTGAAGTTCCTGAGAATACAATCCAAAAGGAATAAAACACTCAATCACAAAGAATGGGGTAGATTTAGTGAGTACCCCTTTTAGGCTCAAAAATCTCATATTTAGTAGTTTAAAATTAATGAGAAACACAAATCTAAGGAACCACATGCTAATTATCAACTATCAGAAGATCATCTCAAGCATTTTTATTTTTAGCCTATCACAAGAATACAAAAATCAGGTTCAAAAATTCATTGTCTCAATTCATTTGGCATAAAGTTCTCACAATTGGATGCATACTCTAAGCAAGGGGCAATCTAATCATGTGATTAAGCAAAACTATGCCTATATGAATGCAACATGAAAAATGTAAAAACGCAAAAAAAATGCAAAAATACCCCTACCCCAAGCTTAAAAACTTACATTGTCCCCAATGTAAATAATCAAGTCGGAGAGAGAAGAAAAATGGAACAACTCACCGAGGTGGTGGAGGTGTTGGCTCAGACACCAGTCATAGAGCTGTTGGAAGATGTGTCATGGCCATGACATTCATCACGGGTAGGCCGTGATCAATTCTGGTGTCAAGCAAGTCCCCATCATGGGCATGATATACATCACGGCTGGATCGTGATAGAATATGTTCTGCTAGAGCTGGTCTGTCACGGTCGTGACTTCCATCATGGCTAGGTCGTGATACATTCTGATCTTCTGGGTCCTTCTCATCACGCCCGTGAGGGCTATCACGGCTGGGTCGTGTTCCTTTATGATCTTCAGTTGTTGGCTAATCACGGTCGTGACCCCCGTCACGGCCTGGGCGTGATCAATTCTGGTCTCACATCATGGCCATGATGGATATCAGGGGCAGGCCATGATCTCCACTTACTTCATTTTTCCATGCCTTTTTACTCTTTATGCCTTCATAACCTAAAAATACTTGGCAAAACCATCAATTTGTGATCTTTCTTCTCAAATTATTCAAAAACAAAATTCAAAAACAAATTGAAAAGGGAAAGAAAACTTGGGTTGCCTCCCAAGAAGCGCTTATTTATGGTCTTTAGTTTGACCATACTCCCTTCAATCAATCGGGATCAGCTGGGCTAGGAAGTGCAAGAACACCTCTCTTCCAAGGAAGTCCATCAAAGAGCCTATTTTGTTCATATGGCCAAATGCGCTTTCGCTTTACTCTTTTCACTCTGAGTTTTATGGCCTTACTTCCTCCCGGTGGAAGTTTTAACTCCACATGTTGAGCAACTCCAATTTCATCATTATTTGGTGCATCATTTGTCATGCAAAGTTTGGGAGTTGCTTCCCTGCTAAGCTCTTCCCTCACCTTTGGAGGCATTATTTCAATCCTACACACATGACTCTCAAAAAGAGGGTTGTTATATGAGTTAGTCAAATCAAAATCCACCCTACCTTCCTCTACATTCAAGGAGAGCTTACCATTTTTTAGATCTATTATTGCTCCAGCTGTGGCCAAGAATGGCCTTCCAAGAATGATAGGGAATTTAGAATTCTCGTTCATATCCAACACCATGAAATCGTTAGGGATGAAAAATTTCCCTACCTTTATCGGAACATTCTCTAGTATACCTAGAGGAGTTTTAGTTGAGTCATCCGCAAATTGTAAAGAGAACTTGGATAGACTCAATTCCTTGGTTCCTAACCTCTCAAAGATGGTATGTGGCATCAAACTTGCACTAGCCCCTAAGTCACATAAGGCTTGGTCTATTTTCACTTCTCCAATTGAGCAAGTAATAGAGAAACTTCCTGGATCTTTTAGTTTAGGAGGCATATTAGTTTTTATCATGGCATCATGCTCCTTAATTAAGCTCTTAGTTTCTTTTTCTACTTGCTTTTTCTTGACCAACCTTTGTGGGAAAGGTATTGGGGGTTGGTAAGGTGGTGTAGGGACATACTTTGGCTCTATCTCTTCTTGTTCACTCATGTCCTCATCACATTCCACATCCTTTTCAACTACCCCAAGCTTATCATCCCTCAAGTATATAGCATTACAGTGCTCACTGGGATTAACTTCAGGTTGTCCTGGAAACGTACCCTTAGTTCTAGAATATGTACTAGCTTGTTGGGCAATCTGAGTTTCTAACATCTTATTATGGATGGCTAAGTTATCTACCTTAGATGTTAACTCTTTTATTGCCTCATTGACTGCCCTACCTTGTTGCCTAAACTCTTCATTTTGCTTTGTTTAAGTTTCAACAAAATTTTCCAAAAGAGACTCAAGTTTAGACTTTTGTACATGAGGATACCCCGATGCAAGTTTCCTATTACCTTGACCTTCCTGGAATTCGTGGTTCAATGTGTTGTTGTAGTTCCCGTAGGAGATATAAGGATTATTCTTCCTCACTTGGTTGTAAGGATTTGGAGGAGCATAATTTGGCAACTTCGAGTTCGTGTCATAGAAGTTGTGACAAGAGTTCACTTGTTCCCCCAAAGCACCGGATCCAGGAGCAATACCATATGGGCACTCCATTATGTCATGTCCCTGCATTCCACAAATCTCACAAACAACATTAGTAGCACCTATTGAACTCACATTAGCCTTTTCAAGCTTATCAAAGCGTTTATTCAATGAGTCAAATTTAGACATAATTATATTAGTGCCATTCATTTCAAACTTACCCCCCGAAAGCTTTATCGGGTTATTACCTCTTTCCGAACCCCATTGGTGATAGTTGGTGGCTACGTTTTCAATGATATAGAACGCTTCAGTCAGAGGTCTATTCATAAAGGCTCCACCAGCTGTGGAGTCAAGTGACACCTTCAAAGAGTAATCCAACCTGTTATAGAAGGTATGCACTAACAACCACCTCTCGAGCCCATGATGTGGGCAAGACTCTAGCAATCCTTTGTAACGATCCTAAGCTTCGGATAAGCATTCTCCGTCCTTTTGGAAGAAGTCGGTGATCTGAGTTCGTAGGTAAGCAGTCTTGGATGGAGGGAAGAATTTATCCAAGAATGCCTGCTCCAGTTGGTCCCAAGTTGACAAAGTATTAGCGGGCACTTGCTTCAACCAAGCTTTTGCCTTTCTAGTCAGAGAGGAGGGGAATAACCTCAAGCGAATAGCATCAATCAGGGCACCTTGAATTCTTATTGCATCGGTGAACTCCAAGAATGTCTCCACATGATCAGTCGGGTCCTTCGAGGGTAATCCTCCAAACTGATGTTGCCTAATCATGTCAATTAACTGAGGCGGTATAGTGTAGTTCTCCGCACTAGTACAGAAAAGGGATTCCACATCGGTTATTTTTGGCTTTTCACATCGGTTTTCAAACTGATATTGAAAAGACCGATGTGGTTTATTGCCACTTTACACATCGGTTTTGAAACAGATGTGTAAAGTACATTTTTAACAGCAGTTTTTAAAACAAACCGATGTGGAAAGTTCATTTGTCAATTGGTAAACTATTGGAAAAATCACTTTCCACATCGGTTTTATTGAAAACCGATGTGGAAATTAGACTTTACACATCGGTTTACACAAAACCCGATGTGAAAATTTCAATTTACACATCGGTTTTCAGTAAAACCGATGTGGAAATTTCACTTCCACATCGGTTTTATGTAAAACCGATGTGAATTTCCACATCGATTTTACATAAAACCGATGTGTAAAGTCTAATTTTTTTTTGAAACTGTTATTTACATTTCTATCATTCTTTTTCCCTGTTTCAGTAATAGTGCAGATCAATACCAAAATAACATACTCTAAATATTCTCAACAATCATTTTTGTACAACAAAAACACAATTAACACAATCAATTACATTTAGACAACAAAGATAGTTAGAAACCAAAAAGCTACATGATATATTATAGATTTCATATCAAAATACATATGATCAATCAAAAGTACACTATAGCCAGTACATGATAAGTTTTTAAACTAACTACATATATATATATATATATATATATATATATATATATATATATATATATATATACACACACACAAACTATGGTTGGTACACTTCAAGAAATAAAGTTGCCCGATGCCTCCTTATGCTGTTGATGTCGGAATCAGATAATGGAGTTGGATTGTTGAATATCTGCAAGTTTAATTGGACAAAAGATTATATCTTTTAACTAATTAATAAACTAACATAAAACATATAACGAATCTATAACCGTTACTTCTAATTGTTATCAATTAACATTTACCTCGTGCCATCTTTCAGTGATCCTGGAGGAGATAATTTCCAACATCCACTGCATCACATAGTATCCACATTCCCATGATCCACATTGTGTACGTGACTACGTACAAATGAAACCCAATTAGAATATGAGGAATTAAATTAAATAGAAATCAATAATTATACTCACTGCATTTGATGCATTTGTACTAATAAATATCTTACCCTAGGAATAATCCATCTGATAGCCCGACGCCTTTCACCATGCAACATGTGGCTTGCATTAATAGAACTATCATGACAAAATAAACATTAATTAAAGTATATCTATATAGATTTCATATAATTAAAACAACTGCATTACTGATTATAAAGTATTTTAATTCTTACGTTTCGATGATCGTCTGCAGTTCATTCTCCGGCTTATTTCCAATTGAGCAGAAGAAGACCACGACGTTCATCCTAGGGTACAAGATCAATAGTTGCCAATGCTGGCTGTATTTGCGGAACAGTTAGTGACTAAGTCATATATAGTTATAATTAAATAAACGGTACTTACTTATTGAGATAAGGCACAAGGTAGAATTGATGATCGTCTCGGGCGAGGTTACCCTGATCAACTAACATACAATGCAGATACGTAATATATTGAAAAAACATGTTAATTATCATAGTATTTAAAAATTAATTACTTAACTTATAAATAAAATGTACTTACATGCACCATAACGATAGGTGTGCAGAACTAGCCATTTCTTTATTGAGTACAATCTCCATAAGTTCCTTCTTTGGAATATACAGTTCATCACCTAGGCTGGCATCATGTTCCAACCTCACCAAAGCTGCGTCATTCTCCATGGTGACAACCTGTATAGCCAGAAGTTTAAAAACATCACCAGGTGCCCCTTTGTCGATCCCCTAAACAACAAAGATATATATTAGTAATCACAGATAATGAAGTTATTTCATTGGTAATTAATTAAATGGTCAAATGAATACCTTGGCCGGAGAAGACATCTCTGGTCTTCCTGGATCCGGCCTTTTAGGCAGAATATGATCATTTCCAACATCCTATAACGAATAGAAATAAAGCATTATCTTTAAACAATAATAAATAATTTCCACTATGAATATAGAAAACCACAACTAACTGAATACCTCAGATGCAACAAGAAAGCCGACCAATCTTCTTGGCCAGAGGATGAAGTTACCGGGGGCCTGACCCACTGTTTGAACCTCCTCAGTGGGCACAGGGACTCGAGCATCAGCATCTCGAATAATCTCAACAACAAACCTCAGCTGATCATCCGGTAATAAACGATGGTGTATGGTATTACCTAAGTTATTATGTGCCCTCCCCAATGCCACTAAGCGGCGATCATGATGATCATCAACATACAGCTCACACCTATCAGGGTCGTCATCATCATCATCATCATCACCATCATCATCATTTTCAGGCTGATGAGGAGGGTCACATGAGCCTTTGGTGCTCACATGGACAGAGGGTTGGACACCGGCTGTCATCTGCTGGGACATAGAAGTCAATATTGCCATCTGCTGGGTAAACTGCTCGGCCATCTCCTGTCTAAGCTCAGTTGCAATCTCCTGTTTTAGTCGTGCTCTATCTGCATCAACATCCCTATGGAATTGGTGTGAAGATGAGCCATGGTATTGGCGAATGCCGACGCCCCATCAACACCAAAGACACAAGATAGTCTGGTTTACCGATGGCATCAGCTAAGATATCATCGCGTCCTCTAGGAACAAAGGTTCCTTGGGTTACCTGCTCGTCCAAGGCATCCTATCACATATAAAATATCAGGTCACATTACAATTCGGTAACAATCTTAAAATGACAATTACAATTCAAACTATACTTACAATCTTCTCAGCTACTTGGCGGGCCTCCTCAGATGTATATTGTCCCATTTTTCTTTGTCGGGCCCTCTTCCATTTACGATGGCGTGGGGGTGGAGGTGGATCAACAACCTCTGGACGATTTTCAGCGTTAGGATCCGCCTGAGATGCTGCTTCCTGACGTGCTTTCTTTTCCTCTTCCACCATTATCTGACCAAGCTTTTTATATCCCCCACGAGACATGACATGGGGGTAGACATTCTTGCTTTGGTTTTCCTGCCCCTTTTTCCTCTTCTCCTGTTATAAATAGAAGACAATTAAATTACATAAGTAAATAAAATTAATGAAATTACATAAATTTAGAGACAAATCAAATAAGTTAACCTGAAAGCCGGGATCATGTCGGCTCTGAACAAAGCGATCCCACGTCGCCTGGTCAAGAAACGGGTACACCTCAAGTGAGTTCTTTTCACATGTTGGATTGAATACATAGTATTTTCCCAGGTCGACCTTAAAAACCCTCCAACGCTCACCAGCATACTTTAACAAACGCTTCTATATAACCAACGTATCTGGTATGTCAAAGGTAGGCTGCATTAAGACCAAAAGAATCAACGAATTACTATATGATATTAGTAAGAATAAAATAAATTAGATACACACAAACACAAGACGTAAAAGTATAGATACCAGAATACTCTCCCATATTTGATCCTTCACGTCCGCCGGTATATCTTTCCAATTATCAATGAGTATACTAGGCCAGCTCTTAGCAAGGGTCGCCACAAAACTGTTAAACTGCTCTGCCATTGGCCCAATAGGATTGAGGTTATTATCAAAGTCTATTCTAATCCTTTGATTTGAACCACGGTTGGCAGTCAAATTCCTCATTCGTGTGGCACGTCTACCCTTTCTACTCGTAGACGGGGTCTCCGACCCGCTGCATGAGGAGGGATATCCTCACAATCAGCCATGTATACCTGTTTAAACAAAAAAAAACTTGTTAGTATGTCAGGATAAATATCAAACATAACTTATAAATATCGATCAACGTACGTAAACATAACATAAATATCAACGTAAACATATAATATGCCTTTAAACATAACTCAAACTAAACTTACTTTGTGGTCAATTAGTAAAGTTCTCCCACAACCCTTCTTGGTGATCATTACGAGTAGCATGTACATCATCCACTTCATTTTCCTCATTGAAATTAGGCTCTCGTGTTGAGAAAGAAGGAGTATCAGAAATATCAAGAGTTGAATCTTGATTTCCCTCACTACCATTATACATGTTTTTTCCCTGGAGAACCACTGACCACCTTTTGTTAGAAGGATCACGGATATAAAACACTTGTTTTGCTTGGGATGCCATGATGAAAGGCTCCTCTTTATTACCTACCTTATTAAGGTCCACCAATTTGAATCCTAACTCATCGGTTTGCACACCATTGTTACTGTCGACCCACTGACATTTAAAAACAGGTACTCTAAACTTCGTGTAATCAACCTCCCATATCTCTTAAATGATTCCAAAGTATGAAACGGATGCCATAACAGGGTTTTTATCTTTCGAACTAGAGAAATGCATGGACTCAGCGACGACCATAACCCCACTGTTTTGTATAGTACTTTTGTCATCCTGGGACTTTGTATAGAAGGAAAACTTATTGATATCGTACCCACTCCAGCATATGACATCAAAGTTAGGCCCCTATGCTAGCCATTTTAATGTATTAGAAGCAATACCATCCTTTGCAATTTTTTCTTTAAACCAGTTCAAGAAAGTCTTGTTATGCTTGTTCAAACACCATTTTTCATTCATTCTAGGGTAATTTTCATTGATGATTCTTTTGTGCTCACATAAGTATGGTTCAACCTCATCAGTGTTATTCAATATATACAAATGTGCTTGAAGCACTTCCTCCGATCCATGCTCTTAACAGTGATACCTCGTGTACCCTTACCATCATATCTTCCTTCTGACGAGACTTCAGAAGCCCTACAGGTTCCGCTTCTGACATGTAGTCTGTACAAAACTCAATAGCTTCTTCTGCAACATACCTTTCAACAATAGATGCTTCGGGATGGTGTGGATTCTTAATATATCCATTCAAGATCTTCATGCATCGCTCAACCGGGTACATCCACCTTAAATAAACGGGGTCGCACAATCTAATCTCCCTCACTAGATGAACAATCAAATGAACCGTGATGTCAAAAAATGAAGGTGGAAAATACATCTCCAATTGGCACAAGATAATGGCTCCCTCATTTTCCAAGTCATCCAACGTTTTAGTGTCAATGACCTTGCTACATATAGCATTGAAGAATAAGCATAACCTAGTAATGAAATGTCTGACTTTTTTAGGCAATATGTCACGAATGGCCACCGGTAGTAGTTGTTGCATCAAGACATGACAATCATGAAACTTTAAGCCAACTAATTTGAGATCTTTCATTGAGACAAGTCTTCTGATATTTGAAGAGTAACCCTGTGGCACTTTGACTCCCCGTAGACATTCACAGAAACTTCTTTTCTCTTTTTTTGATAAAGTATGACATGCTGGGGGCAAATAAGTCTTCTTATCCCCCACTTTAAGTGGAGCTAACTGCTCTCGTATACCCATCGCAACTAGATCCAGACGAGCATTCACACCATCCTTTGTCTTACCTTGAATGTTGAGAAGCGTTCCGATTAAACTGTCAAAGACATTTTTCTCCACATGCATCACATCAATACAATGTCTTACATCAAGCTTGCACCAGTATGGAAGATCAAAGAAGATCGATCTCTTATTCCATATTTTCTTCTCGGTAGCCTTCTTCTGGGTCTTCCCATAGATAACATTAGTGTTGTTCACCCTTTCATAAACTTGCTCTCCAGTCAAGGTCACCGGAGCAATTTCATTCTTCGGAAGTCCATTAAAAGCTTTTCTCAATCTACGATAAGGATGATTACGTCGGAGAAATCTTCGATGCCCAAGGTAAACCGTCTTCCTTCCATGTTGCAGTTGATGGTAACATGTGCCTTCTTCACATATTGGACATGCTTTATGCCGCTTAACACTATACCCACACAGGTTCCCGTATGCTGGAAAGTCGTTGATGGTGTAAAATAACATGGCACGCAATCTGAATGTCTCACGGCAATACCCGTCGATCACATCAACGCCTTCATCCCACAACATTCTCAAGTCTTCAATCAAGGGACTCAGATAAACATCAATATCATTTCCTGGCTGTTTAGGACCCGAAATCATCATACTTAACATAATGTATTTGCGCTTCATGCACAACCAAGGAGACAGGTTGTAAACCAGGAGAACAGGCCATGAACTATGAATACTACTTAAGTTTCCATATGGATTCATTCCATCGGTAGCAAGTCCAAGCCTGAGGTTTCTGGGCTCATTACCGAAATCCGGAAACAAACTATCAATTCTCTTCCATTGCAAAGAATCGGCCGGATGCCGAAGCTGTCCATCACACTTCCTCTCACCCGCATGCCATCTAATATTCTTTGTGTCATTTACATTAGCAAACAATCGCTTGAACCGCGGAATCACGGGAAGATACCATAACACCTTCGCAGGAGGACCTTTGGTGACCACATCACAACTAGAATCACCATCCTTCACTTTGTAGCGTGATACCCCACACCTAGGGAACTCGTGCATCTCTTCAAACTATTTCCTGTACAATATGCAATCATTGGGGCAAGCGTGTATTTTCTTATACTCCATACCCATCGGACACAATATCTTCTTCGCCTCATAGTTTCGAGATGGCAATGTGTTTCCTTATGGAAGCATGTCTTTCAACAACTCAATCAATTCGGTAAAGCTTTTATCGCTCCACCCACTTCTCGCCTTCACATTGAACAATCTTAACACCACTGACAACCGTGTGAAATTAGTGCACCTCGGATACAAAGCCACTTCCGCATCACTGCATAAAGTATCATACACATGTGCGCGTCGAAAAGACTCTTGCCCGACATCACGGATCATGTCCTCTAGTCCATCGTCCATTTCCACATCATCAACTTCCTCTCTATCCGACACCCTCGGCCTGTCTAACGATTCACCATGGCATATCCATGTTGTATAACTCTTGCAAATCCCTTCACAAATAAGATGATCATGTATCTCCTCATCTTCTAGTCGTCTCTCATTCAAACAGTTAACACAAGGACAATAAAACCTTCCATTACCACTATCAGGAGCATTTGTTTTTGTAAACTGTAGAAAATCTTCCACTCCATTCTCATACTCATCACTTGTCCGTCTAGCATTCATCCAACCGCGATCCATGACTAAACCAATAACTTCGTACTTAGTCCAACATATTCATCAACCACTTCTTATGACAGGGTATGGCCCTATCCCATTCGAGAAGAAACTTTTTCAACATTCGGTTAACAGTTAGTCCTTAACTCTCATGCTCAAACTCGATAAAATTTCGGCAGCATTTCCCTTCGGTCTCCGACGTACACGACTTGAACGCGATGATATCCACCACGATAAAGTATGCACCCGGAGTACGAAAGGAAATGTATCGATCCGAACTTTCATCAAGTATATAACATTAGAATCAATGAATAACTATTTTAACTGAATTAAGAAAAAGTTTTATCCCAAACTTTCCAACTTTGGACAATTCAAGATCCAACACAATGAGCGGTACATTAAGCACGTACACGTGTGCTCATTAGTATTGCATCTCAAACGGGAAACTAAGGCTTTACTAATTATGTAGCTTGTATGAAGATGGGGCTTGAAAAGTGAAGAAAATGAGCCAAACAGAGCCCATCACGGCCTAGCCGTGACAGCCATCACGGCCATGATAGAGTAGAAATGAAAAGAAAGAATGGAAAAGTCAGAACTGGTCACGGCCAGCCCGTGATGTCCATCACGGCCGTGACATGCCAATTGAACCAGACCCTCACAGGCAGAACTGATCACGGTCTAGCCGTGATGGTGGTCACGGTCGTGACAGACCAACCAGTGAAGCAACCTCCATGGCAGAATCCGTCACGGCCTAGCCGTGACAGGCATCACGGCGTGACGCGTGATACCACCACGGGTGTTCCTTTTTGTGTATCACTAACACACTCATGACAGGGCCTAGACATGCATGAGTTGTACATGGATGCAGTTCACCATTAGCCTCACAACAACCAGGTTTTCAGAGACACAAAATCACAAATCTAAAAAATCTCAAGAATATAATCTGAAAAAAATCACAGATGTTAGGTTTTTGGGTTTAAAAATAGAGCAGAGAGAACATACCAGATTTGTGAGATGATAAGAGACCAGAGTGGTGGTTGTTGAGTCACCGGCAAGTGTATCGGGTCGTCGCAAGTAATAAAATAACACGGTAAGAATTTACCGAGGTCGAACACAAGGATTGGGCTACCAATTCAACTAATTCGCGAGAAATCCGATAAGTTGGTCAAGTAAGGAAAGTGGTTGAGAGAGAGATTAAGATCGCAATTCAAATAACAAATCAAATAAAGCTAATGTATTAAAATCTGATATTAAAATATCTAAGGTCTCAAATCCACCTACCCAATCATGCATAGTTCCCAAGTGATAATGAATTCCTCCCTAAGTTCAATTACAATGTCAACCGGGACCCCCAAATTCTCCTATATCCACTGTCGTGCTCAATAGGACGTATTCGATGATTGGATTAATTACTTACTAGGTCTCATAATCCTAATCATCAAACTCTATTAATTCTTGTTCCCTATAGGTTGCACTAATCTCCTACTCACTCTCGTGCAATATTCAATTAGTGATCCTAATTCAAGTTCTAAACGCGAATTGCCGACTAAGCCTCATCAACGTTAACAAGTCAATCACGCATGCATATGATCAACACAATCAAATCAGAATTGGAAAACATCAATTGAGAAAAGGGGAGAAAAACATACATCACATGAACACTATACCGCCATGGGTGGCTTCATTGATTCCCTAGATGAGGGGATTAGTTCCTCATGCCCGTGACGACACACAAACAATCCGACATAATCACCATAGTAAACTAAGAAAATAAAAAGGGAGACGCAGCTCCAGAGTAACAAGAATTCGTAACAAACTGATCTAAAACCGTGGTGGTAGTTTTCATTGACCACCACGGTTGTGCCACCTTTCAACTTCGGTGCTTTATCCTCTTTTTCCATGCCCTTGTTGTTGCGCTCTTCCCTTGCACATTCATCCCTTGGGGAACTCGGTAAGGCTTCCATGTCTCTTAACCACTCAAGATAGACCTCATCCCCCAAAGGGTCTTTTTCCTCACTATCATCATCATGGGATTTTACCAACACTTTTGAAAGTGAAGAACCATGGGCTTCTCGAGTTGCCTTTGCCTTTACAATTGATTCCACCACATCCACTCGATACACATCTGACCTCTCAACAGGGTGTTTCATTGCTTCAAAGACATTGAAGACTACCTCATCATCTTACACCCTTAGAGTGAGTTTCCCTTGTCGGACATCTATCAAGGCACCCCCAGTGGCCAAGAAAGGCCTACCCAATATGAGAGGGATTTCGGCGTCTTCATCCATATCAAGCACTACAAAGTCCACCGAAAATATGAGCTTGTCCACCTTCACTAACAAGTCTTCGACCACTCCATAAGGATATTTTATAGAACGATCGGCGAGTTGGAGTGACATCCGTGTGTCCTTGACTTCTTTGATCCCCAACCTCTTCATCATAGAGAGGGGCATCAAGTTGATGCTTGCCCCTAAATCACACAATGCCTTCCCTAGATTCATCCCCCCAATGGTGCATGGTATAGAGAAAGAACCGGGGTCCTTCAACTTTGGAGGAAGTTTTCTTTGAAGAATGGCACTACACTCCTCGGTCAAAGCAACCGTTTCCTCATCCACTATTCTCCGCTTCTTGGAGAGAAGCTCCTTCATAAATCGGGCATACGATGGCATTTGTTCCAAGGCTTCCGCAAATGGAATGTTAATCTGAAGTTTGCGGAAGACATCAAGGAATTTGTTGAACTGCTTATCCTGTTGAGGCTTCTTCAATATTTCAGGATACGGTACCTTCATATAGGGCGGGAGGTCTTGGGGTTCAACCCACTTCTTCTTTTGGAACTCTTCATCCACAAGCTTCAGCCTTCCCCCTTGCTCTGGTGCCTTGTCACTTGCCAACTCCTCTTTCTCAGGTTGCTCTTCCTCAACATGTGGTTGTTCCGGGGCCTTGTCTTCCTGAGAACTAGTTGCACCCCTGTTAGATCCCAACACTTTACTGCTCCTAATTGTTATGGAATTGCAATGGTTCTTAGGGTTGTTTTTGGTATCACCTGGGAAAGTGCCTGGGAGACACTCATTTAGTTGCTTTGCGAGCTGAGCTGTCTGCATCTCTAGATTCTGAATTGTTGACCCCGTGTGAGTTGCCAACTTATCAATGGCTGCGCCTGTGTTGATTACCATCTTTTCCATTGCCGCATTCATCTTCTCAAAACCCAACTCCCAAGGTTGCCTTCCACCATCTGTTATTTGCAACTGATTAGGCCCCGGAAGAGCCTGCTGAGTATTGCGCTGCTGAATTCCAATGTTCGGCCTCAGACCCTGTTGAGGATGTTGTTGACCGGCTAGACCACCATTAGCATCACTCCAAGCGAAACCCGGATGGTCTCTCCTCATATAGCCCCTATTCTGATTCTGACTGTTCCTCTGATAGTTGTTCTGGGGCACACTGTCATAGAAATTGTGGCATGAGTCCACATGTTCCCGAGAGAAGTTGGACGGACAGCTCCGAGTGTCATGATCTCCATTACAATTTTCACAACCCGGAGGCATTCCCTCGTGTATCGCATTAACCTTCTTGTTTTCTGACAAAGCCGCAACTTGCATCTTCAACAGTCTGTTTTGCTCTAGAATGGCTTCCATTGTCATAGAACTGATTCCACTTGAGGTTTCCCTTCCACGGTTATAATCATTATATGACATCTTCTCCAATAATGCCCATCCATCCTCAGCTGATAAATAAGAAAAGGAACCGCCAGCTGCGGCATCACAATTCATCTGGTAGCGTCCCCTTAACCCGTTAAAGAAATGTTGAACTTTGGAGACCGGGTCAAAGAAAGTTGAAGGACATCTTCTCAAGATCACATTGTACCTCTCCCAAGCTTCATTAAAAGTTTCATCCTGTCTGTCTGAAAGATGTAACGGCTACTCTTGCTTGTGCCGCTTTCTGAGGAGGAAAATACTTAGTTAGGAACTTTTGTGCCATTTGCTCCCAAGTTCTGATACTGTTCCTATCCAAGCTGTCAAACCAATCGCGAGCGACATCCCTAAGAGAGAGAGGGAATAGCCGCAAGCGAAACTCATCCTGAGAAACACCTCTTGTCCTCTGCAAGTCACAAGCTTCAAGGAAGTGGGTGATGTGCCTGTGAGGGTCTTGTCTGCCACTCCCATCAAACTGATTCTCACGGATATAGGCTGTGACACATCCTTCCACTCTGAAGGAGTTTGTATTGAGGTTGCCTCTCACGATGGAAGAATCACAATCACCCAAGTTGGGTAGACTGTACTCGAAGAGAGGCTTGTAACGAGGAGGAGGAGGAGGAGGAGGAGGAGGAGGAGGAGGATTTTCTTCAGCCATTCTCTCAAGATCACTCGCTTCAAGCCTTTTTCTTTCTCTGACTTCCTTCCTTAAGCGCTTATCGGTCTTGGTGATCTCCGAATCAAATAGCAGGTCCCCTTGTGAAAGGGTACCTCGCATACAAAAACACGGCAAGACCAAGTGGAATCAAAGAAGTAGAGAGAAATAATAAATAAATAACAAAAATAAAAATAAAAATAAAAATAAAATCAACTTAACCAATTAATCAAATTCCCTCAAAATTAGGAAAATTGGTTGTGCCAATCCCCGGCAACGGCGCCAAAAACTTGTTGAGTCACCGGCAAGTGTACCGGGTCGTCGTAAGTAATAAAATAACACGGTAAGAATTTACCGAGGTCGAACACAAGGATTGGGCTACCAATTCAACTAATTCGCGAGAAATCCGATAAGTTGGTCAAGTAAGGAAAGTGGTTGAGAGAGAGGTTAAGATCGCAATTCAAATAACAAATCAAATAAAGCTAATGTATTAAAATCTGATATTAAAATATCTAGGGTCTCAAATCCACCTACCCAATCATACATAGTTCCCAAGTGATAATGAATTCCTCCCAAAGTTCAATTACAATGTCAACCGGGACGCCCAAATTCTCCTATATCCACTGTCGTGCTCAATAGGACGTATTCGATGATTGGATTAATTACTAACTAGGTCTCATAATCCTAATCATCAAACTCTATTACTTCTTGTTCCCTATAGGTTGCACTAATCTCCTACTCACTCTCGTGCAATATTCAATTAGTGATCCCAATTCAAGTTCTAAACGCGAATTGCCGACTAAGCCTCATCAACGTTAACAAGTCAATCACGCATGCATATGATCAACACAATCAAATCAAAATTGGAAAAAATCAATTGAGAAAAGGGGAGAAAAACATACATCACATGAACACTATACCGCCATGGGTGGCTTCATTGATTCCCTAGACGAGGGGATTAGTTCCTCATGCCCGTGACGACACACAAACAATCCGACATAATCACCATAGTAAACTAAGAAAATAAAAAGGGAGACGCAGCTCCAAAGTAACAAGAATTCGTAACAAATTGATCTAAAACAGTTACTAAAACTAGGATTCGGATCCCCCAATTCTGATCTGAAACAGCCTATAAATAGGGATTCTGGTTCTCGGCCGCTCGCGGGGCGAACAAGCTTTCGCGAGGCGAACATTAGTTTTGGCGCGCTTTCAATTTGGATTCTCGCGAGGCGAGAGTGTGTTCGCGGGGCGAGTCTTCAAACCTTAATCTGTCACAGCCGTGACCTTCATCACGGCTAGGCCGTGATGGTCTCTGTCTTCCAGGGTCTTCGAGGCTCTCGCGAGGCGAGAAGCCTCTCGCGTGGCTATCCGAATTGATGACTGCTGCTTTTTCTCGATCTTCGTGGCTCGTGAGGCGAGCATCTACTCGCGGGGCGAGTATCTCCAGAATGGAAATTTCCACTGTTTCCTTGACTCGAAGTGCTTCCTTGACTCTTGGAGCTTTACTTCTAACCTGAAACAATAAAAAGAAACAAAAAGCGTAATTCTATTCAAAATAGACTAAAAACTAACAAAAAATGCCTAGAACGAGTCAAAATTTACTTAGGAACAAAACAAGGCAAAATTTGGGCGAAAACGAGATTGAACTCGAATAATTAGCGCAGAAACCACAGTCCATCTAGTTATAAAACTAGATAAGCCAGAGGCTTATCAGTGGTTCTCGTTTTTCTGCGGTCCTCTTCGCGGAAGCATGAACGGAGTGGTGGGTCTCCTTAAGTTGCAGGCGCAGCAACCAGTAACGATGTGGGTGGGGTGGGTGAGCTCACAGGCATGTAGATGAAAAGGTGGGGGTTGAAGAACCCTTTCGAGGAGTGAATGGTGGCAGCGTTGAGTGAAATGATGATAGCAACTGGTGCAAATATTCAAAATAAAGAGGAGAGGGAGAGTGAGCACAGGCATGCAAAAGGGAATTAAAAATGAGAGATGAAAAGGACAGATGAAAAGGTCTCTTATATAGCAACGCGAAAATGAAGAGAAGGAAGAGGGAATTAAAAAATGACAGATAACAATACACATCGGTTAAAATAAAACCGATGTTATAAGGTTTTACACATCGGTTAAATGAAAAACCGATGTTAAAAGTAATAATTTCCTTAATTTTTTTATTCGTTTTTCACATCGGTTTTCAAAAAACCGATGTTAAAACATACACATTCCACATCGGTTATGATAAAACCGATGTGTTAAATTATGCATTTTAAAATTTTTTTATTTTTGGTTCAATTTTCAACATCGGGTTTTTAGAAACCGATGTTAAAAACTTTATAACATCGGTTTAATATAAAACCGATGTTAAAAATTTTCAATTTAATTTCAAAAATGCCACCGCGTCCTTTTTCACATCGGTTTTTTGAAAATCGATGTTAAAACCCTGATGTTAAAAGTATATTTTGCACTAGTGCCACCTCAATTTCTGGCCTAGCAATCCCAGTTCGCAAACCCCCTAGCATTTGGGGCTGCGTAGTCCTTCAGTGGTTTGGTATCCGGTAGATTCGTCATGAGTGGAATGGGAATCAACCTCTCTATCTCTCTCTCTTTGTCTTTGTAGTCTCCCACGTCTATGAAAGGTCCTTTCGATCTCGGGGTCAACTTCAACAAGATTTCCAAGACTTCGGGATCTTCGCATAAAAGAGAAAAATACTTGCAAAGAGAGATAAATACTCCAGAAAAAGAAAAAGAGAAATGAAAAAAAGAGAAAATTTTAATATATATATATATATATATATATAGATATATATATATATATATATATATATATAAGGTCCAGAAAAATCAATTTAAAAATTAAATTGAGATTCAAGAAAGCACAAACACGTAGAACGGAGCCAAAAACTTGATAGGGCGTGAATCCGCAAGTATACGGCTTCGTCGTCAAGTAATAAAAAGATCGAATCCACAGGGACCGTGATATTAAATAACTATTAATTATTAAATCAATTAAACTGGACTATAAAAAGATTTGGAAAAGATTTGGTTTTTAAAAGATTAACTAACAAATCAAATATCTAAAACGCAATCAAACAAAATTGCAATCAAATCAAATATGGGATTTTTCAATATCAAAAGAGATTTCCAGGAATTGGGTTACCAACAAGACTGCTCATGTTACTAAATTGACTACCCCTCTTGTTAATTATCGAAATTGCTTTGAAGGTGAATTTATCCTAAATCTCGGGATACAAGAACCATGCCCAATTAAACCAACCCATACTCTCGTGGTAATTGAATTTAAATCGAACCCTTTAAGCTTTGTGACAATTCAGTGAACCCTCGAAGGACCGCTTCTAACTCTCGTGATTTAAGTCCTAAGTTTGATTCCTATAGATCTGATACCTAAATTCACCACTAGGTTCCTCCTTAGAGTATCTATGACATGCAAATAAGTGCGCACCAAATTCACAAGTAATTCATGCAATAGGAATTAAATCGAAAGCGAATTGAAATTAACAAGAAGTAAAATGTCAATTCATAACATAAAACAAATCTTGGGCATAGCCCCAATTCCTAGAAATAAAAACGACTACTCAAGCATTGCCATGTTCATAGCAAGCTTGATTAACAAAAGCATAAATAAAACCTAAAAGAAGAGAAGAAATTGAGAAGAAGAGAAATCCTAATTTTTGCCTAAGGTAGCAGCCCAAGGGATCCCTATTTTCGAGCCTTAGAGGCCTATTTATAATGTAGGGTAACTTGAATCTCAAACTGTTACAAAATCAGATCAAATCAGCAATTAAAAATCCAGATATTGTGCGTCACGACCGTGATGCCTGTCAGGGCCGTGATGCCTGTCACGACCAGGCCGTGGTGGGTTCTAACTTGGAGATGGCTTCACTTTGGTCTGTCACGGCCTTGACCACCATCACGGCCGGGTCGTGATCAGTTCTGCCTGTGAGGGTCTGGTTCAGTTGGCATGTGACGACCGTGATGGCTATCACGGCCTGGCCGTGACCAGTTCTGAGTTCAACCTTCTTTCTTTTCAGCCCTACTCGATCATGGCCGTGATGGGCTCTGTTTGGCTCATTTTCTTGCTTTTTAAGCTCCATCTTCATTTAAGCTCCATCACAACTGATCCTGAGCATTTTAATCTTCAATTGCTGCACAAAAACACCACAAAACCACCTTACCCATTCCAAGGTAAAAACTAACAAGAATCAAATTAAAAATTCCTAAACTACATGAAAATGCATGCAACATGATAAAGAAATATGAGGTGAAATCACACTCATCATGGAACTTGCGCCATAAGGACCTTGAATATTCATCCAACATTCCAGTTTGTTGAAGATGAGTCTAAGTTGCTTAAAAGGATTTCCGAATTGGTGATCCCCAAAACGATCCATCAATGATCGCTTGAACGTCTCAAAGTTCAACTGGGGGTCGACATCACTTAAAATTTTAAACTAATACCATGTCATACCTTCTATGCAGATCTACGCTATTTGAACATACAATTCCGGTGGCGTCCCCTATACTGCAAAGTAGGTCTCCGCCTTAGCAATCCTGCCGACCGGGTCTCGCCATTGAAGGAAGGCAACTAGACTCGTTTGGCGGAGAGACGAAACTTGTCCGAGACAGTGTGGGTGGAATGCAAAACTCCACACATCACTGAATCTGAGGAGGATGATTGTTGTTGGAATCCGTCTTGCACCTGGGTACACAATACATTGAAGGTCTTTGTGATCTTAGTGACACTAGTCATCAAGGAACTCGGCTGAGCTGTATCTTCCTTCAATGTCGCATCATGAGAACACACCAATTGATACTGCCCTCAGAGCAATGCTTGCTGGTTTCTGAGACTCTACTCAATAGCGACAACTCGCGTTTCTAAGGCATCTAGACGTTGCGACACCATTCTTGATATGATCAAGGATTGATCACTAAACATTTGATAATCTTTCTTTGAACTAATTGCTTTAAATTCAAGATCAAACACAAACAAGAACAATTGAGTGAAACTTCAATCTCAAGTGAGGATCAAGAGAAACAAGAAGGAGTAGAAGAGCACAAATGTATATGAATTGAAATAGCAAGAACAAGAATTAAAGTGCAGAAAATTAAAGTGCAAGAATTAAAGAACACAAAGTAGAAAATGGAAGAGGTAGGGAAGAAGAAGAAGGCGCCACAATCAATGCTTCATGGAGTTGAAGATTGAATTGATAAGCCAAAGGAGGATTCACCACTTGAATAAGGATATTCAAGATAAGAATCAAAGGTTCAATTCAAGAACAAAGAAGAGGAGAACTCTCAACTCTCTCTAGAAATCTCAAGTATGAGAAAACTCAAATGTATTCAAACTTGTAAAATGATTTACATGAAGCCTATTTATAGGCTCATCCTACTTAAGGTTCAAGCTACACTAATTTGAAGTGCAAGCTACTCTAACTTAAGATGCAAGCTAGTATTACTTGAGGTGTAAGCTACTCTAAGTCCTAATGGGCTTGGAACACTCTTAAGCCCAATTACAATCCTAACTAAATCAAAACCCGTACATAATTTCGTACTAAACTTGTAGCCCAATTTAAGTCATGATAGACGTCGAATCAGGTCTCGAGTCCATAATAATATTTGTAGATAATCGTCTAAGCTTTCCAACGCATCCAAGTTCATATCAATCGGACATCTATAACTCAAGAAACAGCCAAAATTGTGAAGTAGGTTTGATTTGGATTTGCTTCAAAGTTGACTTGCCCCAATTGGCCCCGAAGCCTTTGATTTTCTTTAGTTTCTTAAGAAGTGACTTGAAGTTTATCCAAAAGAAACTCAAAGGACTGGTAAAGAAAAATATGGAAGAGACTTGTCACCGAAAATGTTGGAGTTAAGTAAATACAATGGATGGTTTTCCAACGGTATTTTCTTTACTTCTTTTTCTTTTAAAACTATGCATTATTTGCCATCTTGTTCTTTAACCTTTTGATTGTCGCAAAAGTTTTGCTCACTTGTGCCAATTGCATTTGCCATATTATTTTTTGGTACATTCTTTTCTTTTGCATTTATTTATTTTTCTTCTTTTTCACTTTTGGCTTTTCTCTCAAGCTTCCTTTTCTCTCTCATTTTTGTTTGAGCCTCACCAATTTCTTTAGTAGAGAGGGGTACAAGAGTAATCTTTTTGTTGTGGTACATAGAAGGAAAAGAATAAAGGGTAGAAATGGAAGGTTTAGAGTTAGGAAATGTGACCTTTGATCTACTTTTATCAACAACTCCAAGTTGTTTTGATGAGCCATCCTCCTTCTTGAAGGAGTTCTTTCTCTTCACTTGTGCTTCAACCTTGAGTGCATGTTGTAGGTCTCTAGTGTAGCTTAAAGGCACATATCTTTTTCTCAAAACCCTCTTCATTTCTCTTCAAGTACTAATTGGTTCCTCATCATACCTTCTTCTCTCTTTACACAATTGATCCCACCAAATTAAAGCATAATCATGAAATCCTAGACTAGCTACCTTTACTTTCTTTTCTTCACTATAGTAGTATTAAGAGAATATGTGCTCCAATTTGGTCTCCCACTCCATGTAAGTAGCGGAATCACTCTTCCCATGGAAGCTAGGGATATTCACCTTCACATTGTACAACTTGTCATCCTTCTCATTGCATCTTCCTCTATGCTCATGTTCAGGTCTCCATCTATAGGTCATTCCTCATGGTTGTCTTCGGAATGTGATGAACCTCTATGAGAGTTGGTATGCCTTGATCCTTCTTTGTTCTCAAGTATTTCCAATCTTTCAAACATTCTTTCCATGTGGTTTGTCATTCTATCCAACTTCCTATTCAAGTTCCTTGTTATTGGTGATGATGTAGGAGAATCATCAATGTCTTCTTCATGTAAGGAAGTCATGGTGCACTTACAAATTTAAAAATTACATACAAAATCCAGCAAATGAAAAATTACACAAAACAAATGAAGATCACACCAATGAGAACAATTACATCACCAAGAATCAAAAGAATTAAGTACAAACCAAACTAGTGATAATTACACTTAAAGAACAACGAATTATAAGAAAAAATGAAAGTACAAAGACCTCACCACTCACTCACCATTCACTCAAAGATGGTCACTCGTGTATATCACTCAAGTAGACTTTTACAAGATGATTTCACTCTTGTCTTTTTCCACTCAAGAGTTTCCTCCTCAAGGGAACTACAAGTTGCAACAAGATCTCAACAATTAGTGATATGAGCCAAGAGGGGGCAAGCCAACTTTTCAACAAGAAAGATTTGAGCCCAATGAAGGCCATGGATCAAGAAGCACTACAAGGACTTGGGGGGCCTAAGACAAGAGCTAAAGTCAAGAAAGCCCAAGAAGTTATAAACCAAATAGTGTCAACCTTGATGGAAATAAGCCCAAGTTCAAGTTTTAATGGAGTGAGGTCCAAAATGCTTACTTATCTCATCCTACTAGAAGACCCATGATGGGCTTGGACGTCCACCTCTTAAAAATGACATTTTCTAGTTTATTTCTATTAAATAAAGTGTAATAAGCTTGGTCTCATGAAGAATTTCGAATTCTAGGCTTAGTTGGAGGTATCTTTTGGTTTACATACCACAAGTAACTCCTTTTTGAATTATTAGTCTTTTATGTATTTTGTTAATTATGTGGGAGTTACACTTTTAATATGAGAAATAAGTGTGACTGCTACATAATGGAGGGGAGAGAGAATAATAGCTCACCATTAGTGGCTGAGTTAATTTGTTAGTTAATTAATTCATTAGTTGTTGAATTAAGTTAGTCATTAGTTGGGGGTTATGGAATATTGTGAGAACAAGGCAAGCCAAAAGTAGGCAGTCAAGACTTGTATATTTTCATGCCCCAAACACATCAATGGATAACTTGGAAGTTGATTTTCGATTAAATCCATTTTTGTGAGAATTTGTTCTCCTTGGTTCTTGGTTGAGCCAACCTTAGTTCTTATCAAGAATCCAAGATTCTTGTGGCGAACATCATAGGCTTATCAAACTCTCTAGTTTGTGGCGCCATCATCATCTCTTTCTCATCCATTTTGTTTCTTTCTTCACTTTAATTTTGGTTACTAAGTGTTACACGAATTTCTTCTTAAAAATTCAACCAAAATGATCTTTTCAAAGGCAACCTATCCATTTGGTTGTCATCAAATGGTATCAAAGCCTATTCAAAAATGAGTTACTTTGGTATGCAAACCAAAATATACCTCCAACTAAGCCTAGAACTCGAAATTGTTCATGAAACCAAGCTTATTACACTTTATTTAATAGAAATAAACTAGAAAATGCCATTTTTAAGAAGTGGACGTCCAAGCCCATCATGGGTCTTCAAGTTGGATGAGATAAGTAAGCATTTTGGTCCCCCACTCCATTAAAACTTGAACTTGGGCTTATTTCCATCAAGGTTGACACTATTTGGTTTATAACTTCTTGGGATTTCTTGACTTTAGCTATTGTCTTAGGCCCACCAAGTCCTTGTAGTGCTTTTTTATCCATGGTCTTCATTGGGCTCAAATCATTCTTGTTGAAAAGTTGACTTGCCCCCTCTTGGCTCATATCAATTAGTCTCCATTAAACAAATGACAAATCAACCAATAGGCAATCAATTCAAAGAGGTCAAGAATTTTGAAAACAACTAATACAAAACTAATGGAGTTTAGAAGACAAGAAAGAAAAGGCTCAAAAAGAATTGCACACTCAAATTGATGTGAAGAAGACAAGTTGAAAAAGTCCAACAACAGTGTAATTCAAATTTAATCAAAGTGTTTGTGAACTAGTGGTGATCAATATGAATTGTGCTACACCAATATGTGGAGGATTAATACAAAAAGAAGCATTTGAAATGGTGGCAAGTCTTTTTACCATTTCTGAATTTTTTTCAGATTTTACACTTTTGCCCCAAAACTTTGTATATTTACGGTTTTTGCCCACTTTTTCTTTTTACACCAGATTTTTTTATTTTTTTAAAAATTTCAGGCACTTGACTTTTACTTATTTCAATTTCACATCAATTACAATGAAAACTTCGAATTACAAATGACATCCTTCAAGCATGAACAAATTTGAACAATATTGGTGTAATACTTAGAAATATGAACAATTGAAGTGGTGTAAAATAATTTCCAAGTAATGAAGCAAAAATCAAGAAATTAGATACCTAGATCTTTCATTCAAGTGGATGATAAGCACATCATTTCCACAATTTGAATTTCATGAAGATCTATGAGGTTCTAATAATATGAAATCATTGAAGCACTTTTGATTAAAATTTGAATCAAGCTTACTATTGTGAATTGAAATTTGAATTTGAATCTTGAATTTTGTTCAAATTCAAAAGGTAGGGAAAATAAATTGATGCTTGAATTTCAAGATGCAACCAAAATTCAAATGTAATCTATGATTACATTCACATGTATGGTGCCAAAAGCTAGGGTGAAAAGTGGAGCGAAAAAAATTTCACCAAAATTCAAACAAAATCTATTAAAAATCATTTCAAATTCTAGATCTATGATCACTTTTGGATTCAATTTGAATTTAATCATCCAAATCTAGTGACAAATGGCGCCCAAACTTAAATGAAGTTGATCATGATAATGGCGCCAATTCATAGTTCATCATTGAATTTGGAAAAAAAATTGATCAAAAATTCAAAACAAATGAAGATTCAAAGAACTAGCTCTAGATACCACATGATATGATCAAGGATTGATCACTAAACATTTGAGAATCTTTCTTTGAACTAATTGCTTTAAATTAAAGATCAAACACAAACAAGAACAATTGAATGAAACTTGAATCTCAAGTGAGAATCAAGAGAAACAAAAAGGAGTAGAAGAGCACAATTGTATATGAATTGAAATAGCAAGAACAAGAATTAAAGTGCAGAAAATTAAAGTGCACAAAGTAGAAAATGTAAGAGGTAGGGAAGAAGAAGAAGAAGGACCACAATCAATGCTTCATGGAGTTGAAGATTGAATTGATAAGCCAAATGAGGATTCACCACTTGAATAAGGATATTCAAGATAAGAATCAAATGTTCAATTCAAGAAATAAGAAGAGGAGAACTCTCAACTCTCTCTAAAAATCTCAAGTATGAGAAAACTCAAATGTATTCAAACTAGTAAAATGATTTACATGAAGCCTATTTATAGGCTCATCCTACTTAGGTGCAAGCTAGACTGACTTGAAGTGCACGCTACTCTAACTGAAGATGCAAGCTAGTCTTACTTGAGGTGTAAGCTACTCTAAGTCCTAATGGGTTTGGAACACTCTTAAGTCCAGTTACAAGCCTAACTAAATCAAAACCCGTACAGAATTTCGTACTAAACTTGTAGGCCAATTTAAGTCATGATAAACGCCGAATCAGGTCTTGAGTCAAAAATAAGATTTGTAGACAATCTTCTAAGCTTTCCAACGCATCCAAGAACACTTCTATCGGACATCTACAACTCAAGAAACAGCCAAAATTGTGAAGTAGGTTTGATTTGGATTTACTTCAAAGTTGACTTGCCCCAATTGACCCATTAAGGTTGTGCTTCCTAGGATCACTTCAATTCTCGTTTGCATACGCCAGTTTCAGACTCAAGCGATCTCTCAACGAAAGCACCAATTGATAGGAACAATTCCTATCTTAAATGCAGAAAATGAAATAGAAATACATAGATGAGAAAGAGATGTTTTATTGATTAAAATTAGAAGGGAAATACATAGAATGAAAGGAAAATCAGAAATGTAAGAGCATATGCTCCCAACAAGGAGAAGACTCCTAGCCCCAACTTTACAGTCGAAAACCAAAATACATTACCCACGCCTTCCTTACCTCTCCTATATCCTTTTTAAGCATGTCATCAAGTATGCATTCTCTCTTCTCTAACTAACTTTACCCCTCACCCTTCCATTACATGCTCTCCCACTCTTTCCTTTGTGTTTGGGTTGGGCCAGGCCCAATATCCTATCATATTCATTCTCATAGTAACAATAAGAGACATGGAAAACCAGTCTTGAGCCTTCGGTTATTAGCTTAAGTTTTTAAGAGAGTTGTTCCTTTCCATGATATTAGAGCCTCTATCACCAAGTTTGTCACAAGTTCAATTCATTCCACATTCATTCTTCATAGTTAAATTAAATTACAATCAAAGACAAAGTGGGCCTATCCATTATCATGCTTTTAGCCCAAAGTACTCCTTAGTGAGATGGTGTCTTAGTGGTATAAAAGCCATTTATGAACCTCCATCTAACAATTATGCTTTCAAGAGAGTTTGTCGATAACAGTAATTTCAATGAGAGCATGACCTTTACAAAGATCAGGTTTAAATTTTAACACCAGCAAAGGCAATATTGAAGAATCAGATACTCAATTAATCTGTGATAAAAGCACTGACATCATGTAATATCATCATAATCAACATCCTCGACTATTCAAGTTCCTGACATACTAAAAGAATCAATCAAGTAGGGTTCTAATCAACATGTATCTTGTATTAAAGAATCGGGAACTACTAATGTGTTGTACAACAAAGCTAGAGGCACTGAAATTGTTATAAGAGATTATTTATTTCAGACAATGAGGTAGCTCCAACATACTTTAAGTTAGTAAGGGCCTTGGTGCAACAAGTCTTGTGTTTCGGGCAGGGATAGCCAAAACTCAAGTTGAAACTTGTATAGCTTGATATAACTTGGATAGCCAAATCAAAACATGTTAACCAATCTTCTGGTACTAGATCGCTTGAATCCATGGAAACATATGTTCACTTGAATCCAAGGAAACATATCAGAAAAGAAACCTTAAGCATAGATGGAATAGGGATGAAGCCTGTATATTCCTGAGAAAAATCAAGTCATGGAACGTTGAAGTAGTAGTACTAGAGATTGGTCTTTAGTCTTGGTTTTGAAAAGGTTAAGCCAATAAGTTTCGTTCCCAGTCAGTTATCTGTTTGGCACCATTTTGTTTCATGTCGAAGCAGAAAAGCCAAATTTGTTTCTGGATGGTTTATTGGATTTCTTGACAAGTTAATACAATCTCATATCCATATTTGTTGAAGTTAAGCGAGAAAGGAGATAAAGTGATAAACCAAAGTTGGAGAATGAAGTCCATAATGTCTGTGATGCAGTAAAGATAGTGACAGAAATTGAATTCTCACGTTGAGTGAGAAAGCCTAGAGATGAGAAGAGAGATTTTCTAAATTTACTTTCTGCATACTCATCTCATTCATGCATATGACTATCTAATAGTCTTTAGGAGCCCATTTTCACTACACAACTTGGATCCCATTTTCACTATTGGTTCTAATACTTAGGCCTGCTTGCGTATCATTACCACCCGCTTTGGAAGGGATATTGTCTACAAGATCAAACTCAGGGTATTGACCGACAAACAAGTCTTCTTGTTCCCAAGTTACTTCGCCAACTCCTTGTCCCTCCCAATGAACCAAGATTTCAGCCTTGCTCCCAGAGTTCGACGACACCTGGCGGCGCTGCAGCATGGCGAGAGGAACCAAGGTCTTGGTAGCCGTAGAGTTAGGTAGCGGCAGAGGTAAGGTCTGCATGTATGGGTGGCCATGGCAAGGCTTCAGCAGCGAAACGTGAAAGAAAGGGTGGATCCAGGCGGCTAGAGGGAGTTCCAACTCATAAGCCACAGTTCCGACGTGGCAGAGGATGAGAAACGGACCGTAGAACCGTTTTTCAAGCTTATGAGAGGGCCAAGCTCGCACCGAGGTTTGGCAGTATGACTGTAGTTTCATGTAAACCCAATCCCCAATAGCAAATTCTTTGTCAGAGCACTTGTTATTTGCTTGCTAAATCATTCATGTCATTGCTCTGTTCAGATTGAATTTCAGGGTTTTCAAGATCTGTTGCCACTCTGTTAAGGCCGCATACAGTGAAGCTATTTTGGAACTTCCCGATGAGTATGGTGGAAAGGAAGGAGGGGTTCTAACATATAGAGCTTCAACTAGTGTCATTCCAATGGTTGAGCGGTAGTAAGTGTAGTACCAAAACACAGCAAGAGGGAGGAACTTAGACCACCGATGCGGCTCCTCACTAACAAAACAGCGGAGGTATGTTTCCAGGAAACCATTAAGGACCTCCATTTGTCCATCAGTCTGGGGATGGTAGGAGCTGCTATACGCAAGTTTGGTACCCAAACGTTTAAACAACTCACGCCAAAATTTGCTGATAAAGATGCGGTCTCTATCGCTGACAATTGTCTTGGGAGAACCATGAAGGCGATAAACCTCAGTAAGAAAGACAGATGCAAGTGATGGAGCTGTGAAGCTGGTGGGAAGGGCGATAAAGTGGGCGAACTTGGACAAACGATCTACAACCACCCAGATTACAGTTTTGTTTGTAGAATTGGGAAGGTTGGTGATGAAGTTCATGGAGATGTCCTCCCACACCCGGTTCGAAACTGGCAGATGCTGCAATAGGCCATATGGTGAGTGTGTACTATACTTATGCAGCTAACAGGTAGAACACTAATTAACAAAATTTTTTGACATCTTTGTACATTCCAGGCCAATAGAAAGTAGCAGATAAACGAGTTAAAGTAGCCTTGATTAAAGAGTGCCCACCCACGACAGAGGCATGAAATTCAGTGAGCAAGATGGGAGCAAGCTGTGACTTAGGAGGTATGAAAATTATGTCTTTGAAGTAGAGAATGCCTGATCTGAGTTGAAATGTAAGTTGCATCCGTTGACTGTCTTGAAATTTTGCCAATAGTTTGATACATGTTGGGTGGGTGAGATAGAATTGTTGTAACTCACTAAGGAGTGGGGTAGTGATAGTTCTCAGGGAGGTGTAAACTGCTTCCTTAACTGTTTCGGGCAGGCAGGAGAGAGAATTCGCCACCACATTTTCACTGCCTAGCTTGTAGTGAATTTCATAGGAATACCCGATTAGCTTAGTGAGCCATTTCTATTGCTCTAGGGTTTGGATGACCTGAGTAACCAAACTTTTAAGACTTTTGTGATATGTATATATTTTGAAAGTGGCACCAAGCAAGTATTACCTCCATTTTTTGATAGCTTCAGTTATAGCATAGAGCTCACTCACATAAGTGGATGAAGAATTCATCCTAGGACACAACTTTTTACTGAAAAAAGTTACAGGGTGGCCTTTCTGGGACAAAACAACCC
Organism: Sophora flavescens; assembly: GCA_030762895.1. Classification (NCBI taxonomy): domain Eukaryota; kingdom Viridiplantae; phylum Streptophyta; class Magnoliopsida; order Fabales; family Fabaceae; genus Sophora; species Sophora flavescens. Next base: position 98,356,924 of record CM061065.1, read on the forward strand.
CTATGGTTGTACCCGAACCATCCATGGTGACTTCAAATGGGTGGGAAAAATCAGGCATAACCAAAATAGGTAATTGGAGCATTGCTTCTTTTAATTTTAGGAAGGCTTGTGCAGCTGAATAAGGCCAAGAAAAGGTGCTAGATTTCAGTAAATCCGTTAACGGGCTGGCAATGGCAGCATATTGCTGGACAAAGCGCCTATAAAATCCCATAAGGCCAAGGAAGGCTCTTAATGCAGTGAGGGATGTAGGGGCAGGCCAATCGCGGATGGCTTGTAATTTACTAAGGTCGACCTGCACACCCCGATGTGTGATAATATGGCCAAATTACTTCGCGGATTGCACACCAAAAAATACATTTAGCTAACTTAGCATAAAATTGGTTTTGAAACAGCAAGTTTAGAATATATGCTCTAGATGTGTCGAGTGTGTTGTCCATGTGGGGCTATAAATGAGTATATCATCAAAAAAAAAACTAGGATGAACTTACGCAAGTAGGGCCTTAAGAGGTAATTCATGGCCGATTGGAAAGTGGATGGGGTGTTGGTGAGGTCAAAAGGCATGACCAAGAACTCATAGTGGCCATCACAAGTGCGAAAACCCGTCTTAGGAATGTCCTCTGGAACCAAATGAATTTGATGGTAGCCGGAACGGAGGTCGAGTTTAGAAAAGTAGGCTGCACAATGTAGTTCATCCAACAATTCATCAATGGTGGGGATCGGAAAACGATACTTGATAGTAGTAGCATTTAAGGCACGATAATCCATGCAAAATCTCCATGAACCATCCTTCTTTTTGACCAAGAGAACCGGGGAGGAATAGGGACTAGTACTTGGCCGAATAATGCCCTCATTCAACATTTTAGCAGTGAGTTTAGCCATAGTTTCTTTTTTGAAGTGGGGGTACCTATAGGGCTTAATGCTAATTGGTGGGGCATTGGGTTTAAGGTGAATGTGGTGATTGTGAGGTCTATTGGGGGGAAGTCCATGGGGAATAGTAAAGACATGGGCATAGGTGTTGATAAGGGTGGATAATTTGGTAGGAAGGGATGCTATGTACGTGAGTTCTTCGGGTGTCAGAAGGTTGGTATGGGTAGGGAGTGGGTCATGTTGGTCTAGGGTAGATGGGCACATAGAGATGGCATGTATGGTAGCTATGGCATTGGGGTGTAGGAGTCGGATAATTTGGCGAAATGAGGTCATAGATAATAAGGGTGCTTTAGTGCCCTTTAGGACATTCAAGGACCCCTCATGATAGAATTGCATAGAGGGTATAGTGTAATCGGAAACAAATGGTCCCAAGGTTTGGAGCCATTAAACCCCTAATACCACATCCGCACCTTGGATAGGGATCACATATAATGAAACAACAAAAGTGTGATCATTCACAACCAAGGGAACATCATTGCAACATCTAGCACATTGTAACTTAGCACCATTTCCAACCATGACAGAAAAAGAGGGTAGGGTGTTAGTGGGTAAGCTTAGAAAAGAGGCTATGCGGGGTTGGATAATGTTGTGTGAGCTGTCTATGTCCACCAACACAGACACACCATGGCAATGGATGAAGGCCTGAAAGCGCAAGGTGCGTGGGGATAAATGCCCCGAAACGACATGGAGGGATATGTGAAAATTTTCTGGTGTTTCAGGGGTTGGTTAGTTTGGGGAGGGTGAGAGGGAATTGGTTGGCTGGGGTGGTTCCGGGTGGGGATGTTAGGTGAAATCAGTCACAGGTGTGGGCTGTAAAGGTAAGTCTGGTTCAGTAGAGGTGTCATCGGACAAAAGTAAGAGGAAGGACTTGAAATTACAGCGATGATCTGTGTGAAATCGCTCGTCACAGTTAAAACACAAGCCCTTGAGGCAGCTAATTTGGACTCCACTAGCTTAGCAAGTCCATGGCTTGGGAGATGTTGGCTGGTTGTGAAATGCCAAGTTCAAGTTGGATAGCTGGTTTCAAACCAGAAATGAAACAATCTAGAATGGCAGTTTGGGGTAGGCCAATGACCCTGTTACATAGTTGCTCAAATAGTTTTTGGTAGTCCATCAAAGTGGCTGTTTGCTGAAGCTTAAAGAGAGCTTATTGGTGATTTTCAAAAGAGGAGGGGCCAAAGCATAGCTCCAGAGCTTTGGTAAATTCCTCCCAAGTTGTGAGCAGACCGTTGTGATGCATCCACTGGTACCATGCTAAGGCGTCTCCGGCCATGTAAGGAGGCAAATGAGTCAACCTCTGATAGGGTGGAATGGTATAGTGGGGAAAAAAACTGATCGGCTTGGAAAATCCATTCCAAGGGGTTGCTGCCATCAAAGGGTTGAAGATGAAGTTTTGGGGGTTTGATGGTAGGTTCTGGGTAGGATAGGGAGTCATGGTTTTGGAGTTGGGTTTGAAATGAATCATGGGAAACCTTAAGCTCAGTCAAGGTGGCTGTGAGGACAGTGATGGCCTCTTGCATAGCATGGAGGTCAGGTTTGTTAGCTTCAGATTTAGGCATGGTTCAAGATGAAAGCACCAACGATGCAATAAAGATAGTGACATAAATTGAATTCTCACGTTGAGTGAGAAAGCCTAGAGATGATAAGAAAGATTTTCGGAATTTACTTTCTGCATACTCATTTCATTCATGCATGTGACTATATAATAGCCTTCTTACAATTTTCAGTTCCTAATTAACATGATTAGCTGACACCTGTCCTATCAAGTATAACAAAATGCACTTGCAAGGGAAAAGTAAAAGCTTCTAGAAGATTCCTTATACAAAGACATTCAGCAGCTCAAATTAAAAAGTCCTGATATAAGACTGCCTTGCGTATGATCCTTTTGGGCCTCTGCACAACTTGGGGCCCATTTCACCGTTGGTTCTAATACTTGGGCCTGCTTGCGTATCAGTCTGTCATGGTGTTTTGATTTTATTAATATGAAGATAAAAGATAATAATAACAATATACAAGATTTCCCTGCTGTACAATACAAACAATAGTAACTACAATATTCATACACATAGAATAACACCTACATTCCTAACAGCTAAAAAATGAGATTAGCCTTCAGGATAGCTAATCTGACACAAGATTCCTACTACTTCAAAAGCAGAAATTTGACAGCAAAATAATAGCAAAGTGTTGATATTGGAACCAAGTACAACATACGCCATATAACATATTAGAAGCAAGCCTGTACAAAGACTTTCTACCATTCTAAACCATGGCGGCATGGGCTAATCAGATTTTCATGTGTGGCAGGCATTATCCATGAAGTTGAATTTTATACCTGCTTCTTTTATCATAAAATGGCAACTGATTGACATGCCAATAACCTCAATTCTCCATCAATGTTGGGTTTCCAATCTCTGTCCTAGCAAAACATCAATTTGAGTTGTAAGTCATAGCTTGTTAAATTCAATGGAGTATGCTTGTATTTAACCTGACAGTTCACACTCTCAGTAAATATATATATATATATATATATATATATATATATATATATATATATATATATATATATATATATATATATATATAATACACACACACATAATTCATTCAAATGGGCATCCAACAAAGACACGAAAATTTCATTGAATCGCACCTATCAATTATTTTATGTGCATATATGAGATAGAATCTCGCTAAAAATAACAGAAATGTGTACCAGTCATATGCTAACGTAGTCAAGGACAGCGTAACCCAGATCTAAGAATGGCATAAAACAGACAACTGTCTTACCTAATCAAAATCAGAGGCTGAACAAGTCTGTCCTAACTTAAGACATACAGCAATCTGAAATGGAACCAAACCAACTTTTAATTTTGGGTGTTTCACCCGATAAAAGAAAGTAGATAAAGCATGGTATTGGAATATAACTTGTTTAAAGAAAGACAACGTAGAACCTACTCAAAAGTACGGTGACGATGCATCTTGAAACAAAAAACTATCATGCAACAAATAATTGAAGCTCTGGATGAACCTTATTCAGTTTCATCAAGAGCTCGTTGCACGTAATGCTTGTCCCTTTTGATGTATGTTGCGAAAAAAATTCGGAAGAATCTTCTTTATATCGAGATCTTCTGAGGTGTTACAGAGACAAGTTAAGATGGTTGAAGTTAATTCTGGGTCCAGAGCAACATCCTTATCAGCCATTTGATGAAGCAAGGATATGATTTCTCCTGTTTCTCCCATTAGACTATACCCCTTTAACAAAGAATCGAATACAACAGCATCTGGTACATGACCATAAGCAATCATTCTCTCATAGAGCAATTTGGCCTGATCCAACTGCCCAAGTTTTGAGAACCTGTTTATTAATATAGAAAAGGTAATTGCATCAGGGACCAAATCCATGTTAATCATCTCCAATAGCAATGCCTTGGCAGAATTAATATCTCCAGCTTTGAGGGTTCCGTCAATTATTGTACTAAAGGAGACAACATCAGGATCATGATTCACATTTCTCATTTCCTGAAATAAGCTCATAGCCTGCTCCAAAAAACCTTCCTTGCACAATGATGCCATTAGTGCATTGTAATCAAATACTGTGGGTTTCAGCCCAGAAGCTCTTATTTTATTAAAAAGTCCTCTTGCAATACTGAGAATCTGCAATTTGCACAGACCATTAATCATGACACTGTAGGTTATTGAGTTGGGAGAAAATCCCAAGTCTATTGCACACTTCCAGAGTTCCAATGCCTCAATAAGCTTTCCTGCATTTAGATAGCCATCAATTAAAAAATTATAAGCTACTATGCTACCTGAGAACCCCTTGTTAACCATTGTAGAATGGATCCTTTTGGCATCATCAAGACGTCCTTCCTTGCAAAGACCCTGAATTAGAAAATTAAGTGTGAAGTCATCAGGCTTCACATGGAACTTGTAGCTCAATAACAGCTTCCAAAGATCCATAGCCTCATCAATTTTACCAACACCACATAATCCCTTCAATAATGTGTTGTAGGTAACTACATCAGGTTTCTTCCCCTTCTTTGTCATAATTTCTAGAATCCTGAATGCATCATCTAACCGACTTTCCTTACAAAGTCCATTTATCATGACATTATATGTTAGAGTATTTGGCTCTACCCCCTTTTGTAGCATCAAATCCAACACTTTCATTGCATCAGATGCCCTCTCATTTTTGCAAAGCCCATCAGCTAAAACTGTATAAGCAACAACATCAGGTTGAATTCCACGAGTTGTCATATCATTCAACATTTTCGAGGCTTCTTCCCACTGCCCATTTTTACAAAGACTATGCATCAAACAGCTATAAGTAACCACATTAGGAGTAACTTTCTTTTTCAACATCTCATTAAAGAGTTCTTTCCCCCTCTCAATATCACCTTTGTTACAAAAGCCACTAATAAGAACACTATACACAACCACATCTGCATCCAAACCCTCCTTCTCCATCTCCTCCAACAAATCCATACCCTCATCAACAGCCCCACTCTTGCAAAGACCATCAATCAAAGAGCCATATGTCACCAAGCTTGGCCGGCAATCCCCCATCTTCATCGTCCGCGAACAAATCCTCGCTTCTTCCAATTTCTTTGCTTTACAGAGTCCATTTATAAGTGTATTGTAACTAAATTTATCCGGCAACACACAATTCCTTCTCATATCGCGAAACAAGCCCATCGCCTTCTCACAATCACCATTTTGACAAAAACCCTTCAACACAAGATTCACATTATACACATTAACCCCAAAACCACGCTTTATCATCAACCCCAGGACCCCAAACGCAAATTTTGGCATCTGGGTATTCACAAAACTTTCAACCAAACAACTCAATGAAGTAAACCTAGGCGAAACACACACGCTGACCATCTTAGAATAAACCGACAAGACCAAGTCATAGAGTCTTGCCTTGCGCAGGTTGTCAATGAGGAAATGGCAGGCTAACTCAGAGGGCACTGAATGAGAATCAATGGCACGGTGAAATAGAGAAACAGCTTCAGAAAACTGAGGATTGCGTTTGTCAAAAAGAGACCTTAACTGGGATTCTAAATCAACGATTGAAGCAGAAGCGTGGAGGGAACAGTGATTGGTGGGAATAGAAAAGAAGGGTCGAGGGAGAAGGAGGCGTTTTGGTATCATTGTTAAGGAATAGGTGATAATTAAACTAAATGCTAAAAATCGAAACGAAAAGCACAGGAGATGGGAATGTCACTTGTTTGTAACATATAAATTGAAAATGAACGAAAGTGGTGATAGAATTGAGGTACCTATTTCCCTGTCTTCGTCCTTTTCTGACCAGTCGGTAGTGACTAGTGCTCTGTTGAGGGGGCTGACCAGATATTAAACTTGTATTCAACTCAACTTCGCCTAGGTTAGGATCGACTCTGGAGATCAACAATTCAGTTTCCAGTTGCAAAAAATTTAAAAACATTAAAAAAAACAATTATCATTTTTTTTAAATTACTCTTTAGTTTAATTGGTATGCATTTTAATTAGAACTGTCAATTCGAGTCGGATCGGTCCATAGCAGGTCACTATATTTTCTGGCCGGATCAGGCTGGACCAATTTAAGTATAAGCTACTAATTTACTAACCCAAATTTATGCAGGTTGTGGGCCAAACGGCCTAGCCCGTGAGCCAATACATTTCACTAAAGATGAAAAATTATATATTTTTAAAATTAATAACATTATAAAATTCAGTAAATTGTTTGGCCTGCAATAAATCTTGTTGAGGAGTGTGAGTGATGTAGACATGATTCGTCCCTCCTATGTAATAAGGGTAATGTCTTGGGTCCCTCGATAGAGTGAGACATGAAATATGCGTGGCCACTCGGAAGTGGGTCAATATGTGATATTGGACTCGTTTGTGATTACATGTCTACTCGGGGATCGATGATCAAATAATTGAACATAACAAGGATGACACTCTTATGCCTTGTGTTCAATTAAGACATTGATTAAGCGATATTTTGGTCGCAATAAGACTAAAATCGGATCATCGATACTCTCGCTAATTGGCTAGTAATGATGTATTACTAGATGCTGCTCATTATTTATAATATTTAGTATTATAATTAATATTTGATATGATTATAATATATAATATTACTGTCAACTTAGTGGGAGCCTACAAGGTCACACACAGAGAAAATGCAAATGCAGAGCATTTATAATAATTAAATATGATTTAATTAATATAAGGATAATTGGGCTTGTAGTGTACAAATCCCAATAGGGTAAGTAATTAGGTTAATGAGAGCTGTCAACTAATAGAAGTGTTCTATCCTCTAACCCAAGTCTTGCTAACCATGTCTCCCCGTAGCCGTCATCTAGCACATGACGCAAAACTCCGACGTCCATTTACTCGCGTGGACTGAGTAGAGGTGTCGCCCCTTCGTGGTACCAGTGATCCAAACGAAAAACACGTTTCAAGAGGTAAACACAATAACATTTTGTGTGATTCATGTTTGTAATGTGCGATCCATGAGAATGGTTCTCTTCCGCCTTGAGATTTGATTTTAAAAAAAATAATCTCGTAAAAACCCAAAAATGATATCGGAGCATCAAGTCGTTGTTACCTTGAATCCGTAGATCCTTGTTTGTTTTATTTGATAATATGTTTATTGCTTTTGAATGTGATTCAATAGAATGCATATTATCCCCTTCGTGGGCGTTCATCTTTTTCCAATTGAATTTAAATTTGGACATGCGCTGATTTCAATTTTTCAAATCCTTGTACGTGAGCAAAAGGGGAAACGTGATCTGGAAATAGTAGCACATGTTTGTTTTTGTACAAAAGACATTAGCCTTCCTGATATTACTGAATTTGGAATTCACGCGTCAGAGCAAAGACATGTTCTTTTGATTTCAATTGTTTTCAAAAGGAACGTTCGTACAGTACGGGATTTAAAGAATCCTCCGGAAAACCTTCACTTTTTTTTATAAAAAAAAAGGTAATTATGCGTTTGATATCATGCTTTCAATATTCATGAATGTTCAGGAACGTTTCCTTGTTTTCATTGCCTTTGTCTTATTAGGTTTTGATTTCAAAAGTGATTTGGTAAATCTGTTGAATTCAAAACTTTTTAAAAAAAAAAAAAACAAATGAAATTAAAAAGGGAAGTTAAACTCCTGATTCCGTATAAGGTGTTAATTTCAAAATGACAAGGATATTGATTTCATAAAGTTTTCTTTTTGAATTTAAAAATATTTAATAATTATAATAATAATAATAATAAAGGATTATTATTATTATTATTATTATTATTATTATTATTATTATTTATTATTATTAAATCCCTTTTAAATATGTGGTGTAAGGTTATGGTCCTAGATTTTGGTGTTATTTATTTTGGTTAAATACGACTTGCGTGTCGTGATTTATTTATTTATTTAAATACGACATGTGTGTCGTATCTTTTAATTATTTATTTATTTTATAAATAATGTAATTGTTCGAGTTGAAGAGGAAGCAACACCATATGATGACGCCATGGGAGAAACTTGAGAAGCTTGCTCGAGGGTCAAAGAATTATAATAAATTAATTATTTAATTCTTGCATACTAGGGGCCATAACCGTCATACCTATCATGTATGTTTATGTATGAGATGCATGAAATACATGAGATGTATGTATGAGATGCATGAAGTGTATGTTTGTATGCGTATATGTCTTGTATGCTATAAATGTTTATAAAATGTATGATAGCATGTATGTCATGTATGCCGAGAGACATTTTGTATGAGATACAATGCCGATGAGATCAATTTTAATAAAAATCCCTCAAAAGGAAATATTAAGTTTAAGAGCCTTCCAATGCATGATACTCATCAAGACTAATATCGAATTAGTGTAGGTCTGCCAAAGTGGAGTGCATTTTTCTATACTAGTAAGATGCGATGGGACAATTGTAATGTTCAAATGCTATCCATTGGGTCTAACTTAACTAAGCCGAATTCAATAGGATTGAAATGAGTCTAGAGGCAGAGAGTTGGGTTTTAATTCATGAGATGAATTAGAATAACAGTTATTCACCCAATTGATCCAAGAGTTACATGAGATGTAAATGGAAAGGAGTTTCCTACCTAAATAACTAAGTTTTAGGAGATCAGCCAAAGTTGACTCAGAACGAGGTGAAATATGGATCTTGATCTCACTAGAAAATATTCCAACGGGATTTTCCGAGTCAATGATGAGGGTCATTGATTTGAGTAAAATAGTGGGAGGGTATTTAATAAAAGACCTTATTAAATATGTTTTATCATGATACTTATATTCTGCATGTTTCTATAATTAGAATTACCATGAAATAAAATATTATAATTTATTACTACGATTTGTCCTTGAGAATGACAAGATATCCAGAAATAAATTTCTGAATTGGTACAAGATTTTGAGGATTGTCAGCAAGAATGAGAAACAAAAATTTGTTTGTTCTTGAGCAAATGATTCCTGAGCAACCAGTTCCTACTAGGATTGAAAATGATGCTTATGAGAAGCATCAAGTCGATGTCCTGGATGTAGTATTCTTCATGCTTACATCCATGAAGGCACATGATATGATCAGGCACCTCATGATGCTCTATTGAGTTGAGAGCATGCAATGCATAAGAACCATAAGTCTTTCTGACCCTTTTTCAGTTGCGAACTGACAGAAAGGAAATCCCGACAGTTATGATGTACTTCATATTTTTTAGTACATTAAGAACATAGTAAAATGAGATTTCCTTTTGGCCAAATGTTGGCCAGTGATATGATCTTGAAATTGTTGCCGGATAATTATAGTCAATTCGTTTTGAGCGATTCTGACAGACCTCTACTAGAGATTGCAAAGGGAGTCGAGAACTACCGAGCATAGTCTCTACAGTAGAAAAGGGTAGACTATTGTGATAGTCTTGATAGGGAAAGTCTTAAGCCTGCTAAACAAGGATAAGAACAAGGGCAAGAATAAGTTCAAGCCCAGTACTTCTGTCTTGAAGCTAATAGGCAAGGTTGCAAAGGAAGGCAGTTGATTTCATTGTGGTTTGATCAGACATTTGAAAATTGCTAAAGATACCAGAAAGAGTATATGAAAGGAAAGGAAGTATGACTTCATCTTCGAGGATTATGTTGTAGAAGTCAACCTACTTCAAAATCATGGGTATTTGATACCGCATGTGGATCTCACATTAATGTGAAGGATCAAAAGGGAGTATGACGTTGACTAAAGGCGAGACCAACCTATGAATAGGAAATGGAGCACAAGTTTTTGCATTAACTATAGAAGTCTTTGACTTTACCTTCGGGGCTTGTTTTAGAACTAAATAAATGTTATTATGTTCTAGCTATTGGTAGAAATATCAGTCACATGATATTTTCTATGCTAGCAAGTTTTCGGATAATGGACTTGGTGTCCTTAATCCTCATATTCCCATCTATAATATAAATGTGAAAAGGGTCAAACCATGCAAGTGATTTGAACCTTACATGCCTTTGGCATTGTCGTTTAGGCCATATAAGTGAGAAACTCATCTCCAAACTCCATAAGGATGGACTCTTGAACTCATTCGATTATGAATCCCTTGATGTATGCGAATCTTGCTTGTCGGGGAAGATGACTAAGGCTCCATTTATCGAGTAAGGTGAAATGGACAGAAATATTTTGGGTTTGATACATAGCGATATATGTGGGCTCCTAAACAAGTTTGCTAGAAGTGGTTATCCTTACTTCATCACATTTACTGATGATTTCAGTAGATTTTGATTTGTGTATCTTTTGAAACACTAGTCTGAAACCTTTGAAAAGTTCAAAGAGTTCAAGAATGAAGTGGAGAACCAACTTGGCAAAAGTATTAAGGACATACGATCAAATCGTGGTGGTGAATACTTAAGATGAAAGTTTGATGACTGTCTGAGAGAGTGTGGGATAGTATCCCAACTCACGCCTCCTGGAACACCAAAATAGAATGACGTGTCCGAAAGGAAGAATTGCACCTTGTTAGACATGGTACGATCCATGATGACTCATTCAGACCTTTCTGACTCTTTTTGGTGTTTTACTCTACTTACAGTCGCATTCACTCTTAACCGTGTTCCATCTAAAGCAATTGAAAAGACTCCATATGAGATATGGATGGGCCGAAGGCCCAGTTTGTCATATATGAGGATTTGGGGATGTCCGATTTATGTGAGACGTCTTATGACGGATAAACTTGGGCCCCTCATATATATATATATATATATATATATATATATATTTGTGGGATATCCTAAGGAAACCAAAGGATATTAATTCTATAACCCATTTGAGGACAAAGTGTTTGTCGATAGGACTGAAGTGTTCTTTGAGAAGGAATACATCTCTAAAGGAGACAGTGGGAGAAATGTAGAACTTGGAGAAATCCAAGTGCCACAAAATATTAACCCGTCTACAATGGAACAAGAACTGGTACCACATGATGTTGTGGTTAAACCGCTGGTTCAAGTAACACAAGACTTGTGTAGGGCTAACATGTCACGTCACCAACCCAAGAGATATGGACTTCTCCTGACTCATGAAGGTGATGTACTGCTCATGGATCAAGATGAGCCTGTAACCTACCAAGAGGCCATAATTAGGCCGGAATCTGAGAAGTTGCTTAAGGTCATAGGATCCGAAATGGAATCCATGTACATAAACCAGGAATGGACTTTGGTTGAGCCACTCGAAGGGGTAAAACCCATAGGGTGCAAGTGAATATTCAAGAACAATACTGACATGGATGGTAAAGTGAGTACCTTTAAGACGCGACTAATTGCGAAAGGTTTCAACAAATTCATGGTGTAGACTATGATGAAACCTTCTCCCTAGTAGCGATGCTCAAATCCGTTGGGATTCTGCTTGCTATTGCTGCATACTATGACTATGAGATCTGGCAGATGGATGTCAGGACTGCATTCCTTAACGAGAATCTTCCTGATGATGTGTACATGACACAATCTGAGGCTTTTGTCGATTCAAAGGATGTTGGAAAGATATGTCAGTTGTAGAGATCCATTTATGGATTAAAGCAAGCTTCCATAAGCTGCAATCTTCGTTATGATGAAGCTGTCAGACAGTTTGGATTCATCAAGAACGAAGATGAACCTTGTGTATACAAGGTTAGTGGGAGTGTGATTGTCTTTCTCATTTTGTAGGATGACATGCTACTTATCGAAAAGATATCCTACACTGCAAACTGTGAAAACATGGTTAGGGAATTGTTTCTCGATGAAGGACTTAGGCAAAGCTTCCTACGTGTTAGGAATCAAGATCTATAAAGATAGATCACTGAAGTCAGTGTACATTATGTACTACACCAGATAGATCACTGAAGTTGTTAATTTTTTTATGAAACTTAACAAAGAGGACAACAAATATAATTACTATAACATTATTAAATAATATAATTTAAACTAATAAATCAACTATTTAAATATTTATTATGTGTTGTAATTTATCGTTATGTCTAGTGATTGTTGTATAAGTTACGTTACTTCTTATTTTTACAGAAATAATATGATTAATTAGTTATTTTAAAAATCTAAATTATTTATATAATCGACTTAAAATTAAAAAAAATATTATTTAAAAATGAGAATAGTGATAAAATTTAGAATGTAAGACTTTTTTTTTTTACTCAAATGGAAAACTATATTCTAATCCAAGTTGTATAGTATTAAAAAAGTGTGAAAATTTTGATGGGAAAATAATAGCATATAATACGAAAATAAAAAACAGTATGTTCACGAATCACAATGTAGTGACGTTGTGTTCCTCAATATGACACATAATGTCCAATCCTACATGATTATTTTTATGGAAATAACAATTATTTAAAGGACATAGGAAATTTAAATTGAAATGAAAAATAGGAATTATAAAAGGGAGGCAACGGGTTTTTGAGTGGAAAGGGCCCCGAGGCAGAAAGCTGGTAGTTTGTAGATGGTCATTCCATTTGAATTTGACGGAAAAGAAAGTGTGGACTTACTAATTCTACTGCTGTGGGCTAGCCCCTTCCAACACCGACCCTAACCCCGTCAATTTGTGGGTTATGTGGGTTGGGGGCTCAAAAGCCCCACTATTAGTGTGGGTTAGATGGGCTGAGTTATTATTGAGGGCTAACTAGACTGGTCCTAGAGTTTAGGATCAAAATAACAGTTCTAGATGCCGCTCATTATTTATAATATTTAATATTATTGCTAAGTTAATGGGAGCTTATAGGGTCATATGCATAGAGCAAATATGAAGCAGTTATTTTAATTAAATATGATTTAATTAATATAAGGACAATTGGACTTGTAGTGTATAAAGCCCAATAGGATAAGCAGTTAGGTTAATGGGAGCTGCCAACTTATAAATAGAAGTGCTCTCCCCTCTAACCCAAGACTTGCTAACCATGCCTCCTTGTTAGAGCTGGGTACGCGGACCCGTCCGGTCCGCATAAGCCCGCACTTAAACGGATCGTACTCAATAGTCGGCATGATAAATGGACTCTGGAAAACAGAGTCCGCATCCGGTCCGCATAGTCCACGGACTAAACGGACTGTCCGCGAACTCTGCACTTTTTTTTTTACATATCAAGCATCAAAAACAAATAATGCCTTATGTAGAAAAGCAAACCAAATAAACATTAAATCCAAACAACAACGGGGACCATTAAAGTGTAACCAACAAGGATCACAAACCACAAGTTTTATACAAAATACCAACGAAATTGAAATGTAAAATAAGGAACAAAAACAACAATATTACAAGTTTGAAATTAAAGCTACTTCATGTTGACATCAATCATCAATAACAACTTTTGTCTTTCCCTTTGATTTAGCAAGCTCCTCCTTTGACTCAATCAAATCATCTTCATCTTCTTGTTTTCCTACAATTCCCAAGTCATAATTCACAAGTAAGATTGTGTTTAAAAAAGAAAAACAATTCAATGCAAGGCATTCTATTTCTATACATAAAATAATTCTATATTTACCTTCTACATCAAACCCTAACAACCAATTTCTAGTGTATATGAAGGCTTGCACATTTTTGGGAAGGAGAGAACTTCGAAATTTATTGAGAACACGAGAACCAATACTGAATGCCGATTTCGATGCCACAGTTGTTATTTGAATGCTTAAGATATCACTAGCCAGCAAAGCAAGATTCGGAAACCTATATTTGTTCTCCTTCCAATATTGCAAGATATCAAGATTTGGATGGTATGTTGAGGAAAGGTTTTTCTCCTCCAAATAAGTATCCAATTCAGACTTACTCACATCCTTCTTATTTTGACTCTCATATTTGACATACGAACATTATTTCCAAGTTACAACAAATAAAGAATGAGAAATTAAACATAAAAAATAATGAATAATGAATAAATAAAAGAAAGAAATATACTTACATTCATAATAGCCAATTGTGATTGGTCTATATTAGGAAATCCACTGCTACTAGTTGGAAGACATTGCTTATCTTGTAGTGAACTTTCAGCTAAACCAGCATTTGGAGGTGTCTCTTTGAAAGACCTTTTGACATACTCATAAAATAGAGTTTGCAACTTGTGCTTGACAACTTTCAACTTAGCCTGACAAGAAATTGAATCAACACCAAGGTTTGAATAACAAAACTCCAAAAATGAGAACTTATAGCGAGGATCAAAAACGGTTCCATATGCAAGCACAATACTATAATCACTCAAATATTTGTCAAGCTTCCCTTGCATCGAAATTGTCATATCCCTAATTACCTCATCTTCACTTGTCTTATTTTCAAGCAACAAACATTCAATCCTCCACACATGAAATAAATACAAGTTAGATGTCGGATAAGAGGAACCGGATATCAAATTTGTGATCACATAGAATGGACGTAAAAATTCACAAATCTTTTCTCCTCTAGACCATTCTTCATTAGTAGGGTAATACTTATAGTTCCTATCCTCAAAAGCAAGATCTTCAAAAGCACGGCGATATGTAAGATCACTTTCAAGCATCATAAAGGTGGAGTTCCACCTAGTAGAGACATCCAAACGAAGGCCCATCTTGGTCTCAATGTTACCAAGTCTTTTAACATAACTTTTAAAAGCAATCATTCTTCCCTCCGACCTCTTTACATACTTGATGCTTTCTCTAATATTATGTATAGCCTCACTAGCATCTTTCAAGCCATATTATTGAACTATAATATTTAGGATATGAGCACAACATTGAATATGAAAAAAACCACCACCACATAACAAGCCATCACAATTTGCATAAGAAGTCTATCTTTCAACAACCCTTACATGCTACCACAAGAAGATGCATTATCCAAAGTCAATGAAAATATTTTATTCTCAATCCCTCACTCTTCCAAGAAACCATAAACAGTCTTGGCCAATTCACTGCCGGAATGTGGAGGGGGGAAATGAGAAAAATTTAGAATTTTGCTGTTAAGCTTCCAATTTTCATCCACAAAATGGGCAGTCAATGAAATGTAGCCCTCAGTGGTACGGGAAGTCCATACATCAGATGTCAAGTTTATTCTACTTGGAACTTTGGATAGCACATCTTTCATTTTTTTCCTTTTCAGCCTCATAGATATTAATGACATCATTTGTGGCAGCACGTCTAGAGGGTACCTTAGCTTCAGGATTCAAATATTTAAATAGTTCTCTAACCCTCCTATATTCCACAAAAGAGAATGGAAGGTCGTGCTCTATGATAGAAATGGAAATCATCTCACGTACAACTTTAAAAATCAACTTTTCTACTTTTTAATTTTCCAGTATGATCAAGCATAAGTTTACCAACCTCGGTATTAGCAAATCCTTTTGGAATCTTCTCACAAGTGCTTCTATGACGAAGTAAAGTTGAAGTTCCATATTTATTACCACCACTAACCAAGGCTTTTACATGCCTTGCATTGGCTCCTCTCCTTCCCATCACTTCTCACAGGCAGTTTGTCAAAGAAATCCCAGACAAAAGATGTTTTATTTCTAGCCCTCTTTTTTGGTATTTTAGGTTCATTTAATCTATCTCCATCTCCATCATTATCCTGATTCACTAATTAAGTCTACTCTTTCAGGTTCAATGTCAGCCACGTTAGCAGTTTCATTTATGGCAGATGCAGAGAAATCCATTATACAATTTCAGCAAATAGATATCACTGAAAATAAGAACATAACAGGAATGAGAACATAAGCACACACTTTGGTCAAGCCTTTTCAGCATCAGTTTTGTGTCTTTACTTTTCATAAACTGAAAGTACCTACATTCATCTTTTACAACACCACACTCTTTAGGAAAGATAAGAGAATTGAAGACTAAAGGGAAGTATGAAAACAACGAACACTAGGAAATTGTTATTATACACACAAGAGTATAAAAATATGTGACACATTGATACTTAAGAACCATTGCACCAAACATTTGAATTATGAAAGAAATAAAAGCAGGGTGTTATATATTAGGCATATTTAAATCATTTGACATAAATATAGCTCCTGGTATGAAGAAAAATAAATCAGAGCCTGGGTTTGTTTGAAAAATAAATCATATGCCCTTCATCTTTTACAACACCCTAAGAGTAGATGAGAAAGATGAGAAAACTTACCATAGCAAATCTGGTGGAAACTGGTTACCCGAGCAAGGTGGAAACCGTTGGCCAGAGCAAGGAGGAAACCGTCGACCCTAGCAAGACGGAAACCATCAACTTGAGGGCCTGCGATTGCGACCTGAGCGCGTCTAACCCTCTGCAATGGCGAGCCCGGAATGGTGAGGCCGTGAGGTCGAGGTAGGTGAGGTTGAGTGGAGTGCGACTGAGGAGGTTGATTTGAGTGTGGCCGAGGACTTTAGGGTTAGGGTCTTAGGCACACTTGGCCTGTTCCAGACACACTTGGGCTGTTCTTTTTTTTTTTTTGACCCAACACAGGTATTTTTTTTTTAAAATTGCACCAGTCCGAGGACGGGTCCGCTAATCCGTGGACTGAGTCCATTAAACCCGTGGGTTAAACGGACCGAACCCAAAAAGCCTGCATTTAAATGAACTCGTATTTTAGTGTGTCCAAGTCCGTGCGGACTACAGGTTAAACGGATAGTCCATGGACCCGGGTCCATATACCCACCTCTACTCCCGGTAGCCGTCAGCTAGCACACGACGCATAACTTCGACACCCATTTGCTCGCATGGACTGAGTAGAGGTGCCGCCCCTTCGTGGCATTAGTGATCCAAACGAAAGCACGCTTCAAGAGGTAAACACAATAGCCTTTTGTGTGATTCATGTTTGTAATGTGCGATCCATGGGGATGGTTTTCTCCCGCCTTGAGATTTGATTTTAAAAGAGGATAATCTCATGAAAACCCAACAGTATTTGCTTTTACCATTGTGTCCCACAAAACAGAGCAGACCTACACATGGATTGATATGATCCTAGAAAGGAACATGAAAAAATTTGGATCTATCCTTGAGTGACAACCAAAATTCGAAGAATAAGAAGAATAACAAATGGACAAGATAAGGAATGGAAGGTAAGCACCACAGCTGCCAACTCTTGCCTTACAAAAAGATACCATAACCCACCTAATAACTCACATAACGAAACCGCTAATTAGTGTAATAGATGCTTTTACTACAAACAATTAAGTGGCTGCCTAATATTAACTCTCCTACTTAAACCAAATAATAAAAGTGTAACTTTCCTACTTAAACAAAATAATATAATGACTCATAACTAAAAAGGAGTTACTTTAAGCATGCAAGCCAAAATATTCCCTCCTAGGAAAAACACGAAACTCGTGTAAAACTTCAAAAAATATTTTTACCATGATAGAAGTCGTATCTGGTCAAGAGGCTTGAAATGAAATTTGTAGATAATTCCATAGCGTTCCAATGCACCAAAGAATACATCAATCGGAGATCTGTAGCGCAAGATACAGACAAAAAAAGTCAACAGGTTCATCACTAATGAAAATAAAATTTTCATCAAAAATAAATTTGGCCTTAATTGGACATCATTTTTTGTTTGCATCATTGAAAATTCTATGTTCCTTTCTAGGATCATATCATGTGGTATCAGAGAGCCATCCTACCTAGAGTGACTTTTGATCTCGTTCTTCGATTTTTTCCAAAAAAATTTCTTCTTCCCACCATATATCATGGCAACACTACTCCTTGAAATGGAAAAGTTGCAAAGACGAATGGAGGAGTTCAATGAGATTCTTGAAAAGCTAGGAGAAATAAAAAGGAGGTGATGACAACCAAAGGATAGGTTGCCTTTTGAAATGATCTTATGGTTGAATTTTTTCAAGTAATTCATGTAACCAATTTCGTAACCAAACTAAAGTGAAGAAAGAAACAAAATGGATGAGAAAGAGATGATGATGGTGCCACAAACTAGAGAGCTTGATAAGCCTATGATGTTCGCCACACGAATCTTGGATTCTTGATAAGAACTAAGGTTGGCTCCACCAAGAACCAAGGAGAACAAATTCTCACAAAAATGGATTTAATCCAAAATCAACTTCCAAGTTAATCTCATTCATGTAATTCACGAAATACAAATAGTTGTGGCAGTCAACTTTTGGCATCCAAAGACAAACCATAACCCCCACATGATTAGTCTAATTCATGACACTAAAACTCACTAAAAGCTAACTTAACTCAGCCACCAAAAACGTGTTAATTAGCCTAATCATGACACTAAAAACCCATCTTAATGTAGCCACCAAAACATTAAACTCCGCCACCTAAAATAAAGTGTACGCCGCCCCCCCCCCCCCCCCTTTATGACTCTCTCTCTCTCACTCATTATGTGGTGGTTACACTTGCTTCTCAAATTAAAAGTGTAACCCCCCATAATTTACACAATTTATTCACACAACTAATGAGGAGTTTCTTATAGCATGCAAGCTAAAGATTCCCTCCCAAGCAACCTAAAAACTTGTGTAACATAGAGAAATAGTGGGCTTGATCCAATTGTAACACTTAAGAAATTTGGACCCACTTACATAACCCATTACACTTATTGAGTTTAAAAGAAAACAACTTAAATGGGCCTTTATGTCATGGTGCGCCCCACTCTTCATGGATTCTCTAGTTGGATGAGGCAAGTTACCAACTTGGGCTCCTTGTCTTTTTCAATTGTACTTGGACTTGTTTCCATTAGAGATCCCACCATTTGAATAAAAACTTGTTGGGCCTTTTTGGCTCTTGCTTTTGTCATGGGTCCATCAAGACCTTTGATCCATGATGGTCTCCATTGGGCTTATATCATCCCCTCCTTCTTTAAGTGAATTCGACCTCAAATTGAAATCTTCATCACCTACATCAAAAAGAGATAAATCAACCACATTGAAAGTTGCACTAATTCCACCATACTCATCAAGAAGATCTATCTTGTATGCATTATCATTGATCTTGGCTACCACTTGAAATGACCCATCTCCTCTTGGTTGAAGCTTATATTTCCTTTGAGAAGGAAACCTTTCCTTTCTCATGTGTACCCAATCCCAATCTCCAGGTTCAAATACCACCTTATTCCTCCCTTTGTTTGCTTGTCTAGCCTAACTTTCAGTCCTCTTTTCAATTTGAGCCTTCACTTGCTCATGTAACTTCCTCACATATTCAGCCTTGGCCCCACCATCTTTCTGCTTTAAAATTGAAGAGTTAGGAAATGTCAATAAATTAAAAAGAGTTATGAACAACCCTATTATAAGCAAATTCCACATGAGGTAAACAATCCTCCCAAGATTTAATATTCTTTTTAATCACAGCCCTTAGAAGGGAAGAAAGTGTCCTGTTCACAACCTCAGTTTGCCCATCCGTTTGGGGATGGCAAGTAGTGAAGAAGAGAAGCTTTGTTCCTAGCTTTCCTGATATGAACATGGATTCACAAAGCAAAGGACCAAGCATTGAAGACTCACATGGACCCATGACAAGGTCAAGGCTAAGAAGAGTCCAAAATACTCTAAAGAAGAGCCCAAAAGCCTATTCTCACTTGAGATTCAAGTTTCATTCAATTGTTCTTGTTTGTGTTTGATCTTGAATTTAAAACAAATAGTTCAAAGAAAGATCCTCAAATGTTTAGTGGTCTCTGTCTTGATCACATCACGTGGTATCTAGAGCTAGGTCTTTGATCTTCAATTGTTTTGAATTTTTTATCAAAATTTTCAAATTCTACGATGATCTTTGAGTTGGAGCCATTTTCATGTTGAAAATTCACATGTAGTTGGCGCCATTAGTCATTGAAATTTGGATGATGAAATTCAATTTGAATCCAAATGTGATCATGGATCTAGAATTTGAAATGAGTTTGAATTGATTTTACTTGAATTTTGGTGAAAAAAAATTTCCCTCCACTTTTCACCTCTTGCTTTTAGGCTCCATTTTTTTGAATGTATTCATAGATTACATTTGAATTTTGGTTGCTTCTTGAAAATTCAAGAATAAAACTCTTTTACTTACTTTGTGAATTTGAACAATTTCAAAATTCAAATTCAAATTTCAATTCACAATAGTAAGCTTGATTCAAATTTTAATCAAAAGTGCTTCAATGATTTCATATTATTAGAACCTCATATATCTTCATGAAATTCAAATTGTGGAAATGATGTGTTTATCATCCAATTTAATGAAAGATCTAGAACTCTAATCTCTTGATTTGTGCTTCATTACTTGGATATTTTTTTTACACTACTCCAATTGTTCATATTTCCAAGTATTACACCAATTATGTTCAAATTTGTTCATGATTGAAGGATCTTTTTGTAAATTCGAAAATAAGTATAATTGTTGTGAAATTGTAACTAGCAAAAGTCAAGTGGCTGAAGTTTAAAAAATAAAAATAAAATCTGGTGTAAAAAGAAAAAGTGGGACAAAACCGTAAATATACAAAGTTTTGGGGCAAAAATGCAAATTCTAAAAATTCCAGCAAAAGGTAAAAGACTTGCCACCATTTCACATGCTTGTATTTATGTAGATCCTTCACAAATTGGTGTAGCACATTTCCCATTGATCATTAATTGTTCACCAACACTTTGATTAAATTTGAATTACACTTTGTTGAACTCTTTCAACTTGTCTTCTTCATATCAATTTGAGTGTGCAATTCTTCTTGAACCTTTTCTTGCTTGTCTTCTAAACTCCTTTAGTTTTGTATTAGTTATTTTCAAATTTCTTGACCTCTTTGAATTGATTGCCTATTGGTTGATTTGTCATTTGTTTAATGGAGACTAATTGATTGAGAATCTTGTTTCAATTTGTAGATCCCTTGAAGAGGAAACTCTTGAGTGGAAAGAGACAATAGAGAAAATCATATTGTAAAAGTCTACATTGAGTGATATACACGAGTGACAATCTTTGAGTGAATGGTGAGTGAGTGGTGAGGTCCTTGTTATATTCATTTTTGACTTGTAATCTTTTCTTTCACTTGTTCTTTAAGATTTGTTCCTTGTTGGATTGTACTTAATTCTTTTGATTTTTGGTGGTGTAATTATTCTTGTTGGTGTAATCTTCATTTGATTTGTGTAATTTTAAATTTGTTGTAATTTGTATTGTAATTTCTCAAATTTGAAGTGCACCATGACTTCACAACATGAAGAAGATTCTCCTCCATCATCACCAAGAACAAGGAACTTGCATAGGAAGTTTGATAAAATGACAAGGAACTTAGAGAGAGCATTTGAAAGATTAGAAGTGCTTGAGAACAAAAAAGGATCAAGGCATGACAACTCACATAGAGGCCCATCAAATTTGGAAGACAACCATGAGGATAGACCAAGATTTGATAGATGGAGACCTAGACATGAGCATAGAGGAAAAAGGCATGAGAAGGATGACAAGTTGCATATTGTGAAGGTGAAAAGACCTAGCTTCCATAGGAAGAGTGATCCCGATTCTTACTTGGAATGAGAGACCAAATTGGAGCACATATTCTCTTGCTACTACTATAGTGAAGAAAAGAAAGTAAAGGTAGCTAGTCTAGGATTTCATGATTATGCTTTAATTTGGTGGGATCAATTGTGCAAGGAGAGAAGAAGGTATGATGAGGAACCAATTAGTACTTGGAGAGAAATGAAGAGGGTTTTAAGAAAAAGATATGTGCCTTCAAGCTACACTAGGAACCTACACCATGCAATCAAGGTTGAATGACAAGTGAAGAGAGAGAAGTCCTTCAAGAAACTCTTCTTCAACAACAACAACTCATCTTGGAAGGATAATTCCAAGAAGGAGGGCGACTCATCAAAACAACTTGAAGTTGTTGGCAAAAGTGGATCAAAGGTTACAATTCCTAACGCTAAACCTTCCACTTCTATCCCTTCTTCAAATACTCTTGTACCCCTCCCTCCTAAAGAAATTGGTGAGGATCAAACAAAAATGAGAGGGAAAAAGGAGCTTGAGGGAAAAGCCAAGAGTGACAAAGAAGAAAAAGAAATAAATGCAAAAGAAACGAATGTGCCACAAAATAATATGGAAAAGGCAATTGACACAAGTGAGAAAATCTTTTGCGAAAACCATAAGGTTAAAGAACAAGATGGCAAAGAATGCATTGTTTTAAAGGAAAAAGAAGTAGAGAAAATACTTTTGGAAACACCTCCATTGTGTTTTCATTACTCCACCAATATTTGTAACAAGTCTCTTACATCTTTTTCTTTACCTAATACCTCTGAGTTTCTTTTGGATAAACTTCAAGTCACTTCTAAAGAAACTAAAGAAATTCAAAGGCTTGTGGTTATCTACAAAGATGTTATCTTGGTACATAACAATACACAAGAAAGTCTTCTTGAACAATTAAAATGTGTTTTGTTATTACTTATGAAAGAAAAACCTTTTGCTAATCTTGAAAAATACCCTTTTTGCACCACCAAAGTGGAATTTATGGGCTATGTTGAAAGTGCTAAAGGTGTGCATATTGATAATGTTACAAGTGAGGTAAATGAAGTTTTCTTAGTAGGGTAACCAATAAATGATTTTAAACGTGATGATGTTTGCTTGCCTACTAATACTTCTACCTTACCTATGTGCATTGCACTTATTTTGCAAACTCAAAAGAAACTAATGCACATCCATCAAGGTTCCCATTCATTGAGAGAACTAAAACACCTATTAAATATTTTTCCAACTGTTTCTCTCAATGATGGACAAACATTACCAAGCAACCTTCAAGAGATTACAACTTATGGAAGATATTTGAAAGGGTTGTTGGCAAAACTTGTTTTCAAAAGGGTGGTTTTTGACCCGGGAGGATGGGTCGAGAATTACAACAATAATAAGGGAGTTGCCTTCCCAAATAAGGGAGCTTCCTTCCCAAAAACTTTTTTTCTTTTAAGAACTTTATCACGAATAAACCTAAACACCTTCTCTTTAATGTAGGATGAAAATTCGGGGACGAATTTCCTCAAGAAGGAGGGGATGATATGAACATGGATTCACAAAGCAAAGTACCAAGCATTGAAGACTCACATGGACCCATGACAAGGTCAAGGCTAAGAAGAGTCCAAAATACTCTAAAGAAGAGCCCAAGATACCTAGTTAGGGATAGGACTTAGGACCTTTGTATAGAGTAGAGTTCATGTAATAAAAGTAGGGATTATGAACCTTGTATAGAGTAGAGTTCATGTAATAAAAATGTTTATAAAAAAAAAAACAGCACTTGGGTAGTTTAGGCTTTTGGGCTTTTTCTTTGGGCTTAGGCTAATTGGACCTCTTGTACCAAGTAGGCCCAACATAGGAATCCTACATTGGGCCAAGAGAGGCCCACACTTGGGATTAAGAGGGAAGGATGCGTAACTTGCACCATTAGGGAGGATGAGCACTTTTGCTCGTCTATAAATAGGCTCCATGTAACTCATTTTGCAAGTTTGAATTCATTTGAAAATTTTTCTCATACTTGAGATTTCTAGAGAGAGTGAGAGAGTTCTCCTCTTCTTGGTTCATGAGTTGAACCATTGATTCTTATCTTGAATTTCCATATTCAAGTGGTGAATCTTCCTTGGCTTTTCAAATTGATCAATCTTCTTCTCCAAGAAAAATGACTTTGTCGCGCCATTCTCCATCTTTTCTACCTCTTCCATTTTCTATTTTGTTTGTTATTTAATTCTTACAATTTAAATTCTGCACTTTAATTCTTGTTCTTGTCATTTCAATTCATATATAATTGTTCTCGTTTCTCTTAATTCTCACTTGAGATTCAAGTTTCATTCAATTGTTCTTGTTTGTGTTTGATATTGAATTTAAAGCAACTAGTTCAAAGAAAGATCCTCAAATGTTTAGTGATCTATGTCTTGATCACATAATTTCCCCCACAATGTCCTCCAAAAGTGACTTAGGAACTTGGTGTCCCTATCACCAACAATACTCCTTGGGAGGCCATGAAGCCGCACCACTTCCTTAAAGAACAAATCCGCAACATGACAAGCATCATCAATTTTTTTGCATGGTATAAAATATGTCATTTTTGAAAATCTATCCACCACAACAAAAATTGAGTCCTTACCATTCCTTTTCCTAGGTAGTCCCATAACAAAATCCTTTGACAAATCAATCCAAGGAAAATCAGGAATTTGTAAAGGAGTATAAAGTCCATGAGGCATCACTTTAGATTTTGACTTTTTATAAACAATGCATTTTTCACAAAATTTTTGCACATCATGTTTCATGTGTGGCAAATAAAAATGCTCATGCAACATGTCTAAAGTCTTTTGAACCCCAAAATTCCCCATTAAACCCCCTTCATGCGCCTCCTTCAAAAGTAATTCCCTTATGGAACTTTTAGGCACACATAATCTCTTTTCTTTGAATAAAAATCTTTGGTGCCTAAAATATCCATTTTGGGCTGAATGCACACAATTAGTATAGATATGAGAAAAATCTTTATCATGCTCATACAATTCTTTAATGCATTCAAGTTCAAACAATTTTGTTTCAAGGGTATAAGTAAGGAATATCTTCTTGAAAGTGCATCCGCCACAATGTTGGCCTTACCCTTTTTATGCTTGACCACATATGGAAATTGTTCAAGAAATTCAACCCATTTGGCATGTCTTTTATTCAACTTTCCTTGTCCAGTCAAATATTTCAAGGACTCATGATCACTATGAATCAAGATATTCAAGATATTCAAGACATAATGGAGCTACAAAATTATGTGGAGCTTGAAGATTTGGTTCAACAAGCGATTAAGGTGGAGCAACAACTTAAGAGGAGGAAGTCCAAATTTTATTCTTCTTCTTCCAAATTTTCATCTTCAAATTGGAAGGACAAATTAAAGAAGGAGGGTGCACCATCTTCCAAAGAGGCCGTGAGCACTCCTCAAGGAAAGAAGCCAATGGAAACAAGTTCTAGGAGCCGTGATGTAACATGTTTCAAATGCCTAGGACATGGACATATTGCATCCCAATGCCCAACAAAGAGGACCACGGTGTCAAGGAATGGAGAAGTGGTCTCCCAATCCGAGGCTTTGAGTGAAAAGGAGAGTGAAGAAGAGGAGATCATTCTTGAAGTTGACTTGTTTATGGTAAGGAGACTTTGGGGAAGCCAAGCAAAAGAACATGAAGAAAGCCAAAGGGAGAATATCTTTCACACTAGATGTCTCATTCCAGGAAAGGTATGCTCTTTAATTATTGATGGTGGTAGTTGTGCCAATGTTGTGAGTTCTAGATTGGTTTCTAAATTGAATCTTGTTACTAAGGCACATCCAAGACCATATAGGCTTCAATGGCTAAGTGAAGTTGGTGAAATGGTTGTGAATAAATAAGTTGAGGTTCCATTGGCAATTGGGAAATTTCAAGATAATGTATTGTATGATGTGGTGCCTATGGAGGCAAGCCATGTGTTACTTGGGAGGCCATGGCAATATTATAGAAAGGCCACCCATGAAGTTAGTGAGGATCAAATAAAAATGAGAGAAAAAAGAGAGCAAGAGAGAAAAGAAAGAGAAGGAGAGAAAAAATTGAGAAAAAGAATGAGGAAAAAATAAAGAAAAATCATGGGAAAAAAGTGAGAAAATAGAGATGGAAAAGAGGGAAAAGAGAGCTATTTTGTATCAAAAAATGAGGTTAAAATGCTTTGATTTCAAGGAAGCCCCTATACATGCTTTATTGTAGGGAATTTTTTTTACATGCTAATGCCTCTAATGATCTCTCTTTGTCTAGTGGTGTTAAGAATCTTTTGTAGGAATTTGGAGATGTTTTTACAAAAGAAGTACCACACGACCTTCCACCTCTAAGAGGAATTGAGCACCATATTGATCTCATTCCGGGTGCATCATTACCCAATAGGCCAGCCTATAGGAGTAATCCTCAAGAGACTAAAGAGATTCAAAAACAAGTGGAGGAGTTGATGCAAAAAGGATGGGTGCAAGAGAGTTTGAGTCCATGTGCTGGCCCGGTAATTTTGGTACCTAAAAAGGATGGTACATGGAGGATATGCACGGATTGTAGGACCATGAACAACATCACAATTAAGTATAGACATCTTATCCCTAGACTTGATGATTTGCTTGATGAATTGCATGGTGCTTGTTTATTTTCTAAAATTGATTTGAAAAGTGGGTACCATCAAATTAGAATAAGGGAGGGGGATGAATGGAAAACTGTCTTTAAAACTAAATATGGTTTGTATGAATGGATGGTAATGCCTTTTGGTTTAACAAACACACCTAGTACTTTCATGAGGCTTATGAACCATGTTTTAAGAGATTTTTTGCAAAAGTTTGTTGTGGTGTATTTTGATGATATCTTGATATATAGAAAAAACTTAGATGAACATCATGAGCATTTAAGAGTTGTTTTGCTTGTATTGAGAAAATAAAAATTGTATGCTAATTTGGAAAAGTGTACTTTTTGTGTGGACCATGTAATTTTTCTTGGTTTTGTGATTAATGCTAAAGGGGTCCATGTTGATAAAGAGAAAATTAAGGCCATTCAAGATTGGCCAACACCGAAAAATGTGAGTGATGTGAGAAGCTTTCATGGTTTGGCTAGTTTCTATAGGAGGTTTGTTAAGGACTTTAGTACTTTGGCTACACCTCTTAATGAAATTATCAAAAAGAATGTGGGATTTAAGTGGGGGGAAAAACAAGAGCATGCTTTTAAGGAACTTAAGGAAAAACTCACCCATGCACCAATACTTGTTTTGCCTAATTTTGCTAAATCTTTTGAGATTGAATGTGATGCTTCTAATATTGGTGTTGGGGAGGTTTTGATGCAAGAAGGGCATCCAATTGCTTATTTTAGTGAGAAATTAAGTGGAGCTGCCCTTAATTATCCCACCTATGATAAGGAATTGTATATTTGTATGCCTTAGTAAGGGCTTTGCAAACTTGGCAACACTATCTTTTGCCCAAAGAATTTGTGATTCATAGTTACCATGAGTCCTTAAAATATTTGAAAGGACAAGGAAAGTTGAATAAAAGACATGCCAAATGGGTTGAATTTCTTGAACAATTTCCATATGTGTTCAAGCATAAAAAAGGCAAGGCCAACATTGTCGCGGATGCATTATCAAGGAGACATGCTTTACTTTCTACTCTTGAAACAAAATTGTTTGGACTTGAATGCATTAAAGATTTGTATGAGCATGATAAGGACTTTTCAAATATCTTTGCTAATTGTGTGCATTCAGCCCAAAATGGATATTTTAGGCACCAAGGGTTTTTGTTCAAAGAATTTACTTTTGAAGGAGGCGCATGAAAGGGATTTAATGGGGCATTTTGGAGTGCAAAAGACTCTAGACATTTTTCTTGAACTTTTCTATTGGCCTCATGTGAAGTATGATGTGCAAAAATATTGTGAAAAATGCATTGTGTGTAGAAAATCAAAATCTAAAGTAATGCCTCATGAACTTTACACTCCTTTACCTATTCCTGATTTTCCTTGAATTGACCTGTCTATGGACTTTGTTGTGGGATTGCCTAGATCTAGGAATGGTAAAGATTCAATTTTTGTTGTGGTGGATAGATTTTCCATGATGGCACACTTTATCCTTTGCAAAAAAATTGATGATGCTT
The DNA here is from genome assembly GCA_030762895.1 of Sophora flavescens. Taxonomy (NCBI): domain Eukaryota; kingdom Viridiplantae; phylum Streptophyta; class Magnoliopsida; order Fabales; family Fabaceae; genus Sophora; species Sophora flavescens. The sequence continues at coordinate 98,384,851 of CM061065.1, forward strand.
GTCATGTTGTTGATTTGTTCTTTAAGGAAGTGGTGAGACTTCATGGTCTCCCAAGGAGTATTATAAGTGATAGGGACACCAAGTTCCTAAGTCACTTTTGGAGGATATTATGGGGAAATCTAGGTACAAAGTTTCTCTTCTCCACTACTTGCCATCCTCAAACGGATAAGCAAACTGAAGTTGTGAATAGGACACTTTCTTCCATTTTAAGGGCCGTGATTAAAAAGAATATTAAATCTTGGGAGGATTGTTTGCCTCATGTGGAATTTTCTTATAATAGGGATGTTCATAGTACTACTCAATATTCTCCTTTTGAGGTAGTTTATGGATTTAACCCTTTAACTCCTCTTGATTTATTGCCATTGCCTAACTCCTCAATTTTAAAGCATAAAGATGGTGGGGCCAAGGCTGAATTTGTGAGGAAGTTACATGAGCAAGTAAAAGTCCATATTGAAAAGAGGACCGAAAGCTATGCAAGACAAGCCAACAAAGGAAGGAGGAAGGTGGTCTTTGAACCCGGAGATTGGGTTTGGGTACACATGAGAAAGCAAAGGTTTCCTTCCCAAAGGAAACCTAAACTTCAACCAATAGGAGATGGGCCATTCCAAGTGGTGGTCAAGATCAATGACAATGCATACAAGATACATCTTCCTAGTGAGTATAGTGGGATTAGTGCAACTTTTAATGGTTGATTTACCTCTTTTTGATGTAGGTGATAAAGATTTCAATTCGAGGTCGAATTCACTTAAAGAAGGAGGGTCTGATGTAAGCCCAATGGAGACCAATTTGGATCAAGAAGCCATTCAAGGTCTTGGTGGCCCAATGACAAGAGCAAGTGCAAAGAAAGCCCAAGAAGCTCTAACTCAATTGGTGGTTCTCTTAATGGACACAAGCCCAAGTTCAAGTCAAGAAGATAATGAGCCCAAATGCACAACTTTGCTCATTCAAATAGAAGAAACAATATTAAGGGTGTGTGGGTCCAATTTGAGTTGTTTTTCTGCTTAATTTCAATAAGTGTATGGATCATGGAATGTGGGTCCAATTTTTCTATTTTTTGCAAATTGGGGCAGCCAAATTTTCCTAATTTTGTACATGTTTTATAAGTCATAGGTGAGTGAATAATTTTTGTAAATTGTGTGGGAGTTACACTTGTAAGTTGAGAAGAAAGTGTAACAACCACACAATGAGAAAGAGAGAAAGTCTTAAAGAAGAGGGGGGGGGGGGGGTAACATTCAAACTTTGGTGGCTGAGTTAAGTGTACTGTTAGTGAGTTTTAGTGTCATGAATTAGGCTAATCATGAGGGGGTTATGGTTGCCTTTTGGGGGCGTAACATTCAAATTTTGGTGACTGAGTTAAGTTAGCTTTTAGTGAGTTTTAGTGACATAATTAGGCTATTCAAGTGAAGGTTATACTTTGTCTTTGGATGCCAAAAGTTTGGCTGCCCACAACTATTTGTAAAGGCCTAAACACATTGGAATAACAACTTTGATGTTATTTAAGATCAAATACATTCTTGTGAGAATATTGTTCTCCTAGGTTCTTGGTTGAACCAAGCTAAGTTCTTATTAAGAATCCAAGATTCTTGTGGCGAACATCATTAGACTTATCAAACTACATGTTTGTGGCACCATCCATCTCTCATCTTCTTCCATTTTTGTTTTCTTTCTTCATTTGATTTTGGTTACAAATTGGATACACTAAGTTCTTGACTAAAATTCAACCAAAAAGATCATTTCAAAGGCAACTATCCATTTGGTTGTCATCACTAATTCATGACACTAAAACTCACTAAAAGCTAACTTAACTCAGCCACCAAAAACATGTGATGACAACCAAATGGTGAGGTTGCCTTGTTGATGATCTATTTGGTTGAATTTTTAAGAAGAAATTCATGTAACACTTAGTAACCAAAATTAAAGTGAAGAAAGGAAACAAAATGGATGAAGATTAGAGATGGTATGGCGCCACAAAACAAGAGTTTTGATAAGCCAAGTGAGGTTCGTCACAAGAATCGTGGATTCTTGATAAGAACTAAGGTTGGCTACACCAAGAACCAAAGAGAACAAAGTTCTCACAAATGGATTTCAATCCAAATTCAACATCCAAGTTACCTATTCAACATGAAAATGGAGTGTACAAATAGAGTATTTGGCTGCCAACTTTTTGGCTTCCAAAAGAGATCATAACCCCCACAATAATTAGCCTAATCATGTCACTAAATGACTCACTAATTCCCTCCTTAACTCAGCCTCTAATGGTGAGTTTATTATTCTCTCATAACCATCATTATGTGGCTGCCACACTTTACTTCTCATATTAAAAAGTGTAACTCCCACATAATTAACAAAACAATAAACAAACTAATAACTTATAGGAGTTACTATTGGCATGCAAACCAAAGATTCCTCCTACTAAGCTCCCAAATTCGTGTACAACATGGACTTAAGTGGGCTTGACCCATTTGCAACACTTAGCCAATTTGGACACACACATATAACCCATTACACTTATTGAATTAAAATAAAACAACTAAGTGGACTCATAACTAGAGCACGCCCCATTTGAAAATGATCATGGGTCTTCTAGTTGAATGAGATAGGTCATCAATTGGGGCTCCATTCCATTTGGTCTCATTCTTGGGCTTGCTTCTATCAAAATAGCCCTCATGTAATTAAGAGCTTGTTGGGCTTTCTTGTGTCTAACTTTTGTCATGGGCCCACAAGTCCTTGATTTTATTCTTGATCCATGGTCTTCATTGGGCTCATATCATTCTTGTTGGAAATTGGACTTGCCCCCCCATGGCTCATATCATACCCTCCTTCTTTAAGAAAATTCGTCCTCGAATTTATGACTTCAATCCCAAGCATGTTATCGAATCTTGTGTTAAGATATCCATACTTTTGGGTAACCATGCAAGTTCCCAAGCCATGGAGTACCTCCCTTGGGATGAACTCTTCCATTACATCGGTTGTATCAAACTTAAGTTCATAATATATTTCAATAGGAGGTAAAGCATGAGTAGGTGCTTTATTGAGACTTTTGGAATCCTTGCAAGTTTCCAAACCATGGGGTATTTCCTTTGGGATGAAATTTCCTAATGTTTGCAAAAGAGTTACAACATCACTAGGCAAAAAGAGATCATTAGAAGTGTTAGCAACCAAATGAAAATTCTTGCAATAAAATATGCATTGGGGCTGCCTTGAAATTAAAACCCTCTTCTCTTCACTTTTTGTTTCCAAATAACTCTCTTTTTTCTCAATTATTTCCGCACTATTTTTCTCATTATTTTTCACACTATTTTTCTCTTTATCATCACTCTTCTTTTCACTCTCTTTTTCTTCTTCCTTTTGATCATCACTTTTCTTTTCTTTCTCTTTTGCTTTTGCCTCATTCTCTTGTTTTGCTTTCTCTCTCTCTTTCTTCTCATTCTCTTTCTTGTTGGAGTCTTCCACCAACTTCTTCACATGGTCTTCAAAACTTTCTATTTGTCTTTTCATTCTTTCCTCTTTTCTCAACCTCTTTTTTTCGTTCTCTCTCATCTTCTTGTCACGCCTCTCATGCATTTGCCGGATCCACTCTTCAACCTCTTTCCTATGTTCTTGCACATAGTCGAAATTTTCAAATCGCAACATTGCAAAGAATACAAGTTAGAAAATAACAAAATATATATGTAAGAACCAATCCACTCACCAAGTGTGCACAACGTATATTTCACTCAAATGGCTTTTTCCACACAAGATGTAATTTTCACTCTTGCCTTTTTTCACTCAATTGTTCTCTTTTAGGCCTTAGAAGAGTCAAACACAAAACACACAAAAATTCCAAAATTCAAGTAACAAAATTCACAAAACTTATCAAAACAAAGGAAATGCTAGAAAGGAAAAAACTTTGGAAATAAGAACAAGGGAAGAAAGGAAAGCTTTGGGAATAAGGAAAAAAAGAAAGAAGGGAAACTTGTCAAGAACACTAATTGCCCAAATAAGATTTTCTCTTCTCTTTTGTTGAAATTATAGGTGCTGTTTTTCCTTCTTTTTTTTGATTTTTTTTTAATTCATCAACACACTAGATAAGAGCTTGAAAAGAGAAACACAAATGTATAATTTTTTTTTTGATTTTTTGTTTGTTTGTTGTTGGGTAGCAATAAAATGAACACAAAAACACAATAATTCCCTTCAAAACAGAAACAAGGTAACAATTTTTTTTGTTTTGGGTTTTGGTACAAAAGATAGAAAAGATGAAAGAAAGAAGATGAAGAACAAAAACAAAAAATTCAACCAAAGCCTAAGCTTTGATACCACTTGATGACAACCAAATGGTGAGGTTGCCTTGTTGATGATCTATTTGGTTGAATTTTCAAGAATAAATTCATGTAACACTTAGTAACCAAAATTAAAGTGAAGAAAGGAAACAAAATGGATGGAGAATAGAGATGGTGATGGCACCACAAACTAGAGAGTTTGATAAGCCAAGTGAGGTTCTCCACAAGAATCGTGGATTCTTGATAAGAACAAGATGGCTCAACCAAGAACCAAAGAGAACAAAGTTCTCACAAATGGATTTCAATCCAAATTCAACATCCAAGTTACCTATTCAACATGAAAATGGAGTGTACAAGTAGAGTATTAGGCTGTCAACTTTTTGGCTTCCAAAAGAGATCATAACCCCCACAATAATTAGCCTAATCATGTCACTAAATGACTCACTAATTCCCTCCTTAACTCAGCCTCTAATATTGGTGAGTTTATTATTCTCTCATAACCATCATTATGTGGCTGCAACACTTTACTTCTCATATTAAAAAGTGTAACTCCCACATAATTAACAAAACAATAAACAAACTAATAACTTATAGGAGTTACTATTGGCATGCAAACCTAAGATTCCTCCTACTAAGCTCCCAAATTCGTGTACAACATGGACTTAAGTGGGCTCGACCCATTTGCAACACTTAGCCAATTTGGACACACACACATAACCCATTACACTTATTGAATTAAAATAAAACAACTAAGTGGACTCATAACTAGAGCACGCCCCATTTGAAAATGATCATGGGTCTTCTAGTTGAATGAGATAGGTCATCAATTGGGGCTCCATTCCATTTGGTCTCATTCTTGGGCTTGCTTCTATCAAAATAACCCCCATGTAATTAAGAGCTTGTTGGGCTTTCTTGTGTCTAACTTTTGTCATGGGCCCACCAAGTCCTTGATTTTATTCTTGATCCATGGTCTTCATTGGGCTCATATCATTCTTGTTGGAAATTGGACTTGCCCCCCCATGGCTCATATCATACCCTCCTTCTTTAAGAAAATTCGTCCTCGAATTTATGACTTCAATCCCAAGCATGTTATCGAATCTTGTGTTAAGATATCCATACTTTTGGGTAACCATGCAAGTTCCCAAGCCATGGAGTACCTCCCTTGGGATGAACTCTTCCATTACATCGGTTGTATCAAACTTAAGTTCATAATATATTTCAATAGGAGGTAAAGCATGAGTAGGTGCTTTATTGAGACTTTTGGAATCCTTGCAAGTTTCCAAACCATGGGGTATTTCCTTTGGGATGAAATTTCCTAATGTTTGCAAAAGAGTTACAACATCACTAGGCAAAAAGAGATCATTAGAAGTGTTAGCAACCAAATGAAAATTCTTGCAATAAAATATGCATTGGGGCTGCCTTGAAATTAAAACCCTCTTCTCTTCACTTTTTGTTTCCAAATAACTCTCTTTTTCTCAATTATTTCCGCACTATTTTTCTCATTATTTTTCACACTAATTTTCTCTTTATCATCACTCTTCTTTTCACTCTCTTTTTCTTCTTCCTTTTGATCATCACTTTTCTTTTCTTTCTCTTTTGCTTTTGCCTCATTCTCTTGTTTTGCTTTCTCTCTCTCTTTCTTCTCATTCTCTTTCTTGTTGGAGTCTTCCACCAACTTCTTCACATGGTCTTCAAAACTTTCTATTTGTCTTTTCATTCTTTCCTCTTTTCTCAACCTCTTTTTTTTCGTTCTCTCTCATCTTCTTGTCACGCCTCTCATGCATTTGCCGGATCCACTCTTCAACCTCTTTCCTATGTTCTTGCACATAGTCGAAATTTTCAAATCGCAACATTGCAAAGAATACAAGTTAGAAAATAACAAAATATATATGTAAGAACCAATCCACTCACCAAGTGTGCACAACGTATATTTCACTCAAATGGCTTTTTCCACACAAGATGTAATTTTCACTCTTGCCTTTTTTCACTCAATTGTTCTCTTTTAGGCCTTAGAAGAGTCAAACACAAAACACACAAAAATTCCAAAATTCAAGTAACAAAATTCACAAAACTTATCAAAACAAAGGAAAGGCTAGAAAGGAAAAAACTTTGGAAATAAGAACAAGGGAAGAAGGGAAAGCTTTGGGAATAAGGAAAACAAGAAAGAAGGGAAACTTGTCAAGAACACTAATTGCCCAAATAAGATTTTCTCTTCTCTTTTGTTGAAATTCTAGGTGCTGTTTTTCCTTCTTTTTTTTTTGATTTTTTTTAATTCATCAACACACTAGATAAGAGCTTGAAAAGAGAAACACAAATGTACAATTTTTTTTTTTGATTTTTTGTTTGTTTGTTGTTGGGTAGCAATAAAATGAACACAAAAACACAATAATTCCCTTCAAAACAGAAACAAGGTAACAATTTTTTTTGTTTTGGGTTTTGGTACAAAAGATAGAAAAGATGAAAGAAAGAAGATGAAGAACAAAAACAGAAAATTCAACCAAAGCCTAAGCTTTGATACCACTTGATGACAACCAAATGGTGAGGTTGCCTTGTTGATGATCTATTTGGTTGAATTTTCAAGAAGAAATTCATGTAACACTTAGTAACCAAAATTAAAGTGAAGAAAGGAAACAAAATGGATGGAGAATAGAGATGGTGATGACACCACAAACTAGAGAGTTTGATAAGCCAAGTGAGGTTCACCACAAGAATCGTGGATTCTTGATAAGAACAAGATGGCTCAACCAAGAACCAAAGAGAACAAAGTTCTCACAAATGGATTTCAATCCAAATTCAACATCCAAGTTACCTATTCAACATGAAAATGGAGTGTAAAAGTAGAGTATTAGGCTGCCAACTTTTTGGCTTCCAAAGGAGATCATAACCCCCACAATAATTAGCCTAATCATGTCACTAAATGACTCACTAATTCCCTCCTTAACTCAGCCTCTAATATTGGTGAGTTTATTATTCTCTCATAACCATCATTATGTGGCTGCCACACTTTACTTCTCATATTAAAAAGTGTAACTCCCACATAATTAACAAAACAATAAACAAACTAATAACTTATAGGAGTTACTATTGGCATGCAAACCAAAGATTCCTCCTACTAAGCTCCCAAATTCGTGTACAACATGGACTTAAGTGGGCTTGACCCATTTGCAACACTTAGCCAATTTGGACACACACATAACCCATTACACTTATTGAATTAAAATAAAACAACTAAGTGGACTCATAACTAGAGCACGCCCCATTTGAAAATGATCATGGGTCTTCTAGTTGAATGAGATAGGTCATCAATTGGGGCTCCATTCCATTTGGTCTCATTCTTGGGCTTACTTCTATTAAAATAGCCCCCATGTAATTAAAAGATTGTTGGCCTTTCTTGTGTCTAACTTTTGTCATGGGCCCACCAAGTCCTTGATTTTATTCTTAATCCATGGTCTTCATTGGGCTCATATCATTCTTGTTGGAAATTGGACTTGCCCCCCCATGACTCATATCATACCCTCCTTCTTTAAGAAAATTCGTCCTCGAATTTATGACTTCAATCCCAAGCATGTTATCGAATCTTGTGTTAAGATATCCATACTTTTGGGTAACCATGCAAGTTCCCAAGCCATGGAGTACCTCCCTTGGGATGAACTCTTCCATTACATCGGTTGTATCAAACTTAAGTTCATAATATATTTCAATAGGAGGTAAAGCATGAGTAGGTGCTTTATTGAGACTTTTGGAATCCTTGCAAGTTTCCAAACCATGGGGTATTTCCTTTGGGATGAAATTTCCTAATGTTTGCAAAAGAGTTACAACATCACTAGGCAAAAAGAGATCATTAGAAGTGTTAGCAACCAAATGAAAATTCTTGCAATAAAATATGCATTGGGGCTGCCTTGAAATTAAAACCCTCTTCTCTTCACTTTTTGTTTCCAAATAACTCTCTTTTTTCTCAATTATTTCCGCACTATTTTTCTCATTATTTTTCACACTATTTTTCTCTTTATCATCACTCTCTTTTTCTTCTTCCTTTTGATCATCACTTTTCTTTTCTTTCTCTTTTGCTTTTGCCTCATTCTCTTGTTTTGCTTTCTCTCTCTCTTTCTTCTCATTCTCTTTCTTGTTGGAGTCTTCCACCAACTTCTTCACATGGTCTTCAAAACTTTCTATTTGTCTTTTCATTCTTTCCTCTTTTCTCAACCTCTTTTTTTCGTTCTCTCTCATCTTCTTGTCACGCCTCTCATGCATTTGCCGGATCCACTCTTCAACCTCTTTCCTATGTTCTTGCACATAGTCGAAATTTTCAAATCGCAACATTGCAAAGAATACAAGTTAGAAAATAACAAAATATATATGTAAGAACCAATCCACTCACCAAGTGTGCACAACTTATATTTCACTCAAATGGCTTTTTCCACACAAGATGTAATTTTCACTCTTGCCTTTTTTCACTCAATTGTTCTCTTTTAGGCCTTAGAAGAGTCAAACACAAAACACATAAAAATTCCAAAATTCAAGTAGCAAAATTCACAAAACTTATCAAAACAAAGGAAAGGCTAGAAAGGAAAAACTTTGGAAATAAGAACATGGGAAGAAGGGAAAGCTTTGGGAATAAGGAAAACAAGAAAGAAGGGAAACTTGTCAAGAACACTAATTGCCCAAATAAGATTTTTTCTTCTCTTTTGTTGAAATTATAGGTGCTGTTTTTCCTTCTTTTTTTTTGATTTTTTTTAATTCATCAACACACTAGATAAGAGCTTGAAAAGAGAAACACAAATGTATAAAAAAAAAATTCGATTTTTTGTTTGTTTGTTGTTGGGTAGCAATAAAATGAACACAAAAACACAATAATTCCCTTCAAAACAGAAACAAGGTAACAATTTTTTTTTTGTTTTTGGTTTTGGTACAAAAGACAGAAAAGATGAAAGAAAGAAGATGAAGAACAAAAACAGAAAATTCAACCAAAGCCTAAGCTTTGATACCACTTGATGACAACCAAATGGTGAGGTTGCCTTGTTGATGATCTATTTGGTTGAATTTTCAAGAAGAAATTCATGTAACACTTAGTAACCAAAATTAAAGTGAAGAAAGGAAACAAAATGGATGGAGAATAGAGATGGTGATGGCACCACAAACTAGAGAGTTTGATAAGCCAAGTGAGGTTCGCCACAAGAATCGTGGATTCTTGATAAAAACAAGATGGCTCAACCAAGAACCAAAGAGAACAAAGTTCTCACAAATGGATTTCAATCCAAATTCAATATCCAAGTTACCTATTCAACATGAAAATGGAGTGTACAAGTAGAGTATTAGGCTGCCAACTTTTTGGCTTCCAAAAGAGATCATAACCCCCACAATAATTAGCCTAATCATGTCACTAAATGACTCACTAATTCCCTCCTTAACTCAGCCTCTAATATTGGTGAGTTTATTATTCTCTCATAACCATCATTATGTGGCTGCCACACTTTACTTCTCATATTAAAAAGTGTAACTCCCACATAATTAACAAAACAATAAACAAACTAATAACTTATAGGAGTTACTATTGGCATGCAAACCAAAGATTCCTCCTACTAAGCTCCCAAATTCGTGTACAACATGGACTTAAGTGGGCTTGACCCATTTGCAACACTTAGCCAATTTGGACACACACACATAACCCATTACACTTATTGAATTAAAATAAAACAACTAAGTGGACTCATAACTAGAGCACGCCCCATTTGAAAATGATCATGGGTCTTCTAGTTGAATGAGATAGGTCATCAATTGGGGCTCCATTCCATTTGGTCTCATTCTTGGGCTTGCTTCTATCAAAACAGCCCTCATGTAATTAAGAGCTTGTTGGGCTTTCTTGTGTCTAACTTTTGTCATGGGCCCACCAAGTCCTTGATTTTATTCTTGATCCATTGTCTTCATTGGGCTCATATCATTCTTGTTGGAAATTGGACTTGCCCCCCCATGGCTCATATCAACATGTTAATTTGCCTAATTATGACACTAAAAACCCATCTTAATGTAGCCACCAAAACATTCAACTCAGCCACCCAAAATAAAGTGTATGCCCCCCTCCCCTTTATGACCCTATCTCACTCATTATGCGGTGGTTACACTTGCTTCTCAAATTAAAAGTGTAGTCCCCCCATAATTTACACAATTTATTCACACAACTAATGAGGAGTTTCTTATAGAATGCAAGCTAAAGATTCCCTCCCAAGCAACCTAAAAACTCGTGTAACATAGAGAAATAGTGGGCTTGATCCAATTGTAACACTTAACAAATTTGGACACACTTACATAACCCATTACACTTATTGAATTTAAAAGAAAACTACTTAAATGGGCCTTTATGTCATGGTGCACCCCACTCTTCATGGATTCTCTAGTTGGATAAGGCAAGTTACCAACTTGGGCTCCTTGTCTTCTTCAATTGTACTTGGGCTTGTTTTAATTAGAGATCCCACCATTTGAATTAAAATTTGTTGGGCCTTTTTGGCTCTTGATCTTGTCATGGGCCCACCAAGACCTTGAATAGCTTCTTGATCCATGATGGTCTCCATTGGGCTTATATCTGGATGAGGCATGGAGGAAAGAGATATGAGAGAAGAGATAGAGAAATTGATAGGGAGAATAAAGAGTATGAAAGAAGGATGAGAAAAGAGGAGAGAATGAAAAGACAAATTTCTGAAAATGAAGCATGTTGGTAGAAAATTGTTGAAGAAAAGATGAGAGCAAAAAAAGAAAGTGAGGTGAAAGAAACAAACTTGAATGCTTGTTTTGATGCTATTCCTGATTCTTTGCCTAGTTGTGTTGATTATATTTTGAAGGAAATTAAGTGTATTCCTCTAAAGGAAGCTTGCAAGACAATCAATGAAATTGAAGATGTGATTCCAAAGGAAGCTTGCAAGACATTCAATGAAATTGAAGAGGTGATTCCAAAGGAAGAGTGTAAAGCATCAAAAGGAGTTGAATTGCAACATGAAGAGACAACAAGAGAATGGCTTCCCTTAAAGCCGAAAACAAGTCTTCAAATTCACTTGGGAAGTCATGGAAATCTTTTACTCTAATACTTTCTTCTAAATTAGCTTGTGGATACAAATGTTTGGAATTTTCTACTTTGGTTCATTTATCTAACATTTCTCCCCTAGGAGACAAAGAAAAGAATAGTGAAGGCCAAACCACAAAATGCAAAGAGCAACAGAAAAAGAGTGAGGCAAAGGTTGAAAAAAATTGAAAGTCTCTTTATACAAGTAATCAAGGTGATGTTTCTATCTTTGCCTAGAGGTGATGATTCTATTTTGATTGAAGTTGAAGAAGTAATTGAAATGGCACAAAACAACACTAGAAGGGGGGGGGGGGGGGGGTTGAGTAGTGTTTTCGAAAATCAGAGTTTGGAAGCACAAAACAAATTCAGATTAGATAAGACGCTTTAAGACAGACGCCTTATTAAAATCGAATTGCAACTATTTCACACACACCCAAGTTAGTTAAACAGATAGGAAATTAAACTGAGTAAATAAATAAGGATAGAGAAAGAGTATACTCAGTTTTATCCTGGTTCACCCTCAATCTTTGGGGCTATGTCCAGTCCTTGGCTTAACCAAGTTTTTCACTATAACTGATCAAGGTCACAGTCGAGTATTATTTTCACACCTAGCCTCTCCAGGCTCAACCACAAGTATTGTTTGCACACCTAGGCTCTTCAGGCTCAAAAAGTATTCTTGAAACAAGCCCTTCAGGCTCAGAGAGTTTGAGAGAGTTTTTGAAGCACAGCTTCGAAGTTACAAGGCAATTCAACCAATATTTAAACACTGCACAGAGTGGATATGAACTTGGAACTTGGTGAGTTGCAGATGAGTTCTTCATCGAATGATATTTAGAGTGTGAATAAGACGAGTGAATGATGAGAGCTTTCAGCTATGGGTATATGACGAGTTCTTTAAATAAATAGCTTTTCAGATGATGAGAGATTTTCTCTGGTTTTTCTATTTATCACTTTATCACTTCACTTGTATATCTTGTCTCTGTTCTTCTTCTTGGTCTTCGACTTCATATTTATACTGGACCAAAAAGATCCGTTGAGATGTATTTGAAGGTCTTCAGCTTTGTTCTTTGAGAGATAGCCCTTCTGACTTGATAACAAATGCTTTGAAGAACGTTGGAGGGTTGCTAATAATTGAGTATAGCAGATATGCTTTATAGTAGCTTTGGGCAGCATTCTTTCCTTGTTTGGGTAACTCATAGGAAATCTCATATAAAGTAGTTTTTCTTTTACTATCATAAGGAATACTTTCTTGTAGCTTTGCCCTTTTTGTCTTTTCTCCTTTTTTCTGATTTCGATTGAAGATAAGAAATGTATTAATAAACTTCTTTCAAGTGTAATTAATTATATTTCAAATTGCTCTTAACCTTTAATCAAAGATTAAGTAAATCTTCATAGAGAGCTATTCTTCTTTGTGCGTGCTTCAATATCACAGAAGTGACTTTTGCATTTCTCATCTTCTAAGTTTGAGGATGTTTGAATATTTCTTGAATCAAACATGTTATTCTGACAGAAGAGTGATGCTGACTTTGTCAGAGACATAGACGCATACTGAGAGAGAAATACTCTTTCCTTTGTGCGCTTTCCAGATTGGTTTGAAGATATCACTTAATCATGATCTTGATCATTTCTTTGTCAAAGGTTGAGATAGTGGTTGTCAAGTGAGTCTTGGTAGATTGATCTGACAATATGAAGATACTAATTTTGTCAGTGACTCAGATGCATACATGATTTCTTCTTGATCGGATTTTGGTCTGTAAACTTGATCCAAATCTTCTTTCAACTTTCCTTTAGAAGATAGTGTTTGTATTCCTCGAATACTTTGATCATTACTCTGACTGATCACTTCATGCTTCGTTGGTCTTTAGCATTAGTAAGTCAAGTAAGAATAAAAAGTCTTCCATAAGATTATGCTTGATTCTACTCTTTTGTTTATTCAAGACCGAGTAAGTTCATTTCCTTTAACTTTCAGTAAAGATGATAATCATTGATTGCTTTGATATTGCTTTAATACTTGATCAATACTGCTTTGATATTTGATTTTCTTCCGAGAATGATGAGACTGAAGATCGTAAGCTTCAAACAGTTAGACTTCGGACGTATTGTACTTCAGACGCTTGTATGCAGTCATTTGATTCTTTCATACTCTTTTGTTGACTTGTCCTGCTATAATATAAAGCTTTGGCTACACAACTCAAGTAGATGATTAGCTATATTCATATGGTTCGATGTAAAATCAATTACATAATGTTTGAGTTCATCAAAATACACAAGGGCCACAGGAGTGTGAGTCAGATGCATGACAAGTGAGACGCATTATGACTTAACATTCTCCCCCTTTTTATGATGACAAACATTCCATAAGATTTTATATTGAACTAGAAAATATGTCAAATAATATATTATCAAAATACTTCAAGTTACAGGTTATTATACAATCTTATACAATTGTACATGAAGAACATTATACAATCTTGCTCTTTCCAAGCTCTAGGTTATTATTTCTCCTAACGCTTATGTTATTTAAAATCTTATCTTATGTTATTTCTCCCCCTTTTGGCATTATCTAAAAGGAAAGTACTTTGATACTTTTGGGGAGGCATTTAGCCAGAAAACATTTAGATAAACAACAAGCATTTACTCATGGATAAGATAAGCGTTAAATGAGATAGACAAAAGTGAGTCCAACAGGAGGCTCAATTAAAACTTTGTTCAAAGTAGAAACAGATATAACAAAAAACAAACGAGTTCTCAAGATGGCTCAATAGCATAGATAAAACATAAATTCAGAAAGAGATCAGGTCAAAAGATCATCATTTAAAGACAAATTAATTCATCTTTTCAAGCAGTTTCTGTAGGAGAGTTACGACTTGCTTCATCTCTTGACGAATTCCTTGAAGTTCAGCTCTTGCTACAGGGTCACTGACCATTGCAGGATTCTAATCATCTCCTAGTTCATGCTGATTTGCTTGTTGCTATAGTATTACTTCTTGTAGTTGCACTGGCTTTTCTTGAATAGAGACATCTTTAACCAATTCCTCATCAGAAATCATTGCTTCATGGTAATTGTCATACCATGGCAGAATTTTGGTACAAGTAGAAGGTTGAGACATATTTTCAGACGTATTTCCATAGAGAGATACTAGGTTTGTTTCAGCAGTTATTGTTTCTTCCACTACAAACTCTTCGGACGATGAATTAAACAGGTTTCTTGATTATTCTTCAAGCAGGTTAACCACAAAATAAGTTGTTTCAGAAAAGTTGATCAAAGGTGGAACAGACACAAAAACATTACCAGGGGTATAATCTTCATCATCAACATTAGATAAGCTTGGTTCAGACAGGATAACCAAATTTGAAACAGGGTTTTCAGATTGAATTGAAACAAAATATCTTAACACATGAATAGTGTTAGAAATGAAGCAAAAGAAATTATGCAAATTGTTCAGATACAGAAAATGATTCAGATTGGGTAGGTTTTCAGAAATAGATTCTTCAAAAATTGGGGTTCTGCACCATAGACTCAATCTGTTAATCAAGGAGTGAGTCACGATGGTATAGAACATACTTTCTGTTGATCTTTGAATAGGGAGAGGTCCTTTTTCATCTTCATAGATGATGGAATCTACTAGTCAATAAATCAGAAATCTTGGCCCAGCACAACACAAAAAAGGTATTTTGAAAGAAATAGATGCTTGGGTTATAAACGATCAGAAAAAGATAACTTTTGTACCAAGGGTATAGAGGCAGGGGTTTTGAGGGTTCGACATACCTATAGTGTTGCAATGCAACAAAGCCAATTTTTCCAATCAGAGTTGGAGTCTTCCACTTCTGATATTCAGTCAGCCCTGATCCTGATGACTCGGCATCCCATTGACCTTTTTCGTCTTCAAGATATAGAGCCACATCCCTCGGAGTACGAATCCTCTTTTTACTCTTCCTTTTTAGATCCTTCCTCTCAGCATTATCCAGAAGGAATCTTGGAATAAGGACATGGGTGTCGTTTGCAATGAACTTTCTTGTCTTAACAGGTTTCTTCAAAGCTTCCAGAGCTTGAAGGGCTTCTAAATCTCTTTCAAATAGTTCACCAATTGTCTTTATTGGTTTTGGTGAAGTATCTTGAGATGGTCTACATCTCATGCACCAGTCATTCATGTATTTTTCCCAATTTTGTTCAAATTCCAACAGTCTTCTTTTTCTTTCTGGTTCTGATTCTTCAACACATCTCTGTTCCCTTTCTTCTTGTTGTACTTCTTCATGTTCTTGATTTTCTTCTTGAACAGACATTCTAGCTTCCTCATTTCCAGGTTCACCGATCCTGATTCCTTTGCTTAGTCTTTCCTCTTTCTTTCCAACACTTCCTCCTTTTCTTTTCCTAGACAATCTTTTCTTCTTATTGAAACAGTCAGATACACCAGTGATGAGCCTCTGTTTGACTGGTTTTATAACTAGTAAAGACCTTGGCTTTGTGCTTATTTTATATCATTTTCACCCAAATTAGACTTGATTGTCCTTAAGTAGTATTTTGAGTCTGTAAAGTGTTTTTAGGTTAATTTAATTGATTTAGAGTTAAATAAAGTACTTATGTTATTTTCTGTTTTTCAGGTTAATAAAATAAAATAAAATAAATCTGGAGCCACTCGCCCCGCGAAGGATCTCTCGCCCCGCGAGTCACCAAGCCTGAAAAGTCAGAGACGATCACGGTTTACCCGTGTTGAAGATCACGGTCGTGGCAGTTTTGAAGTTGAAGTATTCGCCTCGCGAGAATCCTTTCGCCTCGCGAATCTTGGAAGACCAGAAGCCATCACGGTTTGGGCGTGTTGAAGGCCACGGGCGTTACAGTTGGGAATTTGAAGAGTTCGCCTCGCGAATTTATGCTCGCCTCGCGAGAAGACCAAGAGTTGCAGACCTTTCGCATAATTCGCCTCGCGAGCAGTGCTTCGCCTCGCGAGGCCTTGGATTCCAGAATTTGTATATAAACTGCTCTATGGCAGAATGATAAGTTAGCTAGTTTTAGGGGGCTAGTCAGTTCTGGCTAGTCTCAGTTAGTAGTTAATTAGTTTTAGTTTTATTTTCTGTTCTTTTGTTTTGCTTCTGTAATGGAGAGCTAGTCTCCTAGGATTAATCTACTGCAATTGGTTTCTATTAACACTTGAGGTTCTGTGATTCCTGTTTCATTTGCTTTTCTCTTTTCAATGCCATATTATATGTTTCTGTTTGTTATTTCAGTAATGTATAGTGTGGTATTGTTTCATTTCGGTGATGCTATGTTCCTATATATAATCGCGTTTGTTATTTCGCGTGTGTTCATTCATGTTCGTTTGTTCATGAGAGCTTAACCCCGTTTGTTATTTCGGGAATAGGAACATACATCTGTAGTAGCGGTTTTCGTTTGTTAATTGTTGCTACAACCGGGAGGGGATTAGTATCTGCTTAGTGGAATATGCATGAACCAATGATAGTGGGAAACCGAGAACAGTAGGTTAATCGTCTTTAGTCTATTTGCTATTTTCTTTAACTGCGTTGTTTTCATTGTTTTGTTTGCTTAATTTAGTTTTAAATCCAAAACCCCCAATTCTGACTTTTTCTAACTTTTTCTGTTAATAATAACAACACCTAAGAGTCCTTGAGAGACGATCCGAGTTGTCGCTCTATACTGCATTATTTTTATAATCGCTCGTTCTTTTTGGCGCGTGGCGACAACGCGGTCAAAAAATTGGCGCCGTTGCCGGGGACTCTTGTTTGTTGTTATTAAAAAAAAAATAATAATAATCTCTTTTCTAATTAGTTTTGTCTGCTTTGTCTGGTCTGTAAATTTTATTTTCCCCCATGGATAATCACATATATGGTTACATGCCTAATGTTTACTAATAACCACCACCATCCATATATTTTCCTGATTTTGTTGGTTTATCACACTGGTTGCCAAGGTTTAGTGGTTTTGCAGGTGAAAATCCGCAGGAGCATCTGAGGGAATTCCAGATTGCTTGTTCTATAATGCTGAGACCTGCAGGAATAACAAAAGATGACATTCAGATGGAAGCTTTCCAGTTCTCACTTGAAGGTGCTGCAAGGGATTGGTTGAATTGTCTTGATGAGAATTCCATCTCAAGCTGGTTTGATTTGAAGGAAGCTTTCCTGTTTAGATACTATCCGGCCTTCACCTCTGCACCTTCTGAACCTTCACTAGAGGACCTGTTTAAGCAAATGACTACACAAATGGAAGCAAGCTTTCAACAAATGGCACAACAATTGGCCGAGAACACTCAACGGATGATAGAGGAAAATCAACGGATGATGGAGGAACAAAATCTTGAATACCAGAGGGACCAAGCTGAATCTCGGAAGTTGTGGGCTCTAATTGATCAAGTTACCGCCAACTCGGCTGCAATGCTAACTCCACAGCCCCCTGAAGAACATACAGAGTCACAAGTTATTCCTGAAAATATTTCTGATGATGATTCTGATAATATTTCTGTTGATGATGAATTGTGTGTTGAATCCCTTGATGATTGTTATTGTTCTGGCACTGCTTTGTGTGTAGAATGTTATTTTGAAAGGTATGTTAAGCAAAGCATCCATACGGAACAGGAGACAGATGAGGTTGAGGGCCATGTTCATATAGGAAATGAGCATCAGGAGGATCAGGAGAACAATTGCTCCACCGTGCTTGAGGATAAAGAAGACTCTTTGGTATTAGATGCATGTGTTGAGAGTAATGGGGTGGATGATGAATTAATTGCTGAATTTCCAGACATTGTAGATTTTACTGATTCATTTTATTGTGATATATGTACCGACTCTACTAACTCTAACCTTTGTGTGGTGTGTGCTGAAATTTCTGCATGTATAGCAGGTGATGAATTTGTTCGTGCAGTAAATGAAGAAAATGCAGGATTTGAAGCAGCACCAGTAACCCCAGCTAACTGTTTGCCACCTCCCCCTGTGGAATCAAAAGCTTTGGATTTTGCACCCTTGGATTTTGCACCATGGCCAGTCCAAGAGGTTGAAACCCACTTCTATTGGGGAGACTTTGTTGAGAAGGAGGTCATCTGTGACCCGAAGGGGAGTGAGAAGTCCGCCGCACTCGGCGAAGTCATCATAATTGTCAAGTGCTCACTCCCAAATCAAGGCTGCAAGTCATGGAAGCATGGAATGAGCTTCCGCCCTTTGGCCACCACGTGGGCCTTATGCTACAAGCAGTGGGATCCTGGTGGAACCGCCCTTCAATGAGTTTTCTTAACCCTTTCTTCTTTTTAATTTTCTTTTCCTTATTTTATTTCTGTTTTGTTTTGAATAAAGCTCCTGAATAATTTGAGAAGCTCAAGAGTTGTGTTTGTGTCTTGGTTATGGCAAGTTTGATGGTATTTGATTAAATTTGCATAGATTGATTGCATGTTAAGTGTTGACTGTTTTCCCCCTAAGATATGAAATTTTTTTGAAAAATGATCCCCATGTAATTGAAAACTGAACTTTGAGATTTTATTATGATGGCATGATTTATGATAAGTTTGGGGTGATAGGAAGCACACACTAGGGATAGAATCTCGTTCAAATAATTTGCAAAAAAATGTCCAGGTGAGGTTTTGAGCCTCCAACATGTTTTTGACTGTGAGAATCTCTTTTAAGTTGCACTTTCCTGAATTTGATTGAATCTCTTTTTGGTTTGCATGTTTATGTGTTTGCTTCAGATGATTTAGGCATTTTCTTTGTGAATAACTACTTAGCCTAAAAATATCCAATTCCTGATGCATGTTCCCTAGTTAGCCCCTTTGAGCCTGATTAGACTGTTAATTCTTGATAACCTTATGTTACAAGCAAAAATCTGGAAAACCATGTTAACCCGATCTTAGGATTAGGAGAGCATGTAATCTTAGAATGGGTGCAAGAAACTAAGTTTGGGGTGGCTACAAGTGGTGATGTGTTATTTGGGATTGGGAAAAA
Source organism: Sophora flavescens (assembly GCA_030762895.1). Taxonomy (NCBI): domain Eukaryota; kingdom Viridiplantae; phylum Streptophyta; class Magnoliopsida; order Fabales; family Fabaceae; genus Sophora; species Sophora flavescens. The sequence continues at coordinate 98,404,102 of CM061065.1, forward strand.
GAAAAAAATATAATAAAAAGTTTGGAGCCAAAAGAAAAAAAAAAGAAGAAGAGAGAAAGTGTAAAAATGCAGAAAGAAAAAAATGAAAAGAAAAAAAAAAGTATTTGAATAAATGGCTGTAGTCACCCAAGGCATAAATGAAAAATGAAGAAAGGAACTTGAGTTTAAATTCTGTGTTTAAAACTGTTTCATGCTCTCTTAGTTCCTAGGGTCTTCAGCCTAGTTTCCTTTGTATATCCTACCCTTAGCCAGGCCCCATTACAACCAATAAAAGACCTTTTGATGTTGCTAGCATGTTTTCTGTGGGAATCATTTGGAGATGAAAATCAAATTCAAGGGAAGTGTTCTTAAAAGTGAAAATGAGTGAAATGTTGATAGCCTGACAAAAATTGAGCGATTGAGTGAAACACAAATTTCCCTTGTGAGGAAGGCAGTTGTTTGGATTTGGTGATCTCCCTTTTGTGTGTAACTTAGATCCCCTGCTTAGATTACTGATTGTTTGAATGATGAATTTCTCAACTGTTTGGAATAAATGAATGTGGGGATTGTTTTGTTGAAAAGGGGGGAACAATGAGAAAAAAAAAAGTTGTTTTGAAAAAAAAATGCTTAAAATTCTGTGCAAAGTTGATTGAATTCTTAAGCTTGCCAGGTCTTGAGTCTTTTTTTAAGTTTTTAAGTTTTAGTTTGCTTGAGGACAAGCAAAGTTTAAGTTTGGGGTATTTTGATGAGCCTCTGTTTGACTGGTTTTATAACTAGTAAAGACCTTGGCTTTGTGCTTATTTTATATCATTTTCAACCAAATTAGACTTGATTGTCCTTAAGTAGTATTTTGAGTCTGTAAAGTGTTTTTAGGTTAATTTAATTGATTTAGAGTTAAATAAAGTACTTATGTTATTTTCTGTTTTTCAGGTTAATAAAATAAAATAAAATAAATCTGGAGCCACTCGCCCCGCGAAGGATCTCTCGCCCCGCGAGTCACCAAGCCTGAAAAGTCAGAGACGATCACGGTTTACCCGTGTTGAAGATCACGGCCGTGGCAGTTTTGAAGTTGAAGTATTCGCCTCGCGAGAATCCTTTCGCCTCGCGAATCTTGGAAGACCAGAAGCCATCACGGTTTGGGCGTGTTGAAGGCCACGGGCGTTACAGTTGGGAATTTGAAGAGTTCGCCTCGCGAATTTATGCTCGCCTCGCGAGAAGACCAAGAGTTGCAGACCTTTCGCATAATTCGCCTCGCGAGCAGTGCTTCGCCTCGCGAGGCCTTGGATTCCAGAATTTGTATATAAACTGCTCTATGGCAGAATGATAAGTTAGCTAGTTTTAGGGGGCTAGTCAGTTCTGGCTAGTCTCAGTTAGTAGTTAATTAGTTTTAGTTTTATTTTCTGTTCTTTTGTTTTGCTTCTGTAATGGAGAGCTAGTCTCCTAGGATTAATCTACTGCAATTGGTTTCTATTAACACTTGAGGTTCTGTGATTCCTGTTTCATTTGCTTTTCTCTTTTCAATGCCATATTATATGTTTCTGTTTGTTATTTCAGTAATGTATAGTGTGGTATTGTTTCATTTTGGTGATGCTATGTTCCTATATATAATCCCGTTTGTTATTTCGCGTGTGTTCATTCATGTTCGTTTGTTCATGAGAGCTTAACCCCGTTTGTTATTTCGGGAATAGGAACATACATCTGTAGTAGCGGTTTTCGTTTGTTAATTGTTGCTACAACCGGGAAGGGATTAGTATCTGCTTAGTGGAATATGCATGAACCAATGATAGTGGGAAACCGAGAACATTAGGTTAATCGTCTTTAGTCTATTTGCTATTTTCTTTAACTGCGTTGTTTTCATTGTTTTGTTTGCTTAATTTAGTTTTCAATCCAAAACCCCCAATTCTGACTTTTTCTAACTTTTTCTGTTAATAATAACAACACCTAAGAGTCCTTGAGAGACGATCCGAGTTGTCGCTCTATACTGCATTATTTTTATAATCGCTCGTTCTTTTTGGCGCGTGGCGACAACGCGGTCAACCAGCCACTAGTAAAGATACAACATTAGTTACTGATGTTCTATCTGACCTTGGTTTCTTCAGTTTTATTTCTTTCTTCTTTTTCCCAGTCACAGAAACTTCCTTGCTTTTTTTTTTCAAAACAGAACTTAAGGGTTTATCATCATCTGAGTCATTAAAGACTCTTCTAGGGGTTTCTTCAACAACGAGATTTCCAGAAACAACGAAATCATCTCCAGATTCATTTTTCATTTCCAAATCTATTAGGGTTTGCACTGAAATAACATGTATCTGATTCCAAACTTCACAAGTTAAAACAGTTCCCTTATTTCTTAACTGTCTTGTTAAAAGCATGACATAGGGATAACATGTCTTTCCACTAGTAGTCTTAATCATGTGGTTGAAAATAAGATCATTTATATCAACTATTCTAAAATCGAGAAGTCGAAATAAAGCATATTTATCAGCCTTAGACACAACATTCAGAGAGCCTTTTCTAGGGGTTACACACCTAGTCAAGATGAGATGTAAAAGCCTAGCTTTTGGAAGGAGATAGAGAACAAACTTACTTTCAAAGAGCTTTTATCCCAACAGGGTGAGATTAACTTCTTCCTTGTCTTCAAACTGTTCCCAATAGTTTGAAGTTCGTATTCCTTCTTGAGCACATCCAAATACTCGAACTATGTCATGAATGTCAAACCGATGCCTTACTGCATTCACGTTTCCCGCTATGCTAAACAGTTGCGCATGCCTTGAATATGCAGAGTTTTTACAAAACACTTTAACAACGTGGGAATAAACGTTTTCCCTTATTCTGAAGAAATTCATCCATCCCGCGAACTCAAGTTCAGGTAAAACATCTAACCCAGCCGCTTTGAGTGGTTTGTTGATATTCGTGAAGCCATTGTTGTAGATGGTAGAATGCGAAAAGAGATTAGGGCAGAAGGAGAACGAAAGGTCGAAACTTTTTGAGAGAGAGAGAGAGAGAGAGGAGATGAGTTTGAAGGTGAACGGTTTTGTGTGATGAAGAGGTTTACGAAAAGCATTTTGCATTAAATGCGTTGATGTGTGGAGAGAGAAACTAGCCGAAGGGAATGAAATGTTTCCTCGTTAACTTCCCACTTAATCATTCGAGAGATTTGAAATTAATATGTCTTTCTCAGTCTTTAAAGAGGGTCCGCGTCATTTCGGACGGGTTTTAAACTAACATACGCATTAAATCAAATAATCACACAATCATACATAAGATTCTTAAAATAGAATTTCTTAAATACTTACTTGTAAGTGATTTGTTCTCAAAAATCACTAACCTCATGTATTCTCTTTCTTTGCTCTTTACTCAAATTCGAGGCTTTGGAATATATACTCTTTTGAAATTGGGAGTAGTAAGAATCCATTTTCCAAGCTCTATCAAAGGTGTCTTCTTTGATCTATTCAATAAATCTGCAAGAGGGATTATAAGGTGTTTTGGTACCCAGACTTTTTTTGGTCCACTTTTGTTAGGTATTTTAGTCTGTAAAGACTTGACTTTTCTCTTGTGAAAGCACTTGGACATAATATGTCCAGATTTACCACAAAAAGTACATGATATATTAAAAGAAGGTTTAATAGGAATTTTTACATTATCTGAGAGTTTATCAGATACTTTATCATGATTCTCTTCAATGTAACCAATACCGGTTTTGTCAAAACTAGACCTTTGACTTCCAATAAGTTTCATTAGGTTATTTTTGCCATTGACAAATCTAGTAAGATCATTAGTGAGCTCTTCAACCTTCTGTTGAAGTTTGATAACTTCTTCAGATGGTGGTGGTGTTTCAGTAATGATATCAGCTTTAAGCCTTTCTGCTTTGAGCTTTCTGTTTTCTAAGATTAGTTCATCAACCTTAAGATTTTTCTGTCCATGCTCCTTAGTGAGCTTCACATACTTTTTCTTAAGTTCTTTGAACTTATCAAGAATACAGTTGGATTCACTGAGAAGTTCATGATAGGCATCTTGTAAATCCTCAAATTCAGAATTTGCCTCATATTCTGAGTCAGTGTCTCCAAGTAGACATTTGAACTCTTCATCTGATTCTTTGTCTAGATCCTCCCATGTGATCATCTTTTTGAGAGGTGGCATTCTATCACATGCTGTTCTGATTGCTGCTTTCTTAGCTCTTATCTTATTCCAAAATTTTCTCATCTTTCTGGTTGCTTCAGAAACTTCTTCATCTTCATCATCATTTTGAGAGAGTTGCTCCTTTGAAATACTAGTTGATGGAAATTTATCATCATTGTTGACAGATGTTTCTTCAAATGTTTCCTTGACAACATCATCTTTATCATACAGTTCTTCAAGCCTGATCCAGATAACTTTTGCAGTTTCACAGCTGCTGACTTTATCATATTTGTGCTTTGATGTCCATCTGCTTCTTGCAATAGCATTTCCACTTTCATCAGTTGGACTGTAAGGACCTTGAGATATGATCTCCCATAGATCTAGATCAGTCCAATAAACATGGGTGGTTTACTGAGATATGTACCCTGATTGTACATATTGTTGCTTGAGGCTGCTTCAATTGCCATTCTTCAGAATATTTTCCTCTACACTGTAAGGTGCTCAAACCAGAGACTGAGCTCTGATACCAACTGAAATGGCACAAAACAACACTAAAATTGGGGGGGTTTGAATAGTGTTTTTGAAAATAAGAGTTTGGAAGAACGAAACAAATTCATATTAGACAAGACACTTTAAGACAGACGCCTTATTAAAACTGAATTGCAACTATTTCACACACATCCAAGTTAGTTAAACAGATAGGAAATTAAGCTGAGTAAATAAATAAGGATAGAGAAAGAGTATACTCAGAGTTTTATCCTGGTTCACCCTCAATCTTTGGGGCTACGTCCAATCCTTGGCTTAACCAAGTTTTTCACTATAAGTGATCAAGGTTACAGACGCGTATTATTTGCACACCTAGCCTCTCCAGGCTCAACCACAAGTATTTTTTGCACACCTAGCCTCTTCAATCTCAACAAGTATTATTCAAACAAGCCTCTTCAGGCTCAGAGTTTGAGAGAGTTTTTGAAGAACATCTTTAAAGTTACAAGGCAATTTAACCAATATTTAAACACTGCACAGAGTGGATATGAACTTGGAACTTGGTGAGTTACAGATGAGTTCTTTTTCAAATGATATTCTGAGTGTGAAGAAGATGAGTGAGAAATGAGAGCTTTCAGCTATGGGTATATGATGAGTTTTTCTTTGAATAAATAGATTTTAAGATGATGAGAGATTTTCTCTGGTTTTTCTATTTATCACTGTATCACTTCACTTGTATATCTTGTCTCTGTTCTTCTTCTTGGTCTCCGACTTCATATTTATACTTGAGCAAAATGATCCGTTGAGATGGATTTGAAGGTCTTTTCAGCTTTGTTCTTTGAGAGATAGCCGTTCTGACTTGATAATAAATGCTTTGAAGAATGTTGGAGATTCCTTGTTCATAATTGAGTATAGCAGATATGCTTTACAGTAGCTTTGGGTAGCGTTCTTTCCTTATTTGTGTAACTCATAGAAAAGCTCAGATAAAGTAGTTTTTCTTTTACTATCATAAGGATTACGTTCTTGTAGCTTTGCCCTTTTTGTCTTTTCTCCTTTTTCTGATTTCGATTGAAGATAATAAATATATTAATAAACTTCTTTCTAGTTTAATTAATTATATTTCAAATCACTCTTAACCTTGAATCAGAGATTAAGTAAAATCTTCATAGAGAGCTATTCTTCTTTACGTGTGCTTCAATATCACATAAGTGACTTTTGCATTTCACATCTTCTAAGTTTGAGGATGTTTGAATATTTCTTGAATCAAACATGTTATTCTGATAGAAGAGTGATGCTGACTTTGTCAGAGGCATAGGCGCATACTGAGAGAGAAATACTCTTTCCTTTGAGCGCTTTCCAGATTGGTTTGAAGATATCACATAATCTTGATCTTGATCATTTCTTTGTCAAAGGTTGAGATAGTGGTTGTCAAGGGAGTCTTGGTAGATTGATCTGACAATATGAAGATACTGATTTTGTCAGTGACTCGGACGCGTACATGATTTCTTCTTGATCGGATTTTGGTCTGTTAACCGTATCCAAATCTTCTTTCAACTTTCCTTTAGAAGATAGTGTTTGTATTCCTCGAATACTTTGATCATTACTCTGACTTATCACTTCATGGTTCGTTGGTATTTAGCATTAGTAAGTCAAGTAAGAATAAAAAGTCTTCCATAAGAGTATGCTTGATTCTACTCTTTTATTTACTCAAGACCGAGTAAGTTCCTTTCCTTTAACTTTCAGTAAAGATGACAATCATTGATTGCTTTGATACTGCTTTAATACTTGATCAATACTGCTTTGATATTTGATTTTCTTCTGAGAATGATGAGACTGAAGATCGTAGGCTTCAAACAGTCAGACTTCAGATGCATTGTACTTCATACGCTTGTATGCAATCATTTGATTCTATCATACTCTTTTGTTGACTTGTCCTGCTATGATATAAAGCTTTGGCTACACAACTCAAGTAGATGATTAGCAATATTCATATGGTTCAATGTAAAATCAATCACATAATGTTTTAGTTCATCAAAACACACAAGGGCCACAAGAGTGTGAGTCAGCGCATGACGAGTCAGACGCATTATGACTTAATAGTAATTGAAAGAGATGTACCCCATGGATTCAAAAGTTAGTGCATGACGAGTCCGATTTTTGGTTTTTGTTTCTAGTTGTTGCTTGCTGTCGCTGGTCTCTTTACAATCTCAGGTGTTAAGGCAGCCTCTCTGTCTGTTTTGGCTCAAATGGGTCCTCCTCAATGCATATATTGTAAGCGAATGGGTCTCACTCATAATAGTTGTTACTCTCTTCATGGGTTTCCTAAAAAATCAGTCAATGCTGAAATGTTCAAGAAAAAAATTTTCGAAGCCAAGTACTGAGAGTATTTTCAATTGAAAGATGCCCATCAATCTCATGGGTCTACTGCCACTGGTTTTCATGACTCCACAGCCTTCAAATCTCAATCCAGTAACAATCAAAATCTTTGTATAATTGATTCAGGTGCCTCTGATCATATCTCGCTGGTGAGTTCTTTATTCTCCTCCATATCTTCTCCTAAATTTCCTCACTTCAAAACTCTTGTGGATGGTTCTACGGTCAGCGCCAAAGGAATTGGTCATGTTTCAGTCATTCCTTCTATAACTTTAAAATATGTTTTGTTTATACATGGTTGCCCTTTTAATTTGATCTCCCTTAGTCAACTTACTCGCTCTTTAAGCTGCTCGGTAACTTTTGATGCTGGTTCTTTTACTATACAGGAATGTGGTACGGGTCGGATGATTGGCATAGGACATGAATCACATGGTCTTTATTACCTCCAATCAACTCCTTCTGTAAGTTGTACTACAGTTGAGTCTCCAAATCTTCTTCATGAACGATTGGGTCATCCAAGTTTGTCAAAATTGAAGCAAATGGTTCCGAATCTTGCAAAAATGTCATCATTGAACTGTGAGCGTGTCAACTAGGCAAGCATGTTCGCTCTTCCTTTTCAGTTATCCATTCTGATATATGGGGACCAAGTCGTGTGTCTTCTACTGGCTTCCTATATTTCATTACCTTTATTGATGAGTTCTCTCGGTGCACTTGGGTTTTCTTAATGAAAGAACGATCTGAACTTTTGTCTATTCTCACCACTTTTGTTAATGAGGTCAAAACCCAATTTGGTAAGACAATCAAAATCCTTAGAAGTGATAATGTAAAGGAATACTTTTCTTCTGCTCTTTGTTCCTTTTTGTCATCACAGGGCATTCTCCATCAATCCAGTTGTCCTCATACCCCTCAACAGAATGGCATAGCTGAAAGGAAGAATAGACAGCTTGTTGAAACTGTTCGGACCTTGTTACTTCATGCGAATATACCTGTCCGACATTGGGGTGATGCAGTTTTGACAGCATGTTATTTAATTAATCGGTTGCCTTCATCCTCTCTTGATCATAAAATACCACATCCCATTTTATTCCCTAAAGAGCCACTATTTCATGTCGCTCCAAAGATATTTGGATGCACTTGTTTTATTCATGACTTGTCACCAGGTCTTGATAAGCTTGCTGCCAGAGCCATCAAATATGACTTTTTGGGATATTCCAGGTTACAGAAAGGTTACAAGTGTTATTCCCCTGTGCAGAATCGTTATTACATTTCTACAGATGTAACGTTCTTCGAAGAAAAATTTTACTTCTCACCATCCACAGTTGAGTCTCATACTATTCAAGAAATATTTCCGATTTCTTATCTTGGACCATCACCTTCCCCTTTGTCTGAATCAGTTTCGGCGACAGATGTTCCTGACAATTCTCCACTTGAACAATCTCAAAGGTCACCCATCATATACCATCGTTGACAACGTGTTTCTAATACAGAATTGGAAGGTACTGAAAGACCAACTGAATCTTGTCCTGCTCCAGTGGATGACCCTACTATGGACCTACCGTAAGGAAATCTTGACTTGCCCATTGCTCTTAGGAAAGGTACTCGGTCAAACCGGAATCCTCATCCTATTTATAATTTTTAAAGTTATCATCGTCTTTCTCCCTCTTACAATACTTTTGTGTCATCCTTATCTTCTGTTTCTATTCCTAAACATCTTCATGAGGCACTTGATCATCCAAGATGGCGACAAGCCATGATTGATGAAATGCAGGCTTTGGAGCATAATGGTACTTAGGACTTAAGTCCTCTTCCTCCAGGAAATAAACCTGTTGGCTGTCGATGGGTATATGCTATTAAAGTTGGGCCTAATGGACAAATTGATCGTCTCAAAGCCCGGCTTGTAGCCAAAGGTTATTCTCAGATTTATGGACTTGATTATGGAGATACTTTCTCCCCTGTAGCCAAAATCACTTCTGTTCGATTATTTCTTGCCATGGCTGCCATTCGTCATTGGCCATTATATCAGTTGGATATTAAAAATACATTTCTTCATGGAGAGTTAGAAGAGGAGATTTATATGGAGCAACCTCCTGGGTTTGTTGCTCAGGGGGAGTCTGGTTTGGTTTGCAGGTTACGACGATCTCTCTATGGACTGAAACAGTCTCCACGAGCTTGGTTTGGGAAATTTAGCTCGGTTATTGAAGTTTTTGGAATGAAGCTTAGTGAAGCAGATCATTCAGTCTTTTATTGCCATACCTCTTGGAATAGATGTGTTTACTTGGTGGTCCATGTAGATGATATAGTCATCACAGGAAATGACCAGGAGAAAATTTCTCAGTTGAAGGAACATTTATGTAGCCATTTTCGGACCAAGGACTTGGGGAAGTTGAAATATTTTCTTGGAATTGAAGTTGCTCAGTCAAAGAATGGGATTATCATCTCACAGAGGAAGTATACATTAGATATACTTATAGAAATTGGTATGTTGGACTGTAAACCAGCTGATTGTCCCATGGATCCAAATCTAAAATTACTTCTTAGTCAGGGGGAGCCGTATTCTGATCCTGAGAGTTAATTAAAATTGGTTGGAAAACTCATCTATCTCACTATTACAAGGCCGAATATCTCTTTGGCGGTTGGGGTAGTAAGCCAATTCATGCAATCTCCTCATAATGATCATTGGGATGCGACGATTCGAATTCTGAGGTATATTAAAAAGGCCCCGAGACAAGGACTACTTTATGAAGACAAAGGAAGCACTCAAGTAGTTGGATTTTTGCGATGCAGATTGGGCAGGATCACCCATTGATAGACGTTCCACTTCAGGGTATTGTGTGTCTATTGGTGCAAAGAAACAAAATGTTGGCGCGAGGTCTAGTGCAAAGGCTAAATATAGAGCTATGGCTGTAGCCACGTGTGAGGTCATTTGGATTAAATTTTTTTTTCAAGAATTGAAGTTTGGAGATACTCAACAAATGAAGCTATGTTTGATAACCAGGCAGCCCTCCATATAGCTTCCAATCCGGTATTCCATGAGAGAACTAAACATATCGAGATTGATTGTCATTTTGTCCGAGAGAAAGTCCTTTCTAAAGAAGTCGTCACCGAATCTGTTAGCTCTAATGATCAACTGGTAGGCGTCTTTACAAAATCTCTAAGAGGACCGAGAATTCAAAATATTTGTTCCATTCTTGGAGGATTTGATTTATATGCTCCAGCTTGAGGGGGAGTGTTAGAATTAGTTGGACAGTGCGGACCGTGAGGACGGTGTGGACTTGTTGGAATTAGAAGCAATTAATTTAGATTCATGAAGCTAACAATTCATGTACCTAGTTTGTATCTATGCATGTTCTTAGGAAATAGCTATCATTATTATCCTTGTAACCATAAGTTGTATTTATGATCAAGTGTATATAAATATATGTGTGCTGAGTGGTTTTTCACTCAAGCATTTCACAAACACTTGTCTAAATTATCTCCAAGTTATTCAATAAGAACGTACCTTGGGTCAAAGACATATATGCTAAGAAGAATATGTGGGCTACTATGTACCTGAGGGGGTTCTTCTTTGCTGGTATAAGGACCACGTCCCGTTGTGAGGGACTGCATACTCAAATTGGCAAGTATGTAGGATCCGGAGACAACTTGTATGAATTGTTGCAATACTTTCAACGGTGTTTGAATTATATGTGCAACAATGAGGTTGAGGTGGACTTGAAGTTGTGCTATAGAGATCCCGTGTTACAAACATGTTTGCCAACTTTGGAGTTTAGTGCTGCCAAAATATATACAATAGCCATATTTAAACTATTTCGTGCTAGGCTGAAGGACGTTGGATACGTGAATGTGGTGGGACATAGGCAAACTGCAAACGGTGTCATTTTTGTTATAAAAAAGTATACAGTTGTCAATGTAAGGTCCGAGTGGTATGTTTGCTATTATCCAAATGAAATGGAGTGGAGATGCCTGAGCAAGGGATTGGAATCGTTATAGTCTCCGACCGACATAGATCCTTGCTTAAGATTAGAAAATTCTTTCTCTTTCTCTATTATGATGCTTCTTGGGAAATATTTTTCCAGAAAACTCTCCCTGATTACCCCCCAGTTGATTTCCTGTCCTTCAGCTTCTAGTAATCTCTCCTTGTTCCTCCACCAAGCTTCAGCTGCTCCGACAATCATGAAAGCAGCATAGGTCACTTTCTGTTCTTCTCTGCAGTGCATAGCCGCAAAGACCTTCTCCACCTCCTGTAACCACTTTTCTGCAACTTCTGGATCATAGTCGTCGTGGAACTGAGGTGGGTTGCCTTTCATGAAGGCATTCATACCACTATCAAGGTTTTCCTCTTCCCGCACCGTATTCAACTAGTGCTGCCTTTCTTCCCGTTCTTCCTGCCTTTGCATGAACTTGGTATTCTGCTTATTTTGAAGCAGTATAGCAGTAGCCAGCTCTCTTATTACTCGCATTGTGTCATTAACATCACCACCATTATTAGTCCCTAATGAACTTCCAGGTACGTCGGTGGCTCTGTCTCCTCCAGTCCTGCCACCCCTTCTCTCCTTCCGTTACCACAAGCCATTCTAATTTCCTGTAAAAGAAATTATTAGCTCATTTAATCATAAGATATGTAAGGTCATATAACATAAAACATAAAACATAAAACATGCGCAACGGTAAACATACCAAACATATATACATAATATATATCGGTCTTTATCTGAGTATGAACTGTCCCAACAGAGGGACTATGCCTAGAAAAGTTATACAGACACTGGTCAGACTAAAACTGAACATAATACATAAACTGGTCACAGACATGAAAGAAAAGTCCTATAAATACTCGGCCTGCCTCTAAAAAATTCAGCAAAAAGCAAAATAAGCTCACAGAGGCACACAACCTAGCAGACGCATCCAACTAAACCATATCACAGACGATATGGGCACTTGGAGCTACCCTCTCCCTCTCCATAGGTGAGTCGGTAGACTCTGACATAACGGGTCCTCGGCTCCCAAACAGACCCATCGCTGCTCATGACGACGCGTCAGTGATGATAGTGATACAACGTCTGAACGCTACGCTGCCTCCGACCCCGCTGCACCATGCCAACATGGCTTCTCACCTCTGAGCGGTCCACCATGTTCCATGTATCGTCAGGGAACTCCCTCTGACGAGGTGGAAACCACATCTCTAAAAAGGGTAACCTCTGTGAAATCTGATTACAGGCCGTCTAGCTGAAAGTAAGGACCATCTCCCAACTGTATGTAGACACTCACTGGGCCAACGTACATCATGAAGAATCGTGAATGGTCGACCTGCCATCCACGATCGTCATGGTAGACGGTCTCAAAGTCTCCCAATATCAGGATGTTGGGAGGGATCCTCTACAGATAGTGCCTCGGCTGGTAACCCAAGTCTACCGTTGTCTCTGTCCTGCTAGCGCTGCTCATCTATCGGGTTTACATACATAGAAAAATATAGGGAAATAGGGAGATAAGCAACAGAACATAGTCATAAAAATGGGGATGGGGACACATAGAATAATAACCACGTATACATATAACACATGCAACAAGTGATAGGCAACCATCTTCCGAATCATACCAACACAATACATCCTCGTAGTTCATTCTCAGATCAGTCCTTTAATGAGTCTCACTCATATGCATGTCGGTCGACATCTCTCATCCGGGTATTCCCGACTTTACCCTGAGTATCCACGTCGCAGGTGGACGTTCCGAGGCGACCCGGATACCTCTAATGGAGCTGTGCTCATAAAGAGATGCACTCTTATGGGTCACGGCGAGCAGAATGGTTACCTGGACAAACTTACTGACGTTCTTTGAGTAGTAAGGCTCGGTTAGGAGAATGTCTCGGAGTTGAGACCCGGATGAGAGATATCAGCCGACATGTATAGAAGTGAGACTCCTTAGAGGATTAATCTGAGAGTGAACTTCGATGATGTGTTGTGTTGGTATGACTCGGAAGATGGTTGTTCATTACTTGTTGCGTGTGTTATATGTATATGTGATTATTGTTCTATGTGTTCCCATCCGCATTTTCATGACTATATTTTGTGGCTTATCTCCCCATTTCCCTCTATGTTTCTCTATATGTAAACCCGATAGATGAGCAGCGCCAGCAGGACGGAGACAGTGGCGGACTTGGGTTACCAGCCGAGGCATTATCTGCAGAGGATCCCTCCTAGGATCCCGATACTGGGCGACGTTCGGATCGTCTACCATGACGATCGTGGATGGTAGGTCGACCATTCACGATTCTTCATGACATACATCGACCTAGTATATTCTCAGAAATTACAGAGAAAGGATATCTCTTAGCCTACAGCTCGATTGTTATTATGAAGAACTTGTATGAAAACTATTTTCTCATACAAATTGGAAAAGATATTAGGAAAGTTTATTCTGAGACACACCTTCAAGATCATATAAATAATGGCATTCAAGGTCAAGCTTCAAGTTAGTGGGAATTTCAAAATCCACTAGATGAAAGGGTTAAAAGCTACTCGAATGAAAGGTTAAGAGCTCTCAAAAGCTTCAAAGATCGAGCTACATTCGGAAAAAGGCGAGTCAAGTTCAAACTCTCAAGATAAGCATCTTGAAGGCATCAAAGATTTCAGCTGAAATACAAGCCTGAGGTAAATTCCTAATGACCGAGTTTGAGCTTGACTTTCCAAAAGATCGGTTCAAGCCTGAATCATTGATAAGTTGAATCTCAGCTACCAGCTTCTAAACTTGTCTTAACAAAGGTAAGATTGAAGTATGTTCTATTCAGAACATGTATCTGACCGAGATGTGAAGCTCAACCACTAAACTCGAGTACTGCCCGAGATGTGAAACTCGGCCACCGAGCTTGATTTCTCGAAGTAAGAGAATCTATGCAAATCCTGGACTTTATCGACATTAAGGACAAGCTCGGCTTCTTTCATAAAGTTTTTGCGCTCTTCAGTGCTCAAAGCTTGGAGGGTTAATATACTGGCAGAGATGTTAAACTCGGTCACCGAGCCTATCAAACTAAAGTATTGACCGAGAAGTAAAGCTCGATAACATTAAAGCCATGCTCAGTTTCTATCATGAAAGCTTTTACGCTCTTCCGAGCTGAAAGCTTGGGGGGATTTGTATATGAGCCGAGGTGTCAAGGTCGGTCACCGAGCGTACCAAGATATCAATTGAGGCCGAGGTATCAAGCTCGGTCACCAAGAAATCAAAAGAAAGGATTGTTAGGCCCACTTTCCAAAGCCACTAAACACGAATGTTAGCCAATGTATAAAGATTGGCCATTGAACTGTGGCAAAAAGGGGAGAAGTCTTGCTCAATAAATCCTGAACTTAGATAATTTTAAAGCCAAGCTCGGCTCCTGTCATAAAACTTCTACGCTCCATTGAGCTCAAAGCTTGGGGGGACTTGTGTACTAGCCGATGAGTAAAACCCGGCCACCGAGCTTGGATACCCGATCCAATAAAGGTGGGAAAGATAAGATATTGATATTATCTTTAATGATCCTGATATTATCTCAAATAACATTATCCGGTTAGAAGAGATAAATCCCTCAAATTAAGGAAATCATCTCAAAGAAGATTTAAGAGATAAGAGGAGATAAATCTAGATCTCTTAAAGATATGGGGATCCTATTATAAAAAGATGAGAACCCAAGAGAGATACTCGCTTTTGAACTGAGCTAAGTGAATCTCCCTTAAGCGTATTAGAGGAACCAACTTGACCAAGAGACTATTGAAGAATCCTTGCTCGCTGGTATTCATCAGATACAATATTAAGGGATTGATGAGATCACCGTATGACCAAGGGTTGAACCTCGAACTACTTCTGGCTTTGATTCTCATTGGGATACGTAGGACTGAAATACAATATTCTGTCAAGGCATAATCTAAAACAAACCTTGTGTTCACTCTTAGTTTGATATTCTACGACGAGATTCCGACAAGTCAGATATCGACAGAAATAATTGGTATTTGATTGTCGTGTCTATAATGGACAAAGCTGTGTATTGGTTTGATCCTTCCCAAGGCCTAGTGAAATTGATTCTAGGATGAGCTCTCTGAAATTTGTGGTAGGCACCACCATATTGAGTAATAATATTATTATAATATTGTGAATGTTGCTTTGAACATGTCACACATCAATTGTTTTCTCTATACATCGTCTCAACAGCATAATGCTTGAAATGGAAGCAGGCAACGACTGAAGCAATGATTGGCCTGGTAAAAAAAAAAAGCAAGTGGCGTGCCAAACTGCGGAGGTAGGTACGACATGAACTTTAAATTCATGATTACGGTTGTAAAGTTTAACGCTACATGGTACTAGAAGTTCATCTATTTATTTGTTGGTTCATGTAGCTTTGACTCCTCGATATGAGTGTTGGACTGGTTGGATATGGAGGATTGCTTCTAGCCGAATGTTCTAGGAAAGGTAATTTTGTAATTTAAAATGTTTTATCTTGGAAATGGAAGCTGCAGATATGACAACACTGCAAGGTTGATGATTATTGACTGACTGTGTTGAACAGCTTAATGAGCTGGCTATAAGGATGAGAACTGCTGTCATCAATCTGGTTCTGGCAGATTGCAACTGCATTCATGATAAAGTGAAGACTATGGCAGGCAACCTAGTAAGTGACACTACTCCTTCGACATGTTAGGTATATAATAGAATGACAACATTTTTTTGACAAGGTCCATACAATTGATTGATCATATAAACTTTTGATATTTCAGATGTAAATCGGATCAATCATTTCGGGCAGAAGGTGCCATTATATGTTTTGTTTGTGGCTTATCCACAGGTTAACACACCAAAGTTGTTAGATGGGGCATGTTATTTTGGACATCTAGAACCTGCAAATTTTTATGTTGTTCCGTTATTGTAGTACTCTAAAGTCCGATGCCCATGATTTCTATCCTGTAGCCATACACCACACTATAAGGATATTTTAAATGAGACTATAAGAGATGAATGCATTTTATAATTGTATTGAAAACACACTACGTGTGTGTTTGGATAAACTTTTGACAAACGTGATTTTGAGAAGAATTGATTTTGTAAAATTGATTTTGGTTAAAAGTGAGTTGACAGTGAAGTGATTTATGTTTGGATGACTTCATGGAAAAAGTGTTTTTTATCAATTCTTGTTGTTTGGATAGTTTGGATCAAAATTGCTTTTGGGTGTGTAATTACCAAAATGGGTTTTAACTAGATTTCATTGTCATTTTATTATATATATATATATACCAACAAGTAGGATAAATATATTAAGATGATTATTTTCTTTTATGTTACATTATGAAACTAAAAATAATTATACACATGTTATTTATCTTTTGAAGTAAAATGTATATGGTAGTAAAAACTTCAAATTTGATGAAATGGACAATAAAAGTACTAAATTAGCATAGCTATTAAATTTAAAGTATCTAAAAATAGTTCAAGTAAGGAATATAATTTATAGTTTGATACAACGCTGAAACATAACTACGATACTAATTATTTTGTTTGAACTCTATAATTTGATCTCGAATCGAGTCTCGAACGTGATCCATCTCTGCTGAAGAAGCTATGTTTAAAACTGGGGATGGATCCAAGTTAACTGTGCTATGATCATCATCATCATCAATGTCAAGGATTATATTCTCATCTTCATAACGACTAAAATCAAAATCCATTTCAGCATTCCTTCTGATGAAATTGTGTATAGCCATTGTTGCAATGACTATTTGAACTTGTGTCTCAATTTTGAACTTAGGCATGTGACGCAGAATTGCAAACCTGTTCTTCCATACACCAAAAGTTCTTTCTATTGTGCACCTTAAACTTGAGTGATAAAAATTAAACATTTCATTACGATTCGCAAATCCAGATGAACGCCTAAAATCTGGTAGGTGATAACGTTCACATCTATAAGGACCAAGGTACCCATTTGGTGTTGGATAGCCAGCATCCACCAAATAATATTTACCTAATAAAGAATAAAATTAATAAAATATAACAAAGAGTTTTAAGTAAAATAGAAAATCATTTGTAGCTATACTAAAAAAAAAACAAACCTGGAGGAGGATGTGGAAAATTGAGACTCGCATTGGTAAGAGCATGGTCAAAAACACGAGCATCATGGGCAGTACCTTCCCATCCAGCCAAAACAAAAGTGAAACACATGTTCCAATCACACGCAGCCATTATATTTTGTGTTGGATATCCCTTTCTTCCAATAAACCTTGATTGGTCGCTGGCACCAACCACACATGGCACATGTGTACCATCAATTGCTCCAATGGCATTCTTAAAAAATGGCCAATATCGTTGATCATTTTTTATTTTTGCATGACTATCACGATATATAGGATCTTGTGGTTTAATATATTTGCAAGACAACTTAAGACAAGTAAATAGTACTCGATGGAAGTGTCTACTTACGGTCTCTCCAGAGTGCTGAAATCTTTCTTGAATCATTCTATTACCTACCCCATGGCCAACTATATTTAAAAACATTGCAACCATCTCTTCAACCCCCATGCGTTTACTGGGCTTTAAACCATGCTCAACTAATTCAGTGCAAAGTTTATGGAAAATATGTTTTTCCATTCGGAACATCTCATAGCAACGAATGGGATGCCCTTGCAATACTTCTTGCACCCATGTATGACCCGTTAGTTCACTAGTTCTACGAGGCTCTTTACATAAATGCTTTACTGCATACTCACCTATTAGTGCAGCCACATAAGAAGCTTCTTCAAAAAAAATATCGTCTTCATCTGTAAGTTGATCCAAATGTCCATTCCAGTCATTCATTTTGTCTTTACAAGTTGCTCAATTTTTGTTTTCTGCAATGAAAGTAAGGTTGAATGAATAGTTATACAGTTTTAAATACAATTAGCAAGTAAAATAAATATTATCAGTAATAACTCTCAACCACTACACATAATCAGAACACTGCAGAGCTAATCCCTCAAATACAAGCAGAAGATTCAGTAGCAAACAACATTTAAGGATTGAACAAATTGGCATTAAGAGTGAACAAAATTATGCTTCATAAACAATGTATTCACATTCTCCTAAAGGTGAAGATCACAAAAGTGATTATTCACAAATGCAGAATGAAAACAATCTTCTAAAGGGTGGTTGATTAGAATTTCTATATCAAGCATAAATGAAAACAATCTTCTAAATGCAACAGTACATGCAGTGCAGAATTCTGGAGCTGGTTCTATGATTCTATGAGTTGGAGCATCATGCTTGTTGAAATACAAACTTTATTAACAATCATCAAGTGCAGTAACTGAATATAAAATCAGCAATCAAACAATCAGTTTGTAATAGACTAGTACCTGGGAAAAGTCCCTTTGCAGATCAAATTCAAAAGCTTGGTAATAATAAACTTGAGAAGAGATGCAGAATGAAGAATGCAGAATCATTTGAAATGCAGAATCATTCACAATGCAGAATCATTTGAAATGCAGAATCCAATGTGCATAATCATTTGAAATTCAGAATCATTCACAATGCAGAATCATTCACAATGCAGAATCATTTGAATTTGAAATGCAGAATCATTCACAATGCAGAATCATTTGAAATGCAGAATCCAATGTGCAGAATCATTTGAAATGCAGAATCATTCACAATGAAGAATCATTTGAAATGCAGAATCCAATGTGCAGAAAACACAGATCTGGGTTCAATGCACCAACAGACATATGGATGCAGAAGTTAAAAAAACTGAAACAGGATTCAAGAGACACAGATTCACACAGATCACATTGCAGCAATATGGATGCAGAAGTTAAATACCCTGCCATTTCAATATCGTGCTTTCTGATTTGTAAGTTCCATTGCTAAGACGAAGTTAAATATGCTATTTGGATTTCCAAAGTATGAAATGATAGAGTTGGAGTCTTATATTTAAATATGCTGTTGGGAATTGTATTATTGATGTAACATGCTACAGTGGGAGTCTTATAGACATATTCTAGAGTTATCATCTGCAAACTCTTTAGACCCATGACCGATGCTGCTGAACACAGACCAGTTATCCTAATCAATCCTAGGCTCAAGGTTCAGCTCCCAGCTCCTACATTATAGTTCAAATTTGTATTTACAATTTGTATTTCAGATTGTCTTGACTTAGAAAAGTGAAGATAATCTGAACCTGATAAACTCAGTTCTAAGAGCATACTACTGTGTAAAACTCTAGTAGCATCCTCTGGTGCACACTTGATGTTGAAGAGACACAGACTTCTCAACTCAGATTTCTCAAATATGTTCACACAGATCACACTGCACATTAGCAAGTAAAATAAATATTATCAGTAATAACTCTCAGCCATTACACATAAGCAAACTGCAACTCAGAACACTGCAGAGCTAATCCCTCAAATACAAGCAGAAGATTCAGTAGCAAACAACATTTAAGGATTGAGCAAATTGGCATTAAGAGTGAACACAGTGCAGAAAACACAGTGCAGAAAACCATTCACAATGCAGTAAAATCATTCACAGTGCACCAAAAGTTTCAACAAGATTGAGGTTAAATTCAAAGCATACATAATCATTAAAGCATTCATAGATAATAGGGTTCATACATAATCTTGAAAACATACAGAAAGTTAAATTCCTAATTCCTAATACATAATCCCAATACATAATCCAAAGAGACACACCTAGATGAGACATGATACATAATCCTAATACATAATCCCAATACATAATCCAAAGAGACACACCTAGATGAGACATGATACATAATCCTAATACATAATCCCAATACATAATCCAAAGAGACACACCTAGATGAGACATGAGACATAATCCTAATACATAATCCTAATACATTATCCAAAGAGACAGGATACATAATCCTAACACATAATCTTCATTGCATATTCATAAATGGCAAAGGATTATATGATGCATGCCTAAGCCAATGCAACTTTCTCTCTTTTGGACCTCGTAAGGCAACAAACATCTCCCTCGCTGGCTTAAACATCATCAATTGACAGCATCTTGTATGCCAATCCGGATCATCAGTAATTTCATCCATATTCTGAATCTCAGCCATCACTTCACCAATAGATGAACTTGCCAATGCATCATTGCGTGACTTACATGTCTCCGCGATCACATTAACAGCTTCTACTATCTTTGAGGAAGCGGTTGCCTTTTTCTTACTTTTCTTTTCAGAACCACCAACATTCTTTCTCTTCTCTCCACTCTTTTGGCCACACTGGCTTGTGAAGCATTAATATTGAAATTTGCAAACTCAGTCGTTGGTCCAACACTCGCATCTTCACTATCACCCGACCCTTCTTGCATATCTAGGCCCACACCCTCTAGGCATGGACGGTATCCATCATTATCATCATCATCATCGGGCCCATTAGGCAACATCCCAGATGATGGTGCCCAAGCAAATTCTCCATTAGCCACTACGTCCTTAAAAAGTGTGGTTAGTTGGGGAGCAAATTGAAGTCCCTTGTTCCTAAATTTGCCATAAAGAGGGTTTTCCTGCGTGTTCATAACTCATCATCATAATATAAACACACTAAATATAAATCTAAGACTTATAAAACAAAACATTTATTTATCACATACCAATTCTTTGTTCTCCCACCACTCATCTGACGCAACAACGGTATTCTTCACATTATCCCACCCTAGTCCAGTTTCTTTCCCAAATAATTTATACCATACTCGCCATTCTTTTCTCAAGCTATCATATCTGTTCTTCAATTTCACCCTGTCATACTTCCTTCCGGTTGAGCCATTAAATTGTGAAACAATAACTTTCCACCCTTTCTTGGTAAAGCTAGTACCAACGCGTTCACCCTTGGAAACTTGATCCAAGCATGCTTGGATGAAGTATTCAGTCGCTTTGGGATCCCAAACAGCTTTTGCTTTCTGAGCTTCATCGTTAGAAACAAGGGGATCCACAACAATTTTCCTCTTAAGAGTAGTCATAATTCTCTATACATGAAGTAGGATAGAAAATAAAAAACTATGCATAAAAAAAAGTCTATATAAGTGTAATTTTTCAAACTTCCATTTTAAATGCATGCTGCAGAATATGCAACACCAGAATATGCATGCTGCACCAAAACAAAAACTATGCAGCACCAGAATATGCATGCTGCACCAGTATATGCATGCTGCACCAGAATATAGACTTCCATTTTAAGTCTATATGCATAAAGGATTATGAGCCAAAACATACATAACCATACTGACTTTTACTTCTAACATACACAACCATACTGACTTTTTCATCACTGCACCATACTGACTTTTACATAAAGGCATCCAGACACCAAAACAAACACATTTTAAGTCTATAAGCCAAGTCTGGATGCCTTTATGTAAAAGTCAGTATGGATGGGGCTCCATACTTGAGGAAAGTGGATCTCAAAAACTTTGGCACTTACAGGGAACTATCTTCAGCACTGGAAAAGATGTTTAGTTGTTTTACAATCAGTGAGTTTTTTTCTATTTGCAAATTGCAAACTTCTTCTCACACTCCCACTTTCTTGTGCACAGCTTCTAATTTTCTTTGGTTATACCAATTGTTCCCTTCATTTGATTTTTGATGAGACAAATATAAAGACTTTGTCCTGATCAGAACTAGCATCCTTTTAGGTCTTTAAATGTCACATGCTCAGGCTAGCTGGTTCCATGAGCTGGGGAAACAGATTTCACTAACACAGGGCAGTAGATCTAATACTCACAAATTTGTTTACTTTTTACATAACTATATCACAACCAACAATCCAATACCAAATGACAAATAGCAAAACAGAGCTAACACTTACAAATTTGTAACACAACAATCCAGATTGCAAATAAAGATTGATCATTGAAAAATCAAACAAATATAAATCATCATAACAGGGGTGGCAGACCAATGTACTGTGCTAGCATGCAATGGAGCAAACCTATGTATAAAACTTTGAGTTTGTGCTTCAATTTCAAATACACAAGGTTGCTTCAAGAAACTAATCAGAAAAGCTACATACCACTGCCTCTGGAAGAATACTGTTGAAGATGCAACAACAAACCGAAGTGTTCTGAAGCAAATTTGAAGGAGGAGAGTCCTATATATATAATTGAAAGGAAATGACAATAAACAATAAATATTGGTAGGTAAAAATGGTTGAAATGAATAAATTTACAATAAATTGTAACAACCAAATGCACTCATCGGAAGCATACAAGCTTTAAGGAAGCCAGAGTTTCCTTCTTAACATGAGCAGAACGGATCTTTACTACCAAATCTGAGAATAATCACCAAAAGGGAAATAATTGAAGGAATTGAACAATGAATGCAAGGAAAAATTGAAGAATTGTTGGTGAGCACCATAAATACATACCAGGAAGACAGTGAAGCACCATTAATGGCAGATCACTCGCATGCAGCTAACGAAGGGCAAAAGGAAGGGCAATAGGAGAATATCCATCCAAAAGTCGAGTTCCTAGACTCACCATTGATTCAAAATCGCGTTCCCTAGACTCAGAAGCTAGGATCGGCAGCTTCAAAGTGTCGCGCTTTTGGGGGATGCGAAATCGCGTTCCCTAGTTTTGCCAAACAATAGGGCAGAGAGGAGAAATCGCGGCCGAAGAGATGGATGTGCGTTTGAGGGGGATGAAACGCAGAAACAAACACGCACTACAACGCATCGGTTGATTAAAAAAAAGTATAAAAAAAATGAGTCATGTAACAAAAAGTAACCACGATTAAACTTGGATCAGAAAAGGCCAATCCCAGCACGTGTGAGTAGCACATAGCAATCTTCTACCATTTTCCTGCCATTGTAAGAAATAATCAGCTAAGCAAGGCATCAGTCACATTGGGGCAAAGACCAAGGTAATATGAAGGATATAATCTGGAAAAAAAAAGCTATGTTAATTAGTATATTAGGTGAAGGAGGAGATGCATTGGTGAAATGGACAATGTCAGAAAAAATAACTGTTAAACTCGAAATTTTCTGATGTGAACATGGATTCAAAAAGCAAAGTACCAAACATTGAAGACGTACTCATATGGACCCATGACAAGGTCAATGTTAAGAAGAATTCAAAATACTCTAAAGAATAGTCCAATATATCTTGTTAGGGATAGGGCCTATGACCTTTGTATAGAGTAGAATTAATGTAATAAAGATAGGAACTAGGATCCTTGTATAAAGTAGTATTCATGTAATAAAAGTACTTATTTTAAAAAGTACATGGGTATTTAGGCTTTTGGGCTTTTACTTTAGGCTTAGGCTAATTGGGCATCTTGTATCAAGTAGGCCCAACATAGAAATCCTACATTGGGCCAAGAGAGGTCCACACTTGGAAATGGAGGGTAGGAGGCGCTAATTTGGCATTAGAGAAGGATGGGCACTTTGCTTATCTATAAATAGGCTTCATGTAACCACTACAACAGATTAGACTTTTAATAATGCACCTTCTATAGCATTTCCACTATTAAAAGTGATGCGGAGACTTTTAATAGCGGTTCTTTAAGGAAACGCTATCTTAGGTAGAACCGCTATTAAAAGTTAAGCTTTAGGAAAAGATAGCGGTTCCTTGCGGAAACGCTATCTTAACTAACCACCTAAGATAGCGTTTCCTTAAGGAAGCGCTATTAAAAGTCAAGCTGAGGAAAAGATAGTGGTTCCTTGAGGAAACACTATCTTAACTAACCACCTAAGATAGCGCTTCCGCTAGCAAACGCTATCTTATGTACCCCTACAATAACACTTCTATACATAAATGCTATTGTTTCCTTTTCCAAAATTTACAAACGTGAGAGACGTTCAATTCCCTTGTCCCACGTTATTCTTTTTCTTTCTATCGTTAACAAGGCAACGATGTGCCTTCCTTCGTTTTTGAAGTCACAACCTTGGGTGGTTTCACGGTTCAAACAGATCTACTCCACCCATCACGGTTTCATGGTTCCTTTATCCAGATCTATTTCACCCATCACGATTTCATGGTTCCTTCGAAGTTCCTTCATCTCACGGTTTTAGTCGCGTCCCAAGTCCCTTCTTCCTGATCTATGTTCCTTCACGCTCCTTTTTGTTTATGTAATCTTAGGGTTTCAAAATTAGAGGGGATTTGAGGATTGTGTAATTTTTTTGTTTGTTTTTGTTTATGTTGTGGGTCTTCATCTTTTACAAACAAATGTATTAATTTGATACATTGAATATCATGATTTTTAGCTTTACTGTGTTTTGATTTGGTTGATGTTTTTCATACGATTTTCTTATGTACTGGGTTTTGATGAATGAAGAGAGAATTTGGAAAAATCAGTGTAAACATTTTTAAAAAAAATACCTTAAGATAGCATTTCTTTTAGGAAACGCTATCTTAGATGTACCCTAAGATAGCGTTTTGGAAGCGCTATCTTAGGTCAGAACCTTTAATTGCGGGGGAATAGATAACGTTTAAAAACGCTATTAAAAGGCACACGGAAATGCTATCTAAAGTCTTTTCTGTTGTAGTGAACTCATTCACAAGTTTGAATACAATTGATAAGTTTTCTCACACTTGAGATTTCTAGAGAGAGTTGAGAGTTCTCCTCTTCTTGGTTCATGAGTTGAACCAATCGATTCTTATCTTGAATATCCTTATTCAAGTAGTGAATCCTCCTTTAGCATATCAAATTCAATCTTCTCCAAGAAGAATGCATCTGTGGCGCCTTCCCCTCCATCTTCTTCCTATTCCATTTTCTACTTTTGTTCTTTAATTCTTGCACTTTAATTTTTGCAATTTACTTTCTAGTCATTTATCAATTGTTCTTCTCTTCTACTCCTTTTTGTTTTATCTTGACTCTTCACTTGAAGAACTAGTTTCACATCGATCGTGCTTGAATTGTGTTTGATCTCAAATTTTAAAGCAATTAGATCAAAGAAGATCCTAAAATACTTAGTGATCAATCATTGGTCACATCATTTTCATACGCACGTAGCATGTGCATATCAAATCACCATATTCGTATCTTGATATCAATTAATTCTTTAAGTTACAGAAACTTGTTAACCTACAACTTGATGTCATATTCAACTTGGAATGGTTGGTTATTCAACTTGTGCTACTATGATATATTGACAACGAAACTAATGAAAAAACAACATATCTTTCAGGCCAGCTTGCGTAAGATTGCAAAAGATGAAGTATTTCAATTCTAACAGTCTCGTGTTTGTGCTTCTACATCTTGTTTAGAGAATTAAATTTCAAAACCATTTCATGATAAGATGAAACTAACTACTACTGATTCAATAAGAGAACAAAGAGTCACAGTCCATGGAGTGTTAAGTTAAGCCTGAAAGGAATACTAGAAAGGACATTCTTTGAAGCCTAGAATATAATCAAAAGATTGACATTCAAAGATGCTAATTGTTGTTAATGGCAACCTATACATCATCCATAGGCTATAAAGAAAAAGATTAACATTAGTGTCATGTTCACATCTAAAATGTAAGGATCCAAATTCAATCACCCCTTTTTTTAAAGAAAAAGAAAATCATTATAAGAAATAAAAGGATCACAATGCTCAAATGACATCCAAATCTATATGCAGATCTGAAATGCAACCCCTCTTAAAAAAAACCACGGGCCAAGCACCAAAAAGGAGTTAAAACCTTATTTTATCCAACAACCTTGACTGTATCAGACTATACTTCTATAACCCAATAAATGCACACCAACTACTTAATTGACAATATCAGACATAGAGAAATTAAAATTTCCTTCCCTATATTTTTTCTTAAGCTAAAATATCAAAAAAGAAGCAGAGGCAAATGTCAATCCTTCAAAAAGTAGTATCACATAGGTAGCTACCATATTATACTGTACGGAAGTATCATATCATATCATATATACGTGTAATTCTTATTTGATGACATTAAAATGCTATAAATTATAACTACAACCCTTAAACTCACTAGAACAGAAAAGAGATTTCACATCGATTTTTTTTGACTTTTCACATCGGTTTTCAAACTGATGTTGAAACGGCCGATGTGGTTTATTGTCACTTTTCACATCGGTTTTAAAACTGATATCAAAAATTCTATTTCAGCAAGACAATAATTCTTGTTCAGCACTTTTCACATCGGTTTCTTAAAAAACTGATGTGGTAACCCCACTTTCCACATCGGTTATTTTAAAAACCGATGTGATAACCCAACTATTCACATCGGTTTTAAAAATAAACGATGTGTAAAGTGGTGTTACCACATCAGTTTTTAAGAAACCGATGTGAAATGTTGGGTTATCACATTGGTTATTTCAAAAACCGATGTGAAAGGTTTTTTTTTATTTTAAAAAAACACCCCTTTACAGTAATGACAGTCCTTTCCCCTGTTTCAGTAATCCAGTAATCAATACAGAATCTAAATAGTCTCAACACAATCACTTTTGTACAACCAAAACACACTAAATTAAAAGATTACAAACAAAAAATATATTCAATTACATTCAGACAACAAAGATAATTAGAAACCAAAAGGCTACATATGATATATTATAGATTTCATGTCAAAACATATATCAGTCAAAAGTACACTATAGCTAGTACAAGATGCGTTTATTATAAACTAACTACATACAAACTATCATAATTGGTACTCAAGAAAGAAAGTTGCCCAACGCATCCTTATGTTATTGATGTCAGCATCAGAGAGTGGAGTCGGATTGTTGAATATCTGCAAGTTTAATTGGACATAAGATTATATCTTTTACGTAATAAACTAAAATAAAACATATAACGAGTCTATAACTATTAGAACTAATTGTGTTACCAATTAGCATTTACCTCCTGCCATCTTTCAGTGATACCGGAAGAGATCATTTTGACCATCCACTTCATCACATAATATCTACATTCCCATTGTCTACGAGACTACGTAGAAATGAAACCCAATTAGAATATAAGGAATTAAATAGAAATCAATAATTATACCCACTGTGCTTGAAGCATTTGTAATAAATATCTTACGTTAGGGATAACCCATCTAATAGCCTGACGCCTTTCACCACGCAGCATGTGGATTGCATCAATAGAACTATCATAAGAAAATAAACATTAATTAAAGTATATCTTATAGATTTCAGATGATTAAAAAAACTACATTACTGATTATAAATTATTTTAATGCTTACGTTTCCATGATGATCTTCAGTTGATTCGCCGGCTTATTTCCCATCGAGCAGAAGAAGACCACGAGATTCAACCAAGGGCACAAGATCAACAATTGCCATTGTTTACTGCATTTGCGGAACAATTAGTAACTAATAATTTGAACATCAAAAATTCAACCACCAGTTAGACTCAAATTAAGTCAGATTCAAACAAAGAGACTAATAACACCCCTGATAATCAAAAACCGCAAAGCAATAGGTAATAATTACCACACCCTCAAAAGAGGGCAAAACTATTCATGAAAAAGCTTTACATAACATGAAGAAAACTCATCACTGTAGTTTTGAACACATTTTTAAGCACACAACAAACTTACAACAAATCCCACATAGCATTGAATAAAAAAATAACTCGGCATTCGTGATTATTCAATCCCAATCAACAAAAAATCAACAACTTCCAATTCATTTACTTTTATCCAAAACCAAAAAATGGAAAAACCATTACTGACCAAAGTTAAGGTTCAAAGTAAATATTGTACCTTGCAAGGAATGAGGGCAAGATAGGTAACAACTAAAGGGAAATCTTGAACCACAAATGTGACCACTAACCAGTAGCACAGTAAGCCCTTTTGCACAACCCTGAAATGAGAAAATTTAGTCAAAAAATCGAAATGGGTTGAAGAAGCTTCCATTGTACTTTCCCAATGCTCAGATTCCTTAGAAACATGGTATAAGTGGTGCATTACCTGAGATGACTAAGCGGCGGAGAAAACAGAGCAAACGACGGAGCAAGCGTCAGACAATGGGCTTTGAGGCTACAGGAAAAGGCGGAGCAAGCGAAGGCTACAGGGTCACGACACGAAGCTGTGGAGCAAGCGGAGGGGCTTCGAGGCTGAGGTGACAGCGGAGGACGCGGCCGAGCGAGCAAGAATGGAGGTGTGAGGGTGTGAGGGTTACGGAGCTCGCATGCAATAGAGAAAATACACTACAAAAAAAAGGTCATTTAGCGACCGAAAATAGTGACCGAATTTTTTGGTTGCTATTTGCGACCGAAATAGCGGCCGATTGTAGGATCTACATGAAACATTGGTTAGAGTTGATGCTGCGACCGAAATAGAGCGTAGCAAAGATATCGGTCGCTAAATAAAGGAAAGTAAAAGTCAGGAATTTATGAATTTTTAGTGACCGAAATAGCGGCCGATTTAAATGCAACGGTGAAACTTTATTTATATTAGCGACCGATTTAAAAATCCATCGCTAAATTTATGAATTCATATTTCAAACTTTATTTAAATTTGCGACCGATATTAATTCGATCGCTAAACGGCGCGTAAAAAAATAAAATAGCGTGTGTTAGCGACCGAAATTTAAATCGGTCGCTAAAATTATAAATTCAAATTCCAAACTAACCATATTAGCGATCGAATTAATTCGGTACCTAAAACTGAAATCCCTAAATTCGACAGAACCTCCTTCTTCCTCATTTTACTCGAAGGCATATCTCTCTCTCACTGTTTCTCTCTTACTAGCCACGCGCTCCGGCCACCACAAGACACCTCCTGTCACCACCGTCATCCCCTCTGCTCAGGTAAGCTCTCCTCTACTCCATCTCTCTCTCTTTGTCTCTGTTTCTCTCGCATCTCTCTCTGTCTCACTTTGCTTCTCTCTCCCTCTCTCTCTCACTGTTTCTTTCTTCCTAGCCGCGCGCTCCGGCCACCACAAGACACCTCTTGCCACCATCGTCATCCCCTCTGCTCAAGTAAGCTCTCCTCTACTCCATCTCTCTCTCTGTCTCTGTTTCTCTCGTATCTCTCTCTGTCTCACTCTGCTTCTCTCTCTCTATCTGTTTCTAAGGTCTCTCTCATCCATTTGCTTGGGGACTGGGGAGATACGTTAGCTGTCGGCGGATTCACAAAATACAGGTAACAAATTTGTTGTTGAAAACTCTGTGTGTTTTGCTTTTGCTATGTGGTTTGTGGTTGGATTTTGATGTTTAATTTTAGTTTTTACATATGTCAGATTTTAAATACTTATTTATCATTCACAAATGTTTTCGTGTTTGTGTTTATATAAATGAATGGGAGAAGATGTGTCTGATGTGGTCTGTGATGGTGTGAACACAGTGGTGACTGGGAGGTTTTCATGTTTGTGTTAGCATTAAGGTGTGCAATATTCCCAATGCCACTTACTAATTCAAATGACCCATGCATGCATCACTTTTCAACTTCCTGCTTTCTTTTCAAACTATATTATTGGGACTATTAAAAACTGTAAAACTGTTGCTTTAATTCATATTGCAATTATTGATGACATTTTCAAAAAACTTCCCATCTGTTAATTGCCAGCAGCACCAATATAAAGATGTTTTATGCATCTGAGACATTTTTTTCATCTTTTTCATGGCGAGTGTTTGATAATTAAATCAAGCCTTTTTTTTAATCACCAACAATTAACACAAGTCATATTAGTCCAAATTGAAGTCTACCTGCCGCAATGCATAGTAAACAAGGAACTTTTTACAGCTCATTATCTACTTGCATCGTTATCATGATTCATGTAGAATAGTCATATTTTGTGTGCCACCGCCTAAGCCTTTCTTATCAATTAAGTTTGTTTATATTTTAATAGTTTATTATGAAGTGTTGCCTATAAAAGGCCATGGTTGTACGTTGGCAATTTGACGATGGAATGAATCAAGAATATGAGAACATAAATTTTCTTCTCTTCCTTTATAAGTGTTGTGTGAGTTTGAGAGTTAAAAGTGAGAGAGAACAATTATCCTGGGTGAGTTTTATGTGTTTGTATAAACACCAGAGTAGAGTCCAGGTCTGGATGATTTCATGAATCGTGACACTTGCTTTGCCCGTCCAAAAAGCATTTGAAACATTCTTTTTTTCTTAGTTTAGTTTATTATAGTTACGTTTTTGTCACTGATTAAAGCTTAAATTTTGTGTTTTGAATTTTGTTTTGAGTTCTCAGACATGCAAATATGACAAACCACAAACAAATGGAATTTGTAATTTAAGATTTAAACCCTTACCTCATCTTCCAAGAGTTAGGTTTTGGGAGAGAAAAGGTTCCTTAGTACTTTTCTCCCTTTGTTTCCTCTTCTTCTGAAATAAAGGAGATGGGAGGAGAGTATAAGGAAGAAGGGAAGTTGCAAGTTGTTCTAAATTTGTAACCATATATTATTGATTCTACTTTATATTAATTTATGTGTTTCTAGTCTTATAAATAGTTGTACTAGATTCTGTATATATAGAATAGTGATTTGATTTGAAATGACTAATTTCATTTATGCACGATAGGTCCTTGTTGTCATATTCTTCTACTCTTTGTTGGCTCCGACTCCTCCCCTTATCCTTACTCGGTTGTGTTTTCTCTCTCAGGTAAGTTCTCTGAACACTTAGTGTAATGTATTATGTGAATTATCGTGTTGTTTGGTAGTGGAGAGCTGAGCTCAATAGGATGTGATCTTGTCTGATTGTATGCTGATAATTTAATGTTCATGCATGTGTTTGTCAATATGTGTTGTTTGTTAGTGGAGAGCGGAGCTCAATAGGATGTGATCTTGTCTGATTGTATGCTGATAATTTAATGTTTATGCATGTGTTTGTCAATATGTGTTGTTTGTTAGTGGAGAGCGGAGATCAATAGGATGTGATCATGTCTGAAAGGCGGGATGCTGGTTGTGTGCTGATAATTTAGAAATTATGCATGTGTTTGACAATTAACTGCTACTTGTTAGTGGAGAGCGGATCTCAATAGGATGTTTGCTACAATATTTAATCTAAGTTTGTATTGATTTACGCTGCAATTTATATAAGCTCAACAATGTTGCAATATTTATAGGTTAATGGTTTTATTTTATGTTAGAGTTAATAATTAATTTACGAAAGCCTTAGTTTCCTATTTGAGATTCAATATTAATGAGCATGCGTAACTTATCAAGGTATGCATGCTCATTGTATTGAATCTTGAATTGTCCAAGTTGGACAGTTTGGGAAAAAACCTTTTTCACACTCGTACAATAGTCATTTCAATGTTCAAATGCCTTATATACTTGTTGAAATCTCGGTCTGATGCATTTCCTTTTGTTCTCCTGGTGCATACTTGATCGCTGTGATTCTCACCGTGCTCGAGTCGTGTACTTGGAGATCGATGGGAAATGCTGCCAAAATTTTGTCAAGTATAAGGTATTTGAATATGGGAATAACTATTAGTAGCCGAGTGTGGCAAAGGTTTCTTCTCGAATGAGATAGGTTCATACCTTGTCATAAGAACGAGATTGATGGAGTTATTGGAATGCACCGTAATATATAAGTGTTATTGTAGGATTGGTCAAGCTATTTAATTGCCAGCAATGGATATTCCGGAGAATCAGAAATGGATGTATCGTAGGTTGGATCGGAATAAACGTCTTAGGGAAAAGTATAGAGTTGGAGTGGGTGAGTTTGTAGAGTTTGTTGTTAGCCAGGAGAGATTTATACGGCTGGGCGATGATTAATTGAGGTGTCCTTGCAAAAGATGCAAGTGTCAATCTTTCAAAAGTGTGGATGGAGTTGTAGCCGATCTTTATGAGAAGGGCTTCATGCCTGGTTACTATTGGTGGAGTAACCATGGTGAGACATTGCCTGACTTAAACCCGATTGTGGTTGAAGGTTCGTACTATGGAAGTGGTGACCGGAGGGAAGAATTGAATCCATATGAGCAGATGATAATGGATCATGCTGGACCATCGGTTGGTGTTGTACTAGAAGAAGATGGGGGAGAAGATGGTGGAATGGGTTCCCAATACATAGAGGAGAATCCGAATCTCAAAGCTCAAAGATTCTATGATATGCTGAGTGTTGCACGATCTCCATTGTGGGAAGGATGTCGGGAGTACACGGAGTTGTCGATGTGCATGGAATGGTTGAGTATCAAATCTGACTACAATATGCAAGAAGGCTGTTTTAATCGCCTCACCAGGTCAGTGTACAAGGCGTTGCCAGAAGACAATCGGATGCCTACTTGTTTTTATCATGCTAAGAAGTCTGTAGAAAATTTGGTTCTGGGGTGTTTGAAAATTGATTGTTGCCCGAATGAATGTATGTTGTACTATAAGGATGATTCAGCGGAAAGCATAACATGTTGTCGATTTTGTGGTGCGGATCGGTATAAGACAACCACTAGGATGGGCATTGAGAAGAAGAGGTCGCTAAAAAAGATGTGGTACTTTCCGCTCGTGCCAAGACTTACAAGATTGTACTCTTCGATGGCCACTGCAGCTCACATGAGGTGGCATAGTGAGCATGAGAGGGAGCAAGATATCTTGTGTCATCCATCTGATGGAGAAGCTTGGAAGCATTTTGATAGGGTTCATATGGCATTTTCGCAGGACCCTCGCAATGTCCGATTGGGGTTATCTACTGATGGATTTAATCCTTTTGGGCAGTCTGGAAAAGCATACTCTTGTTGGCCGGTTATCCTGACTCCGTACAATCTTCCCCCGGGGATGTGCATGAAGCGGGAGTTTATGTTCCTAACAGTCATAATTCCGGGTCCGTCTAATCCAAAAGGTAAGATTGATGTGTACTTGCAGCCGCTGATAGATGAGTTGACAATGCTGTGGAATGATGGTGTGTTGACATATGACGTATCTTTGAGGCATAATTTCATCATGAAAGCAGCTTTAATGTGGACGATCAACGACTTTCCTGCTTATGGGATGATGTCGGGTTGGATAACCGTGGGGAAGCTTGGATGCCCAATATGTATGGAGCGATCGAAGGCATTCACGCTTAAAAACAGTCGAAAGATCTCATATTTTGATTGTAATCGTCAATTCCTTCCAGAAGATCATCCTTATAGGCGGAACAAGAATGCATTCAAGAAGCGTTGTGCAGAGACAACACCGCCTCCACCACGTTTGACTGGTCCTAATGTATGGCGCAGAGTACAGTACTTACACTACATGGAAGGCCATCCCAGAGGGCCATAGGGATCAGTTGTTTCCAGAGTTTAAGGTAACAATTTATTAAGTTATTTAAATTAAATTTACATTATATATATGTACACACGAATTTCCTAACAACTGTAAGTTGCAGAAAGAGTATAGGTGGGACTTAGCTTTAGAGGCTTTTGTCAGGGACATATTTGAGCATAAAGGCTCACTGGTCATGAAGAATCTGACGAACAAGCTGAGGAAGGGTCAGAATAAGGGGAAGTGGGTGGATCCTGAGATCAGGAGGCAGCTGGACCAGATCTTGGGCTGCGAGAAGTTCCAGGAGATCCAGGCCACAGCTCGGCGTAATCGAGCTTCTGATGGTGGCGCATGTGCTTGGATCGGTGTGTCTAAATCAGCCGCCGCCCACTACGACGAGCTGGTAATACATTAAAATTTTGACTTAATATACTATTTAATTAATTAGTTTTCATTTTTAATTATTCTTATGAATTTAAGATTATATTTTTCTGTGCAGAAAGCACAAAAACAACGGGCCCCCACTGCTATGGAGTTGGTGAAGAGGACGAAGAAGTTGAAGTCGGGGACATGGGTCAACGACAAGGCCCGTAACTATGTTGTAAGCAAAAAAATAATTTAGTGTTTACTTGTAATTTATTATAAATGATTTGTTAATATTGGATGTAATTTTAACTAAATCTCTTCAACTATACTTTGTAGGTGGGCTTCAACGAGAAGAAGGACGATGCCATATCACGTGCCTCTCAATCACAAGATGAGGCTTTGACTGGTGATGGGCCCTGCTCTCCTATCTCCTCGACGATAATGCCATTTATTTGGAGGTCGTCGGGGACAGGAACAAGAAGGGGCACGTGTATGGCCTCGGACACCTGGGAGGCGAGTTTATCGCTTCATCATCCGGCACGCCTGCTCCTTCCTACACCGATACCGTCCCTCAAGAGCAGTTCCACCAAATGCAGGACACCATCACGCAGCTGAACGCGGAGCTTCGGGAGAAGAGCGAGAGAGAGCAACAGATGGCGAACCAGATTGCACAGTTGACTTACGCACACCAGAAGCTGATGCATGCAAGCATCGAGCAGGGCCAGACACTGCGGCTGGTGTTGGAGCAGATGAGGATCCAGACTCCAGTTGCTCAGGGTGATGCTCGGCGGTTGTGCGCTCGCTGCCGCTCTTCCCGCTTCCACCGCCCATCGATGTCATACTCCAGAGGACGATCAGCTAGCAGACGTCAATGGTACGGATGCTGAGGATGATTGGATTCCTCCATCTCCCCCTCATCATGACTGATTTTTTTTTTCTTCATATTTTTGACTTTAAACGATTCTTGTACGACATTTTGGATTATTTTTTTATTTATATTTATTATTTCTTATGATTGTATATTTCATAAGTAATTTAGTGTGTTTTATTAGTAATTTTGGTAACATTTAAAGAAAAACAAGAAAAAAATTTATTTTAAAAATTAAAATAAAAAATAAAAAATAATAACCAGTTTAGCGACCGAATTAGAAACCAATAATTCGGTCGCTAAACTTTATTTAACATTTACAGATGTGGTATAGCGACCAAAAATCCGTCGCTAATATAGGTTAACAGTAACCAAAATTAGCGACCAAACTAGCAACCGATTATCGGTCGCTAGAAATGGTTACCTAAAAAATGCGACCAACCTAATAGCGATCGTTTTTTATTATTTAGCGATCGTAATTTCGGTCGCTAAATGGCGACCGAAATATTAATTTGGTCGCTATAACCTTAGCGACCAGGTATTCAGCCACCACCATTAATCGATTGCTAATTCGGTCGCTAAATTAAATAGCGACCGATTTACAATGTTTAGCGACCGAATATTATGGTCGCTAAACAGTTGTTTTTTGTAGTGATATTGGGTTTCAGACATTTTGTGGTAGCGCGTAAGATAGGAATTGGAGGGATGAATAAATGAAAACAAAATGAAAATATTCATCGGCTATATCCAAAACCGATGTGTTATATTGCTTTTTCACATCGGTTAACAACAAAAATCGATGTTAAAAATGTTGCTGCTTAAAAAAATTCAATTTTTTGTTCAATCTTCCACATCGGTTATAATAAAACCGATGTGTAATCTTATGACTGATTAAAATTTTGTTTTTGTTTCCCTTTTCCATATCGGTTATCATAAAACCGATGTCTACAATTGATATTTTCACTATTCCACATCGGCTATACTAAAATTGATGTCTAATCTTATGTCTGATAATATTTTTTTGTTTCACTTTTTCATATCGGTTTGTACAAAAACCGATGTTAAATATTTTTATCACATCGGTTTTTATTATAACCGATGTTAAAATATTTCAGTTTAATTTCAAAAATGTTACCGCCTCCTTTTTCACATCGGTTTTGTTAAAACCGGTGTTAAAACCCCGATATTAAATACATATTTTACACTAGTGACTTGTTGGAATTTCAATTTTAGGAATCACTTATCTTAATTTTTGGTAACTCATGTTTTGCATATTTTGGTCTCCAAAATATTACTAATCACTAAACAATCTTAAGCACACATAAATGGCCAGACATGTCGAAACTACAAACCAAATGCATTAGACAGTATCATCACAGTTTTCCCATACAGACAACATGAAATCCTAATATACCTAATGTTAAAAGTTTAAGATGTCAATTACCAAGAATGAGTGCATACTGCATATCAACTAGAAGTCACATGCCTACATAGTTACGTACAACTTGTAATAGAGAGGAACAAAGAGTTTGTGAGGTAATTTTTTAACAACCAAAAACCTAAAATGACAATCACTATGGATCGAAACCATAGACAACGACAGCAGGTGGCCCGAACATGCATGATCAGTCTTCAATTGTTTTCACTATTAAATAAGAAATAATATTAATCATAGCAACTATATATTCAAATACATGTGCACAAATCACATAAGAAAATATGTACCTCATTGTCATATTCATCATCATCATCACATTCCTCGCCTTGTTCGTACTCATCCTCATTGACTGAATCACCAAAAGCTGCATCATAACTGGTTGGCTACTTTGGGAATCGGGACACCTTTTGTTGTGACCTTCCTTGTGACACCCTTCTACCCCGTATGTTAATATAAAACATTTACTTAAAAGAAGAAATATAAAAACATGTATTTCACATCTCAACATAAACAACACGGAAATAATATAGTTTTTAAAAGATAAACATAAACATAACAGATAAAGAAAACCCAACCCTGATGTCACATACATAGCTGGTATAACCAAAATCTGGATACATCACGGAAACAAACTGAAACCACTAAACAAAACTAACAACTATAACTAAGCATCATAACTAGAGTCGCGAATCCTCAGAGTCACTCCTCCACTGGCAGCTCACCGTCCTCTGTACAAGAGATACATGCAACAACAGAAACAGGAAAACATGGAGTAAGAAATTATGTAAACACGACGGCATGGGAATAGGGAATAAGATGAACATACATCATATCAGGCATAACAACAAACATCATACATCATCATTTACATATTACAGGTCAACAGTAAAAAGATGCTATACGGTGCAACACCTACTCCGCTACTCCGTTATGCATGTGGATCCAACTATCTCAGGAAGTCAACTTTGGAGTTACATATCCGTATTGGCCAAAAATCACCAACACCGGCAGTTCCCCAAACCATGGAGGAAGCCCTTGGATAGCCGACGTACCATAACTCGATACGCCACCTCTGGGGCGCATGGTTCACCAAACCTTGGGTGAACCACCCGAGACTTGGGCCATATCATCATAACTGGGACGACCACTCCTATGTTGAACATCCCCCACTAATCAACTCCAACTTATGAATGCGTGATCACAACAACACACAAGGCAACCACCTCCTTTGCTTCGGCCAAAAAGCACCCCAAGACTTACCACCATCATCAGTATCAACACCTTAGACCCAAACCGTGGGGTCAAGGCCCCCTTGGCCAAAAAGCACCAAGGTCTAACATAACAACACCTCGACCATAAAGCATCGAGGTCACTTTGGCCATAAAGCACCAAAGCGTAACAACGTGCGGTAACCCATCGAGTATCGGCTTAACCAGCTGATTGCCCTTGGTCATCTTAATTAGTCGTTAAATTAGATTATCAAACTTGTTATCATTCGATTAGTGTATTATTACTTCGTTCGGGGATAATCGGAGTGAAACATCCCTTCAATTCATTAGTTTCAGTTTCTAACTAGAAAGGGGAGCACGGGCGTGCTCACCCTAGCACGGTCGTGCTGCCACTTAAGTGGAGCACGGTCGTGTTCACTGTCCTGTACGGCTGTGCTCAATGTGTGGCCTGCCTTCCAGAATTTAACTGGGAGCATGGTCGTGCTCCCTGTTCATCATGACAGTGCTCCTGGGCAGGGCCATACTGTTCTAGGCAGAATTCAACGTGTTCTTGGAATTTAGGCTTCATAATTCTCTCAAATCAGATCCTAGGGTCTTAACTAAAACATTCGGCATGAAACCTCACCCCTCACTAATGCGGTTCATGTCTTATGAAGCATTGGGGAATTAATCCCTTGATTCCTATATTAACTAAGAGTCCCAAATTAAACCAATTAGAGTCTTATTAACATATTCAACGTGTTAACAACATCAGCCAACCAACATTCAACATAATCCATATCATAACAACAACATCCACAACATAAGCATTCATACCAAACTCATGGCACAGAACAATTCAATAGGCATACCCTAACATGAACAACTCAACAATTATAACAAATAAGCATACCAATTAATCCAATTAAACATACAACCAGGCAGCTCATGGCATCAGTAACATTATAACAACAATAAATGGGGCTATGGAAACCCCTCATCTTACGCTACTCCGTAGCCTAGTGTATACACTTTTCTTCTCCCATACCTGGATTAACGATTCCACAACAAGTCGCTAAACAACGAATCGATCACGTTCCCTTAAGCGGCTCAGTTACTCTCCAAGCCTTAGTCAAACAAGAACATCAACCAATTAGTTCCCAATTTCAAATAATAGAAAAGGAAACTCAAAGGGAAGGAATCGTTACCTATAGCGATCAACACTGACGAACTAGACGCTCCCACAAGTCTCCAAAACTCCAACAAAGAAATAGGTTTAGAGAAGATATGGAAGAAAAGGGTTGTTACCGCACTAAGGTGGCTGCTGTCGTCACAATAGGGTTTATCACGTAAACCCTTGATCACTGCTCTGTTTATAAAAGGCACAGACTCGAGCACCGTCGTGCTCCTCCTTGAGCACGGGCGTGCTTGACTTAGCGCCTGCGAGGCACGTCCAGTCATTGAGCACGGGCGTGCTCACTGTTGAGCACAGTCGTGCTCAACTTAAAAGTTGAAACACGTTTCAGCCTTCAATCACGGGCATGCTAGCTATTGAGCATGGACGTGCTCATGCACCAGAAAGGGACTTTGGAACCAAAAATCCAACTAAGCCCTCAACCAACCAAACAACTTAAATAAAAGCACTTAAACGAGAAGCAAGGTGTTACATTCCTCCCTAAATTTTTTGATCGTCGTCGTGCTTTCTTCAACTTTTGATCCTGCAATGAAGTAGATGTACCACACCCTTTAGTCCTAAAACACACATGATCTCCAACATTATCATCCACATCAACCCCGCATTACTTGATGATGGACCAGTACCACGACTTTTTGACAAATGGACATCGATTTCAGTATTCACCGTCTCCCTCACTCGGTTAAAATCCTCAAGCGATCGACATGCATCATTGCAAAGGCGCTCGCTACAATGTTTAAGTGATGCAAACCTTGTGCGTCTATTATTAGAATTGGAGGTGTGCTCAAAGCTTTCGGTGTGCTTAACACCCTCCTTTGAATTCTTAGTCCACCTTCTACAAACCAAACTGGGGGGGTAATTCATGAATGGCTAAATGAACAACCATTTCCAGTATGTGTATGCATGGAATGCTAAACGATTCCAATCCCTTGCATAGGCATCTACACTCCATTTCATTTGGATAATAGCAAACATACCACTCGGACCTTACATTGCCAACTGTATACTTTTTTATAATAAAAATGACACCGTTTGCAGTTTGCCTATGTCCCACCACATTCACGTATCCAACGTCCTTCAGCCTAGCAAGGTTTGAGGCATTACTAAAGTTTTCACAGTTTTACCAAGTATACCCGGATGTGGAATGGGTGTACAGGAAATTTGAAGACGGTTTGAGGCCCGAGCTGAAGCGGTCAATGCTGCCTCTGGAGTTGAATCACTTTCCAGCTCTAGAGGAAAAGTGTACTATGTTGAAAGGCCATGATCGTGCGGGAGTTGCACAGCAACAACAGAGAAGTGGTGAACCAATAAGGAGAAAGTTCGGTTCCAGTGCAGTAGAGAGGCTTGACATTTTTTAAGTGTGGAGGACCTCATCTCAGAAGGGACTGTCCTCAATTACAGAACATCACCTGTTTCAATTGTGGCAATGTGGGTCACATGTCTTGGAATTGACCTCAAGGCAGTACTGGGAGACCTCAGAATATACAACAGGTTGGAAGGAATCAGTGTGTAGGGAGTCAGTCTCAGATCAGAACTCAACAAGGAGGAGGACCTCAGGCTTCGGGAAGAGTCTTCGCCGTGAGAGGATCTGTAACCTCTCGATGTCCCGATCTGATACAGGGTAAGTGTTTACTGTTCAACAAGCTCTTATCTGTTTTATTTGATTCAGGTGCTAGTCATTCTTTCATATTAATGGAGTGCATGGATCATTTGCATTTACCTGTTGCTTCATTACCCTATGACCTTACTGTTTCTACCCTATGG
Source organism: Sophora flavescens (assembly GCA_030762895.1). Taxonomy (NCBI): domain Eukaryota; kingdom Viridiplantae; phylum Streptophyta; class Magnoliopsida; order Fabales; family Fabaceae; genus Sophora; species Sophora flavescens. Next base: position 98,443,999 of record CM061065.1, read on the forward strand.
GTGAAACTTTGACAACCATATTTGTTTGCTGGGATTGTCCTCTTATTTTGGAAATAGGCAATTCAATGTGGACCACCTCTGTTTGCCCATGCAACAGATTGATATTATCTTAGGCATGGACTGGCTTTCGGCCAATCATGTAATTTTGGACTGTTAAACAAAACCCTTCGTTTCTCGGAGCGATCTGGATTATTGCCTGTCAATGACAGTAACTCAAAAGATGGACGATCGAGAGACTGCATGGCGTTGTTTTCCTTGGAAGCCAATGAATCTCATAAGCGAATGTGCTGCCTGTCGTTTGCAAATTTCCAGAAATTTTTTCGGATGATGTTCCAAGGTTGCCACTAAGAGAGAGATAGAGTTTGTAATTGATCTCGTACCAGGAATTGGACTGATATCGATGACGACGTATCGAATGACCCCAACAGAATTGGCAGAGCTGAAGAAGCAGTTAGATGACATGTTGAGGAAGGAATTCATCCGAACAAGTGTTTCACCATGGGGAGCACTGGTTCTGTTTGTGAAAAAGAAGGACGGTAGCTTAATGTTATGTGTTGATTATCGGCAACTGAATAAAGTAACAATTAAGAATAACTATCTGTTGCCGAGGATTGACGATCTAATGGATCAGTTACTGGGAGCAACTGTGTTCTCTAGGATAGATTTGAGGTCTGGGTACCATCAGATCAGAGTGAAAGAAGATGATATACCGAAGACTACTTTCAAAAGTCGGTACAGACACTATGAGTATTTGGTTATGCCATTTGGCGTAACTAATGCTCCTGTTGTATTCATGGACTACATGAATCGGATCTTTAGACCCTACCTAGAAAGTTCATCGTAGTGTTTATCGACGACATTCCGATCTATTCCTCAAGTAGATAAGAACATGCAGAGCATCTTCGGGTTGTACTTCAAGTACTTAAGGACATACAACTCTATGCCAAGTTGACTAATTTTGAATTCTGGTTGGAGGAAGTACAATTTCTTGGGCATGTTATCAATAAGGATGGTATACTGTGAATCCTGCCAAAGTTGAAGCAGTTGTAAATTGGGAACGCCCTAAGACAGTGGGCGAAGTCAGAAGTTTCCTTGGACTGGCAGGTTACTACAGAAGGTTTATAGAAGGATTCTCAAAAATTGCATTACATATGATGTAAGGATTCTCAAAAATTGCATTACATAGAAGGATTCTCGAAAATTGCATTACATATTCTCGAAAATAGAAGGGTTCGAGTGGTCAGATGAGTGTGAGACCAATTTTCAGGAGTTGAAGAGGAGGCTTACAACATCTATTATACTATTTGATGTGTATTATGATGCATTACATCAAGGAATGGGTTGTGTGCTCATGCAAGAAAGGAAAGTGGTAGCTTACCCCTTAAGGCAGTTAAGAGTACATGAATGGAACTGCCCCCACGATCTCGAGTTGGCCACAATAGTGTTTGCATTAATGATATGGAGACACTATTTGCATGGTGCTAAGTTTACAGTTTACAGTGAATCCACGATCACAAGAGCTTAAAGTATATGTTCGATCAAAAGGAACTGAACATGAGACAATGGAGATGGATGCATTTCATAAAGGATTATGAGTTTGATCTCCAATATCATCCAGGGAAGGCAAACATTGTAGCTGACGCGTTAAGTCAGAAATCTTTACAAGTGTCTTCTATGACGATTAAAGAATTGGAATTGATCAAATAGTTTAGAGATATGAATATTGGGATAACAAAATTATCCCAGAAGAAGATGAGTTTAGGAATGGTCACTATCACCAGTGGATTCCTAGACTTAGTTTGGAAGAAACAAGCTGAAGACCAGTATCTCCAGAAGGTTAACCAGATGATAGAAGAAGGTAAGATAGTAGAGTTTAAGAGAAGTACTGATGGAATCATATGGTCTAGAAGAGGCGCATAAGAACAAGTTGAGTTTCCATCCAGGTGTCACAAAGATGTATCAAGATTTGAGGAAAATGTTTTGGTGGTTTGGAATGAAAAAGTAAGTTGTAGAGTATATCCAATCCTGATTTGTGTGCCAAAAAGAAAAGATTGAACACCAAATGCCAGCGGGACTACTACAATCTATGGACATCCTAGAATAGAAATGGGACAATATTGCATTGGACTTTGTGTCTGGTTTACCAAGGACACAGAAGAAGTATGGTGCAATTTAGGTTATAATTGATAGGTTTACGAAATATGCTCATTTTATTCCTATCAATCAAAGGTTCTTAATGGAAAAGTTAACCCAATTGTATATCAAAGAAGATTGCATGGAGTGCCAGCAAGTATAATTTTGGACAGGGGTCCGAGATTTACATCAAGATTCTGGCAGAGTTTACACAGTGCTCTGGGAACTAAGTTAAGAATGAGTTCGGCTTATCATCCTTAGACGGATGGTCAGTCGGAAAGAACAATCCAGTATTTGGATGATTTACTAAGAGCATGTGTGTTAGAACACACAGGAAGTTAGGACAAATTTCTTCCATTGATTGAATTTACATATAATAATAGTTTCCACACAAGTAATTGCATGGCGCCATATGAAGCAATGTATGGAAGAAAGTGTAGAACACCTCTCTGTTGGTACGAGACAGGAGAAAGCCAACTGGTTGGACCAGATATAGTACAACAAACAACAGAACTAGTTTAGAAGATTCAGGAGAAAATGAAAACATCGATAGATAGGCAGAAAAGCTACAGCGACAAGAGGAGAAGGCCTTTGGAATTCCAGGAAGGCGATCATGTTTTCATGCGAGTCACACTGAGAACTGGAATTGGCAGGGCAATAAAATCTAGAAAGCTTACACCTCGTTTTATCGGACCATTTCAAATTCTTTGCCAAATTGGTCCAGTTGCCAATCAACTAGCTTTACCACCCAATCTTTCGAACCTTCACGATGTTTTCCATATATCCCAACTCAAAATATTATCATGATCCATTGCACATCATAGAGCCTGAATCAATACAGTTAAGAGAAAACCTTGAGTATGAGGCGTTACCTGTACGGATCGAGGACCGAAGGATAAAAGAACTCCGAGGGAAGCAGATTCCTTTTGTAAAGGTCGTCTGGGATACAATTAATGGTGATGCAACATGGGAGAGAGAAGCTGACATGCAACAACAATATCCACATCTTTTCGCATGAGGTAACTTATTTTAAATTTCGAGGATGAAATTTATTTTAAGGGGGTAGTAATGTAACACCCCATTTTCTCAATTATTAAGGAAAGGATTAGACATATTTAAGGTCTTGATCTTATTCCTTAGGTATTGATGAGATTATGTTTCAAATTTGAGGTCAATCGGACTTCAAACGAGCTCAGAACGTGACGAAACGTGCGAATGAGGGTTTGCTTATTTGGCTGGTCAACATGGTCCACGCTTGAGCACGAGAAAGGCCATGCTTGAGCATGAGGAGTGCTGAGAGGAATTGACATGTGGCTGACTAAATGAAGCGTGGATGAGACGTAGCGAGGTAGACGGCCACGCTCAAGCGTGGGAAAATTCACGCTCGAGTGTGGGAAATTTTACGCTTGAGCGTGCGCAGTGCTGAAAGGAGCCCTTAAGTGTTTCATTTTGAAAAGATTGGGAGAAAAACATAAGTTTCTAACATAAAACAGAGAGCTCGAGGGAGAGAGATAGGAGAGGGGTTATAGAGAGAAAATTGAGCCCGAGAACAATCCGTCCATCCGATCGAAATTCCAACTACACCGTTGTGATCAGGGTTCTGAGTACTACGAGTATCAACTATCGATTCTTCGATACAACTGTGGTAATACTCGAATCCCTAATACGTCGACACGTTGAAATTGTCATTTCCTTTTCTTTCGAATGTAGCTTCGATTTTAGCTCTGTTTGAAAAACTGTTGCAAGATTATGGTTTATCTTTGTCCATGTGTTAGGGAAAATTTTGGAGCACCGTGGAGCTCCCGAGGAGTCGAGGCAGCAACTGTCTAGTGGAGGAGAGGAGTGTGTTGAGCTTGATCAAGTATACTTGATAAGCCAAGGTGGGGAGAAAGTAACCGACATTGTCGAGGAGGCAAGCATAGAATAGTAGTCTTATATGCATGTGTGTAGGGTTCCCCAGACTCTACTAGAACATCGAATAATCGACAACGGCTAAACCCTAATAAAATAATATTTTAATGTTGTCCCGGGTTTAGTGGTTGTAGTTTATCGATAGTAAGCCTAAAACTCTAAGTTATCTATTTGATGCTAATTGATGTTGTCTATGTTGCATGATGCCGTGCCGCTTGGTTTTATATGATCTTTGACATTTTAATATGATTATATGATTATTTTATGTCTGTATATGAAAGGTGATGATTGGCTGATTGTCTGATAAAAGTATGTCTGTATGGATGAGTTGAAAGTTAACACTGTAACACCCTGAATTCCACCCTACGTTAATAAATGTTAATGTGTTAGACTTAGCTTATATATGTTTGTTATACTTGTTCTTGATGTATAAGTTCATGTTAGGAAAGTTTAACCTTAGGAAGGTTCAATTGTTTTAGAGTCCTAGTAATCTGTTTCACCGTTTTGGCTATATCTTATGTTCTACATGTCCGATCGAGGTGATCTTTGTACCGTTGGAAAGCTAAGAGAGTTATCTACAAATATTATCTCATATGTTTTGGCCAAATTCGACTGTTTCGGCCTCGCCCTCCGAGAATTTTCTCGCCCCGCAAAAATCTAAAACTCAGATTTTCGCTTTACTCAAATTAGAATTTTTAAAATATATATTTTTCACTCATTATTTTTAGATCGAATGATCAATATTATTTATTTTTCTAGACTCAATCATAACCACTTATTTTTGTACCTAAACACTAAGTACATGAAAAGTAAATAAAAGAACCCAAATCCCCTCCCTTCCCAGTAGAAAACCACGACCCGCTCCCCCATTTCTTCTTTCAATCTTTACTTTCTTTCTTCTTCTTCCTCTAAAACTCATCTTCTTCCTCCTTCTCCCCAAACCTCAGCCATATCCCAACAGCCACCGTATGGACCCCACTGGGAGTGGAGAGGATGCCGCTCGTCGTCTGGCCACCGTGATGCCGAAGAGAAGATGACGGACTGCGCGCGCATCCTGGTCGTTCTCCACCGTTCGACGCTGCGAGCTCCGCCTACACCTGGTCGTCGGTCATCGTCCGACCACACTGGTGGGGAGGAGACGAACACGCAACCTTCAGTTCGCTGCCGCGAGTGCTGGTCTGTTTTGGGTCGTGTCTGGTCGTTGCCACAGCCGTGAAACGGAGATCCGCCGTCTCCACCACCTTCAGCCACCACGTCTCCTTCTTCCTCTTGGTTGGGTGAGTGATTTTCTCACTTTCCTTTGTCTATCTCAAGAAACCCCAATTTTTCCTCAATCTCAAACCCTATTCTTTGATTTCAGAATTGGATTTTGAAATTAATTGGTGTTTTATGAAATTCGGATCATGATTAAATGTTCCTCTAAACCAATTTTGTCAATCTCTTGTTAAATTGATTTTTCCCCAAATTTTCACCTTGAGCTTAAAACCCCAAATCCGTTTTCATTTAAATTAATGATGTTTTTGAGAAATTAAGTAGGTTAGTGAGTTAAATTTATAGTGTTGATGTTGAGAAATTAATTTAGTATTTTGTCTGGTTGTTTCAATGCTTGGATCGTCTCTTTGGGATGTTTTTCATGTTCCTGCTTGCTTTGGAGAAGTAGGAATTTGTTTTTGGGAACTCATTGGAGCTGATTGCATGGCTGTGAAGTTCCAGAAAAACCGCCGAGTGCCTTAAAAGGTGGGGGAAAGTGTTGGTGACGCCGGCAAGTGTACCGGGTCATCGCAAGTAATAAAAATAAACACGGTAAGTAATTACCGAGGTCGAACTCAGGGATTGGGCTACCAATTCGACTAATCTGCGGGAAATCCGATACGTTCGGTCAAGTTACAGAAGAAGGTTGAGAGAGAGAGTATGGAATCGAAATTCAATTAACAAGTCTAAATAAACTAATTAACTAAAAATCAGAAAACTAAAATGTCCAAGGTCACAAATCCACCTACCCAATATGTACACCCAAGTGATGATGAATTCCTCCCTAAGTTCAATTACAATGTCAACCGGGACCCCTAAATTCTCCTAAATCCACTCTCGTACTCATTAGGACGTATTCGACGATTGGATTAATTACTTACTAGGTCTCATAATCCTAATCTCGAATTCTGTTAATTCTTGTTCCCTATAAGGTCGCACCGATCTCCTACTCACTCTCGTGCAATATTCGATCGATGATCCTAATTCAAGTTCTAAACGTGAATCGCTGACTAAGCCTCATCAACGTTAACAAGTCAATCACGCAACACATATGATCAACACAATCAAGTCAGAATTAGAAAACATTTATGATCCCGATTCAAGTTCTGAAACGCGAATCGCCGTTAGGCCTCAAACACGTTTAACTGATTAATCACGCAAAACATATGATCAAACATTCAAATCAGAATCGGAAAACAAGAATTGAATTAAAGGAGAAAGACATACATCATATCGGATTTACATCGCCATGGGTGGCTTCATCGTTCCCTCGGACGAGGGGATTAGTTCCTCATGCTCATAGACAAGCGATCGGACATAACCTCCATGAGAAAAAGGGAGACGCAGCTCCAAAGAGAAAAGAAACTACCCTAAACACTACTCTAAACAGTGGAAAACTACTAGGATTCGCGGCCCTCCTAAAGTCCTCCAGCCTCCTCTAGATGGATGGATCCCCCCTAAATTTGATCTGCAACAGCCTTTAAATAGGATTCCTGATCTGCGCTCGTTCGCGAGGCGAGCAGCCCTTCGCGAGGCGAGAATTAAAATTGGCGCGCTTTCAATTTGAACTCTCGCGAGGCGAAAGTGTGTTCGCGGGGCGAGTCTTCAATTCTAGGCTGTGACCTTCATCACGGCTGGGCCGTGATGGTCTCTGACTCCAGGGTCTTCAAACTTTCGCGGGGCGAGAGGCTTCTCGCGGGGCGAGACTTCAAACCTTAAACTGTTCACGGGCGTGGTCTTCATCACGGCTTGGCCATGATGGTCTCTGTCTTGCAGGTTTTCATGATCTCGCGAGGCGAGACACCTCTCGCGTGGCGAGACTGATGTGATGACTTTTGCTGCTTTGTTGACCTTCAGTCTCGCGGGGCGAGCATACACTCGCGAGGCGAGTGTCTCCAGACTTGCAATTTCCACTGCTTTTCGACTTTCCTTGACTCCCGGAGCTTCACTTATTTAACCTGAAACAACAAAAGCACCCACAAGCGTAATTCTATTCAAAATAACCTAAAAACTACACAAAAGACGCAAAACGAGTCAAAGTCCAACTTAGGAACAAAACAAGGCAAATTTGGGCGAAAACGAGAGTGAACTCGAATAAATTGGCACATAAACCCTAGTTCATCTAGTCATAAAACTAGATAAGCCAGAGGCTTATCAGAAAGAAATCATTTAACGTCGGAAACAACGCAGTAGCATTTAATTCGATAATGGCGTAGGGCGACCTAAACCCTACTCGAGAACGAGTAACAGACAATGTCCATGTCACATTGGGGACTACTCAGTGGTACCAATGATGATATTGAGATTGTACATTTATCGTCGTAATTTTATAAAATATATTAATTTATTTATGAGGTTGAGTATTTGACTGTCTTTGATATGCTGCTTGATATGTGATTAGAGATTTTATTCGTATTGATACATAATATGTAGGGTGATGTATGTAGGGGTTCATGATATCTGAGTTCAGAAGTGCCTAATCGAGATGATTATTGTGATATAGTGATGAGAATGATGAGATGTGATTATTTTTGACGTTATTTATCTGTGATATTTTCATATAGTGGACTTGAAACATAGTCTTGTGAACTTGAAACATAGTCTGGTGGACTTGAAACATAGTCCGGTTGACTTGAAACATAGTCTGGTATACTTGAGACGGATATCCGGATATCTGGCAGCACCAGATTATACATACTGCATTGCATTGCATCATGATGGAGGGTTGAGGAAAATAATAGACGATTGTCGAAGATGGTTGTGTTTAAATATGTATATATATATATATATATGGAGACGTATGTTTAATGTGCTGTTATGGATTTAAATATTGCTAAACCCTTTCTATGTTTGAGGTTAAGCTGTTTCTTTTCCTCTATCTTTTTCTGTATGTTGTATTTTTATTTATATGTGATCGTACGAGAAGACCTTATGGATGAGCTTGATGATGAGGAGTTGGATGGAACTCCCTATGAAACGGAAGCTAGAGGTCGAGCTGTGAACCACGGTGATAGAGTTTAGGATGTATGGCCAGTGCATCTCGTGAGTCGTTTTAATTTTCCGCTAAGTATATGCCTGTGAGTGATCCTACTGAGAGGATACCCTCAACAGTGTTTTGTATTATGTATAAGACATATGGCTGTATTTGCAATATAATTATGGTATGAAGTTTTAATTAATTGAAGTTTGTATGCTTATTAACTTAAGTTTTAAATTTTACGTATTTTCAAGTTAAGCGTGCGATTAAGTAATTAAATAATGAGATTTTAATCTAATAGCACAACGGGGCACAACAGGGTGTCTCAGCATAGCTGTTCTATTTCTGGGCAGAAGGGTTGAAGAAGCCTTGTTAAGCTCCCTAGGGAGTTCAAGGATCAATCTTATTGGATTTTACTAACCATTAGTATCAGTTTCATTACTCTTAATTAATCTCCATGTTTTATACCTGTTGGGGAATTAATCATTTAATTCCAGTTTCATTATTAATGTCCCTAAAACACTCAAGAATCAATCCTAGGGTCTTAACTAATGTAACATCCCTGGCTTCTTTATGGATTGACGATTGTCTCCACAAACCAACACGGGTCTTTTCAGCGTGCTTTGTCTTCACTCACATGCTTCCTGGGAAAACTTCCCAGGAGGTCACCCATTTCAGAATTGCTCCAAGTCAAGCATGATTAACTGTGAAGTTCTTAAGTGATGGACTACCGAAAAGAAGATGCATCTTGTTAGTATAGGTAGTACCAATCAATTCATATAAGCCTTCCTCAACTGTTTAGTCCCATACCTACACAGTCTCAGGATCCCTCTCATTCCGGTGTGTAAATGGTTCATTCATGTGTTCCTCTGCCTAGAAGGCTGCCAGGAGCCGCTCCTTGTCCGTACATTCTTGCACCGGTCACCACTCCCCGCCCTCGTCAGCCCCGGGTGTCGCATGCCCACCAGCTTCTACTTGGTTCGTCCCCGAACCACACTGTACTGGGAGAGGTGTCGCTCTGATACCATTTGTAACATCCATGGCTGCTTTATGGATTGACGACTGTCCCCACAAACCAACACGAGTCTTTTCAACATGCTTTGTCCTCACTCACACGCTTCCTGGGAAAACTTCCCAGGAGGTCACCATCCCAGAATTGCTCCAAGTCAAGCATGCTTAATTGTGGAGTTCTTAAGTGATGGGCTATCGAAAAGAAGATGCATCTTGTTAGTATAGGTAGTACCAATCAATTCATATAAGCCTTCCTTAACTGTTTAATCCCATACCTACATAGTCTCAGGAACCTCTCATTCCTATGTGTAAACGGTTCATTCATGTGTCCCTCCACCTAGAAGCCTAGCAGGAGCCACTCCTTGTCTGTGCCTTCTTGCACCGGCGACCACTCCGTGCCCTAGTCAGTCCCGGGTGTGGCAACTAAGCCTTTGAGCAATAATCTCACTATTTACTATGATTCGAGTCTCATGAACAATTGTGAATTTATCCCTTAATTTCAATCATCTTTAATAACATCTTTAATGTTTTATTAGCAACTTTCATCATTAACCACATCAACAGCCAATCATAATTCATGGTATAACAACATCATTGTTAACACAACCGAACGGGGCATGAACATCATCATCATTAAACTAAGCATGGCATCATCAAATACAATTCATGACAATAATAAGCATACGAATATAGTTAAGCATATATCATCATCAAAACAAGTAAACAAATAACAATAATAGGGTCATGAGTTAACCCTTCATCTTACGCTACCTCCAAGCCTACATGTTTATATTGTCCCTTCTCTCCATACCTTGTATGAAGATTCCCAAAGACGATAACGCAAGAAAACTAGACGCATTCCCCCAAGCGGCTCGATGAACTTTTCAAGCCTTGGCCAAACACAAGAGGATTAACCAATTAATCTCCAATTTTAAGAAAAAGGGAAAATGAGATTAAATAGGGATAACCTGTTTACCTTTATAGACACTAGCATGCGTGACTTCTCTCACACTAGGATTGCCAAAAGTGTCTAAATGAGGCTTAACACTCGTATCCCTCGCCGTCTGATTTGTTTATGTAGACTCAGACTCGAGCACGACCGTTCTCCCCACTAAGCACAACCGTGCTTAACTCGAGCACGGAGTCGTGCTCGTTTAAGCACGGGCAGACAAAATGAATCTCACACGGTGCACGTTTCCGATACAATCGTGCTCAAGGTGCTCGTGGCTCACTTAGCCACTGAACACGCCAACAAACACGGACATGCTTGCACATGAGCACGGCCGTGCTCATGCACCAGAAAGGGGATTTTCACCTTTAAAGCCCCACTTAGCCTTTTTACAACTTTTCTAAGGTAACTTAACAACATAAAATGTAATGCCCCATTTTCTCAATTCTTGTTTAACGAAGGTATTAGACATATTTAAGGGCTTGATCTTATTCCTTATGTATTGATGAGCTTATGTTTCAAATTTGAGGTCAATCGGACTTCAAACGAGCTTAGAACGCGACGAAACATGTGAATGACTGTTTGAGCACAAAATGAGACACCCCGATGTCCCATTAAAGAAAACCTTAATCAACTAGGCCTTCAACCTCGATGCACCATGCCAACATGGCTCCTCGCCTCTAAGCGGTCGACCATGTTCCACATATCGTCATGGAACTCCCTCTGACGAGGTGGATACCACATTTCTGAAAAGGGTAACCTCTGTGAAATCCGATACGGGTCGTCCAGGTGAAAGTAAGGACCATCTCCCACCTGTATATAGAAACTCACTAGGCCGATGTATGTCATGAAGAATTGTGAATGGTCTACCTACCATCCACGATCGTCATGGTAGACAATCTCAACGTCGCCCAGTATCGGGATCCTCGGAGGGATCCTCCGCAGATAATGCCTCGGCTGGTAATCCAAGTCCGCCGCTGTCTCCATCCTGCTGGCGCTGCTCATCTATCGGGTTTACATACAGAGAAACGTAGAGGGAAATGGGGAGATAAGCCACAAAATATAGTCTTGAAAATGGGGATGGGGACACCTAGAACAATAATCACATATACATATAACACACTCAACAAGTAATGAGCAACCATCTTCCGAGTCATACTAACACAACACATCATCGAAGTTCACTCTCAGATTAATCCTCTAAGGAGTCACACTTCTATACATGTCGGTCGATATCTCTCATCCGGATCTCAGCTTCGAGACATTCTCCTTACCGAGCCTCACTGCTCAAAGAACGTCAGTATGTTTGTCCAGGTAACCATTCCGCTCGCCGTGACCCATAAGAGTGCATCTCTTTATGAGCACAGATCCATTAGAGGTATCTGGGTCGCCTCAGAACGTCCACCTGCGACGTGGATACTCACGGTAAATTTGGGAATACCCAGATGAGAGATATCAGCCGACATGCATAGGAGTGAGACTCCTTAAAGGACTGATCTGAGAATGAACTATGAGGATGTACTGTGTTGGTGTGATTCGGAAGAAGGTTGCCTATCACTTATTGCATGTGTTATATGTATACGTGGTTATTGTTCTATGTGTCCCCATCCCCATTTTTGTGACTATGTTCTGTTGCTTATCTCCATATTTCCCTATATGTTTCCCTGTATGTAAACCCGATAGATGAGCAGTGCTAGCAGTGTTGGTGTAAGCCCTAGAGGCCAGTGTATTTCTTAGACTTACATTTGTATCTTGCTATATATGATATGAAGCATTCCAGTTTATTGTGTTACTTGTTTAAACATAATAAAGTCCTTAGAATAGAAATTTCAGTTTAATAGAATATCAAGTATATGACTTGATCGTGAGACACTATTGAACAATGAAATCCTATTCTTAAATATCCGTAGTCAAGTATTTTATTAATAAGGACAATAATAATACATTGAGACTATTATGTGTGCAGACTGATGACCATATCTCACGGGTCATGGATATGAGATATCGAGTCGCCACATAGGTACACATTAGAGTAATGATGTACTGGATTGACCCACCATGAGAACACTACATGGAGCGTTGTGTGAGTGTCATAAGTAGTTCTCATAGTGACAATGGTGTATGCAATCCTTTAACCTGAAATTGCTACGATCCCTACATGAGGAGTCGTGTGCTTTAATATCGTCAAACATCATCTGTAATAGGATGATTATAAAGACGGTCATTGGGCATACCACGAGCCATGCAGAGGGATGTGAGTGACCTAGATGGAATTTGTCCCTCTTACATAACAGGAGTAATATCTGTGGGCCCCCTGATAGAGTGAGACTGTAAAATGCATGACCGTGCTGAAATGAGTCAATATGAGATATTGACCTCATTTGTTGTCAAGTCTACTCGAGTATCAGGGAACATGATATTGAACCATACAAGGGTGACACATTCCATGTCTTGTGTTCAATATAGATATATGGACAAAGGGATAATAATGCACATGAATATTTGTCACAGAAAGGTTTCGTCAAATCACTGACTTTCTCACTACTTAGGTAGCAGTGATGTATTGCTAGATACCGCTCACTGTTTGTAATATTAAATGGGATTTAATATTACTACTAACGTTTTGGGAACCTATAGGGTCACACAAATAAGAGCGGATTAAAAGAAGCATTAAAAGGAGAGTTGGACTTTTCTATTGGGCCTAGCGCATAGTACATGGGGCTTAGGTCAAACGTTGCTCACTAACTCACTTAAGGAGGCGCTGCTATAAGTAGACCACTTAAGCTATTGTGCCTACACGGTTTTGTTTTACCCTAGCCGCACATAGAGAGTGAGAGTGAGCAGCAGGTCTCGGTTTTCGAAGCTAGCACTGTGAGATAGAGACGCTTCGGGTTCGTGACGTTGGACGTTCACGGAATCTGCTCGTGTAGATACCTTAGAGACATCGTTCGTGCGGTGTTCGTGATAGACGATTTTAATTCACTGTCATCACTTCCAGAGGTAAATCTTCTAACCATGAATCATGACCATTCGCAAGGATCCTTCGATGGGAATTTTTCGGCTGCGTTATTTTTTTTTATTCGCAAATTCCCAACAAGCGGGACAGAGACAACGGTGGACTTGGGTCACCAGCCGAGGCACTATCTGTAGAGGATCCCTCCCAGGATCCCGATCTTGGGAGACTTTGAGATCGTCTACCATGACGATCGTGGATGGCAGGTCGACTATTCACGATTCTTCATGATGTACGTTGGCCCAGTGAGTGTCTACATATGGATCTTAAATGCTTGAAGACTATAAATACATAAGTCATTAAAGATGAAGATATACAGAGAATCACAACATTAAAAGAGCCATTACTCTGTGCATTTATTTCTTCATTCTTTCAATCTGTATTCTTCAATCATTTGAAGTTATTACACAGTCTTTCCTAAGCTTACAGTTTAAACCACTCTCCGAGTGTTAGTGAAAGAACTGTCTGTCGGATTATACTTATTACAAACAAACTTCTCAACCAAACTTGAGTGAGCCTGAAGAGGCTAGGTGTGCAAACAATACTTGGAGTATGTAACCTGATCAGTTATAGTGGATAAAACTTGGTGCTGCCAAGGACTGGACGTAGCTCTTTGTGTTGAAGAATGAACCAGGATAAATAGCTGCGTTAATCTCTTTTCTCTTAAACTCTTTTGTTTCTACGATCATTATATTTTCTTTCTAACTAAGGGGTTAAAGTTTGATCTTTAAATTAGTTTTCAAGTTGTGTGCCTGCTTGCTTTTATGTTGAAATCTCACCAGACAAGTCACCTGTCTGTACTGATTTTTTCTCACTAGTTTGAACCTAGCTTCTGTGTGCAAAAAGTTTTCAACTTTGTTTTAAATTCTAATAAACACAATTCAACCCCCTTTCTACTGCTGAAGCAGAATACATTTCAGCTGCTGCTCTGAACTCTTATGGGTAAAACTTCAACTTGAGGATTACTCTATTTATGAGCCTAACATATCTATATGGTGTGATAACTCTAGTGCTATATGCTTAACTAAAAATCCAATTCAGCATTCTAAGGCGAAGGATATTGAAATCAAACATCATTTTATAAGAAATTATGTTCATAAAGGTATCTTTGATATTAAGTTTGTTCAAATTGAAAATCAATGGGCTGCTATTTTCACTAAACCATTAGCAGAAGAAAGCTTCTTGTTTATTTGAGATAATCTAAACATGCATTGCATTGTTGAATGACATGTATGAATATTAACGTGCATGGCAGTTTTTAATCTCAAAACCATGTTTTCATTATGTCTTAAGTAGGCGCTACAGTTCCCAACATAAATCGCGCCGTTTTAGAATTAAAAATATTTCATTTCTCTCTCTTGCCTTTATTGCTATAAAAGGCAAAGAATCAGAAATGTTTAATCTTTACGATTTAAAACTCTTTAACTCTCTCCGTCTTCGTCTTCTCCTCTTTGAAACATTTTTCTCTTCCAAAAAAAACCCTAGAAACCTTTTCTCTCTAAAATGGCACCATCAAAGTGTCTCTTGTCGAAAGAAATTACTGAGAAATACAACCTGAAGGTTGCTGATGTGGAAAAAATCCTACCTGGCAAGACTGTTGATCTTCAACAGATAAAGAAATGGGGTATGGATGTCACCGAGGAGCTGGAATACTCCAAGTGAACTTCTGTCTTGGACATCAAAGATCTTGTTCATCCCAAGCTTGTCAAAGAATTCTGGACAAATGTTGTGGTCATCACTAGTAAGATTGATGGAACCAAAAGCTTTAGGGCTCAAGTGATGGATAAAACCCTTCTCTTCCCCATCAGTTCTCTAGAGCTGGTTACAAAATGCCCTAGGATTAGAGCTGCTTTCAAACCTGATTGGGAAGAACAGGTGGGAACCGAGAATGTCAACATAGCTATCCATGGTGTTCCTAACCCTGAGAACCAGAAGTCTGTAAGCATGGTGACAAAATGCAGATTCTTGCACAAGCTGCTGCTGGAATGTGTGTTGCCTAGGAAAGGCTCACGAGATAATGTGACCAAGATGGACAGATTTGCTCTGTACCACTTGATTCACAAAATCAAGGTGGACATCAACAATCTAATCTACATGAACCTTGAAACTCTGATCAAGAGGACCAACATGCATACCTATCCCTATGGGATGCTGTTGACAAGGGTCTTCAGGAACAAGCCGTTTGTTCCCAGTGATGCCCATTTCGTAGACATGTCACTTCCCATTGACAGAAAGATCTTGTCTATGATGGAAATTAAAGGTATCCTTCTTGAGGATGAGGATGAAGATAAGATGAAAAAGAAGAAGATGCCTGCTGCTAAGAAGAAGCAGAAGGAGGAACCAGTGGTTTCCACTGATGAATCAGAGGTTCCTGTCTCTGAAAGGATCTGGAAGCCCTTTGGAAAGGTGGCTAGACAAGACTAGAGACCTGAGTTGGAGAAACCCTCAGTCTCTGAAGAAACTGTTGAAATTGTTGAGCCTCTAAGGTTCATGCCGAGAAAACCCTCTCCCAAGAGGAAGACAAGTGAAGCTAAGGAATCAGTTGCTACGTCTGTGCAATCCAGCAAAAGGAGAATGTTAGTCAAGACTTTTTCCATGGTCAGACAACTGGAGTCTGAACCTAGCAAAGATGAAGTATCTGTTCAGGGGAGCAGACAACTCTACCCTTGGAGGAACCCAAGGAGAAGAAGCCTCTTGATTTTGGAATTATTCCCAGAAAAAGAAGGTTAGGCTGCCCAGTGCCAATGATGGCTTATGGTGAAAGGGAAGAAATTCCTGCAGAAGGACCCTCTGCAGAAGTTGAAGTTGCTGCTGCAACTGCTGATGACCTGTTTGGTGGGACTCAAATAGTTTTTCACCCTGAAGTTAACGCTATGTCTCCTTCAAAGAAAAAACTGAAGATGTCTGAGGATCAGCTAATTCTCTCCTCTATTCCCTATGCACCATCCTCACCCTCTCACCCTAATATCCATAACTCTTTTGTTTCTTCTCCACCTACCTTGTTTGTCCAACCTTTTTCTGTTATGTCTCCCATCTCCTAACCTATGTCCTCTTACCAAACCCAAACATCATCATATAATATTGTGTCTGATATATGTCAGTACACAGTTGTTCACAGGGACTCAACTTCCAAAGAACAAACTGGCATATCAGCGAGTCTGTTTGTGTGTGATCTGCAATCTCTGATGATTGCAAGTTTTTCTGATCTAACTGTCATCCCTTCTCCTCCACCTCATATCCTTAACCCTTGTAGGGAGATTTTCTTTTATCCCCCTATTGTTTTGTTCATTAGAACATTGGCTGGAACTCACTATCCCACCTTTATTGTACTGTTACCACGTAGGTCTAGATATTTCTTTCTTTTAGTAATAGGATCAAACTCCTTTTTATGTCATATTGATTCCTTGTTACCTATACCTCCATCTGTCTTAGCCCAACAATCTCTTCCCCCTCTTTTACAAATAACTATCACCCGTCTATCTCTGTTTGAGAGGCTTTCCTATATCTTTTCTTCTCCTGATACTGACTTTGTTAGAATCAGTCCCCTGTTTAAGTTAGCTTTTATTCCATTCTTTTATTACCAAACCCTTCATCAACTCATCTTCCCTCGTATTGCCTCACCCTTCTCTGTACCCAAGGCACCCTCAATTTTAGCTCTGCCCTTGTACTCAAACCTGTATGTTTCCTCAACCAGTTTGCTTCAAGCTCAGCTGACAGCACTCAGAAGACAATTGGATGAAGAGAGGTATGCGAGACTAATGCTGCAACAAAGAGTTGACTCTCTGTTTTTATTGTTTAGTCAGTATGGTCAGTCTATGTTGTAAAAATCTGTCCTGTACCTGAAAAAGATTATGATGAATAAAAATCAATGTTCTTTTATCATATATCTTCTCTGTTCTTTTTCTTTGTGTATTCTTTTTTATTGTTGACAAAAGGGGGAGAAAGTAATGAAGATGATTATGTTTTGATGTACTGAATATGATTATGTTTTGATTTGATGAAACTTGGAGTAAGTAAGATAATACAGAAATGACTAAGTTAAAATAAAACTTGTCTTTAAAATTAAATCTCTGATCATATATCTTACTCTATCTTTGTTAAGTGAACTTAAGTGCACCTGTCTGCACATCCTGTCTAGTTAAGAAAATTTCAACTTGTCTGATCTGTGTTACTTCCTCTGTTGATATTTTCTAAGGTTCATTAAATCATCTTAATGTTTGTCATCATCAAAAAAGGGGGAGATTGTTAAGTCTCTAAAATATCTGATGTGCATTTCCTTAAGTTTTGATGAAAACTAAACATTGGATAATGATTTAATTAACCTGTATATTGGTTGCTAACCTGTCTACTTAGTGTGCATATCAAAATAGTAAGACTCACCTGTCTGCCCCCATAAATGACAACCTGTCTAGATAAGCAAAAAGTTAACCTGACTACTAACTAGGATTATTGACTTTCTTCAAGAGAAGTCTCAACTGATCTTCTGATAAGTCCCTACACTTTTGGAAGCTGTCCTCTCATATGTAAGACTCTGAAGGTCTCTCTCACTTAGTCGCATGCTTATCAAGAAAAATCAGAAGTCATTCTCACAAGCAACCCCTACGAAATCAGAATTGAAGTCCATTTAAAGAATGATTCCAACATGCTTTATTCCCTAGTACCCCTGGTTATTACACAAAAAGGGAAATGTACTCTGCAAAGTACAAAAAGCACTCTGCACAACTCTGATATGGCTACTACACGATGCATAAAGCCACGACTCTTCATGTTAGAGTACAACCAACGTTCTTATTGTATTAATGACTGCCCAGAACGACTCTATTGCATTTAATGAAATTCTGGTTGAATCCCACAACTGATGGAATGTCTCTAACGGATCTTAAATGCTTGAAGACTATAAATACAGAAGTCATTGAAGATGAAGATATACAGAGAACTCATAGCATTGAAAGAGCCATTACTATGTGCATTTATTTCTTCATTCTTTCATTCTGTATTATTCAATCATTTGAAGTTATTACACAGTCTTTCCTAAGCTTACATTTTAAACCACTCTCTAAGTGTTAGTGAAAGAACTGTCTGTCTGATTGTACTTATTACAAACAAACTTCTCAACCAAACTTGAGTGAGCCTGAAGAGACTTGGTGTGCAAACAATACATGTCTTGGAGCATGAAGAGGCTAGGTGTGCAAACAATACTTGGAGTTTGTAACCTGATCAGTTATAGTGGATAAAACTTGGTGCTGCCAAGGACTGGACGTAGCTCTTTGTGTTGAAGAGTGAACCAGGATAAATAGCTGTGTTAATCTCTCTTCTCTTTAACTATTTAATTGCTTTGATCATTATATCTGCTTTCTAACTAAGGGGTTAAAGTATGATCTTTAAATCGGTTTTCAAGTTGTGTGCCTGCTTGCTTTTCTGTTGAAATATTATCAGAAAGGTCACCTGTCTGTACTGAGTTTTTCTCACTCGTCCGAACCTAGCTTCTGTGTGAGAAAAGTTTTCAACTTTGTTCTAAATTCTAATAAACACAATTCAACCCCCCTTCTCGTGTTTCTAGCTGTCTATTTCATAGTGGACTGAGTGTGCACCCAGGTGCCACTAAGATGTATCAAGATCTTAAGAGAATGTTTTCGTGGCCTAGGATGAAGAAAGATGTGGCTGAGTTTGTGTATGCTTGTTTAGTGTGCCAAAAGGCTAAGATAGAACACTAGAAGCCATCAGGAAAGTTGCAGCCGTTAAGTATCTCAGAATGGAAATGGGACATTATTTCCATGGATTTTGTGTCTGGACTCCCGAGGACTCCAACCGGTTATGAAACGATATGGGTTGTTGGGGATAGATTGACTAAGTCTCCCCATTTCATCCCTATGAACATGGAATACACTTTGGAAAAGTTAACCCAGTTGTAAATCAAGGAAATAGTCAGGTTACATGGTGTACCTTCTAGCATAGTATCAGATAGAGACCCAAGGTTTACCTCTAGGTTTTGGACTAGTTTGCATGAGGGCTTAGATACCAAGCTTAGGTTAAGTTCAACTTACCACCCGCAGACGAATGGTCAGTCTAAGAGAACCATCCAGTCCTTAGAGGAATTGCTTAGAGCTTGTGTTCTAGAACAGTCTGGTAGTTGGGACAAGTTTCTGCCCCTAATAGAGTTCACCTACAACAACAGATACCATTCCAGTATTGGGATGACACCTTATGAAGCTCTGTTTGGGAGGAGATGTAGGACACCTTTGTGTTGGAGTGAACCTGGTGATAGTGTTGTGTTAGGACTTGAGATAGTGCAAGAAACCACTGAAAAGGTAAGGATGATTCAGGAAAAGATGTGGACGGCACAGAGTAGGCAGAAAAGCTACCATGACAAAAGGAGGAAGGCGCTCGAATTCCAGGAAAGTGATCACATATTCTTGAGAGTTACACCAACAATGTTGAGTCACCGGCAAGTGTACCGAGTCGTCGCAAGTAATAAAAACACGGTAAGAATTTACCGAGGTCGAACACAAGGATTGGGCTACCAATTCAACTAATTCGTGAGAAGCTCGATGCGTTTGGTCAAGTACAGAAAGTGGTTGAGATTGGAGAGAAAATAGGATCGCAATCTAGTTAACAAATCAATTAAGAATATGGTATTGAAATCTGGAATTAAAAGCATCTAAGGTCTCAAATCCACCTACCCAATCATGCATAGTACCCAAGTGATGATGATCCTCTCCCTAGGTTCAATTTTAATGTCAACCGGGACCCCCGATTTCTCCTAAATTCACTGTCGTGCTCAATAGGACGTATTCAACGATTTGAGTTACTCACTTACAGGTCTCATAACCCTTCTATTAAATCTTGTTCCCTATATGGTTGCACCGATCTCCTATTCACTCTCGTACAATATTCGATCGATGATCCCAATTCAAGTTCTAAAACGTGAATCGCCGATCAGCCTCAACACGTTTAACTAGTTAATCACGCAAGCATATGATCAACACAATGACATCAGAATTGGAAAACAAGAATTGAATTAAAGGAGAGAGAGATATACATCACATGAACACTATACCGCCATGGGTGGCTTCATTGACCCTTAGACAAGGGGATTAGTTCCTCATGTCCGTAATGACGACAAACGTACAATCCGACATAATCACCATAGTAAACTTAAGAAAATAAAAAGGGAGACGCAGCTCCAGAGTAACAAGAACTCGTAACAAAACTGATCTAAAACAGTGGCTAAAACTAGGATTCGCGGATTCTGATCTGAAACAGCTTATTTATTAGGGATTCTGGTTCTCGGCCGCTCGAGGGGCGAACAAGCTTTCGCGAGGCGAACATTAGTTTTGGCGCGCTTTCAATTTGGACTCTCGCGAGGCGAGAGTATGTTCGTGAGGTGAGTCTTCAAACTTCAATCTGTCACAACCGTGACCTTCATCACGGCTAGGACGTGATGGTCTCTGTCTTCCAAGGTCTTCAAACTCTCGCGGGGCGAGACTTCAAACCTTAATCTGTCACAGTCATGACCTTCATCACGGCTAGGCCGTGATGGTCTCTGTCTTGCAGGTCTTCATGATTCGCGAGGCGAGAATCTTCTCGCGGGGCGAGACAGAATTGATGACGTTGCTGCTTAGCTGATCTTCAGGCTCGCGAGGCGACCATCCACTCGCGGGGCGAGCATCTCCAGAATGGCAATTTCCACTATTTCTTGACTTTCCTTGACTCCCGGAGCTTCACTTCTAACCTGAAACAATAAAAAGACACAAAAAGCATAATTCTATTCAAAATAGACTAAAAACTACTAAAAATGCCTAGAACGAGTAAAAGTATACTTAGGAACAAAACAAGGCCAAATTTGGGCGAAAACGAGATTGAACTCGAATAATTAGCATGGAAACCACAGTCCATCTAGTTATAAAACTAGATAAGCCAGAGGCTTATCAAAACACCCCAAACTTAAACCTTGCTTGTCCCCAAGCAAGCTAAAACTCAAAAATGACTCAAGACTTGGCAAGCTTAAGGGATTCAATCGATTTCGCACAAATTTCATGCAATCTTAACAAAACAGTTTTTCTCCAATGATTTCCCCCTTACATCAATGTAATCCCCACAGTCATTTACTTTCAACAATTGAGAACTTCATCATTCATGCAATCATAAATCTAAGTTGAGGATCAGAGTCACACACAAAAGGAAGATCACCAATTTCAAACAATTACCTTCCTCACAAGGGTATGTAAAATTTCACTCATTCGCTCAAATTCGTCTAGGCTATCAACTTTTCACTCAATTTCACATATCAAGAGCACTTCCTATGAATTTTATTTTCATCTCAAAAATGGTTCCCACGAAAACATGCATGCAACATCAGAAGGTCTTATAAAGGTTGTAATGGGGCCTGGCTGAGGGTAGGATATTTAAGGATACTAGGCTTAAGTCCCTAGGAACTAAGAGAGCATGAGCATTTGACACATATTCCACTCAAATTACTTTTTCCATTTTTCTTTTTGCCTCGGGTGACTACAGCCTTTTCCTTGCTAATCTTTTTGTTTTGCCCCCTTTTCTTTTGGCAATATTTTTCCCTCTTTTTTTTGCCTTGGGTTTCAACCTTTATTTTTCTTTTTCTCAACCCAAAATGACATATCACCTTGTAGCCACCCCAAACTTAGTTTCTCACAACCCTTCTCTTGCTAAGTGTCCATGCTCTCCTAATCCTAAGATTGGGTTAACATGGTTTTTCAGATTTTGGCTTATAATATAGGGTCATCAAGAAACAATAGGCTAATTAGGCTCAATGTGGCTAACTAGGGAACATGCATTAGGGATGGTTCTTTTTAGGCCAAGTAGTTATTCAAAGAAAATTGCCTAAATCATTTGATGCAACACATAAACATGCAAACCATGAAGAGATTCAAGCAAATCCGGGAAAGTGCAACTTGATAGTGATTCACACATTCAAAAACAAAGTAGGAGGCTCAAATCCTCACCTGGACATTTTGCAATTTTTTTGACCGAGATACAATTCCCAGTGTGCGCACCCCCTCACCCCAAACTTATCATAAATCAAGTAATCACAATAAAGTTTCTCAAAGTTCAATTTTCAATTTTTCACATGGGGATCAAATTTTCTATTTTCAGAATCTGGGGGGAAATCATCGATGGTCAAAATAATTCATGCAATCAAACTATGCTCAATTTAATTAAAATCCAACAAGCTTGCCGACACACATTCATACACATACTCTTGATCTTCTCAAATTATTCAAGAGTGACAAACAAAAACAAAACAAAAACAAAAACAAAAGTGAGGAGAGGAGAGGGTGCTCCCTGATCAAGTTTCCATGGTTGCCTCCTCATCCAATTGGTCTCACGGGCTCCCTTCTGTTGCATAGCATCCTGGAATAACTCCTGAAAATTAAAACCTTAAGGGCAAATTCACGAGGCGAGAGACCACTCGCGAGGCGAATCTGGAATTCCACCAGATGATGATGCCCAGAATAGCGAGGCGAAAGTATACCTCGCGACGCGAGACAGAAACGTGAGCAAGCCTCTGAGATTCAGGGCTTCTGTCTCGCGCGGCCACTGTGGATTCGCGTGGCGAATCAATTTTTTTTATATATAAATGAAAATGACAGAAACTAAAAATAAAGGATACCTAGCTTGGGTTGCCTCCCAAGTAGTGCTTGTTTAACGTCCCGAGCCTGACTCAAGTCACCCCAGGGGGTTAATCCAGAAGAAACACTTTCTTGCCAATTGGGACCGATTTCCCATGATAATGCTTTAGCCTTTGCCCGTTCACCTTGAAGTTGCCGGAGGCCCCTTCTAACTCTACTGTTCCGTGAGGACAAACTTGGAGGACCTTGAATGGTCCTGACCACCTCGATCTTAGCTTTCCCGGAAAGAGTTTCAACCTTGAGTTGTCAAGAAGTACCGCTTGCCCGGGCTCAAGCTCCCTAGGCAAGATGTGTTTGTCCTGCCTTTCCTTAGTCCGCTTTTTGTGGTTCGCTTGCTTGCGGATCCCAGACAACTCATTTAAATCCAAAAGCCCTCTATAATCGGCACATACTCTCCACTCCGTGATGGTCCCTTTTGGGATCAACTGGTTGTTTTCATTGACCACCATGGTTGTGCCACCTTTCAACTTCGGTGCCTTATCCTCTTTTTCCACGCCCTTGTTGTTGCGCTCTTCCCTTGCACATTCATCCCTTGGGGAACTCGGTAAGGCTTCCATGTCTTTCAACCACTCAAGATAGACCTCATCCCCCAAAGAGTCTTTTTCCTCTCTATCATAATTATGGGATTTTACCAACACTTGTGCTAGTGAAGATCCATGGGCTTCTCTAGTTGCCTTTGCCTTGACAATTGATTCCACCACATCCACTCGATACACATCCGACCTCTCAACAGGGTGCTTCATTGCTTCAAAGACATTGAAGACTACCTCATCATCTTGCACCCTTAGAGTGAGCTTCCCTTGTCGCACATCTATCAAGGCACCCCCAGTGGCCAAGAAGGGCCTACCCAATATGAGAGGGATCTCGGCGTCTTCATCCATATCAAGCACTACAAAGTCCGTCGAAAATATGAGCTTGTCCACCTTCACTAACAAGTCTTCGACCACTCCATAAGGATATTTCATAGAACGATCGGCGAGTTGGAGTGACATCCGTGTGTCCTTGACTTCTTTGATCCCCAACCTCTTCATCATAGAGAGGGGCATCAAGTTGATGCTTGCCCTTAGATCACATAATGCCTTCCCTAGAGTCATCCCCCCAATGGTGCATGGTATCAAAAAATAACCGGGATCCTTCAACTTTGGAGGTAGTTTTCTTTGAAGAATGGCACTACACTCCTCGGTCAAAGAAATCGTTTCCTCATCCACTATTCTCCGCTTCTTGGTGAGAAGCTCCTTCATAAACCGGGCATATGATGGCATCTGTTCCAAGGCTTCCGCAAATGGAATGTTAATCTGAAGTTTGCGGAAGACATCAAGGAATTTGTTGAATTGCTTATCCTGTTGAGGCTTCTTCAATCTTTCAGGATATGGTACCTTCATGTAGGGCGGGAGGTCTTGGGGTTCAACCCACTTCTTCTTTCGGAACTCTTCATCCACAAGCTTCAGCCTACCCCCTTGCTCTGGTGCCTTGTCACTTGCCAACTCCTCTTTCTTAGGTTGCTCTTCCTCAACATGTGGTTGTTCCGGGGCCTTGTCTTCCTCTAGACCGGTTGCACCCTTGTTAGATCCCAACACCCTACCGCTTCTAGTTGTTATGGCATTGCAATGGTTCTTAGGGTTGTTCTCGGTATCACCTGGGAAAGTTCCTGGGGGGCGCTCACTAAGTTGCTTTTATGAAATGAGCTATCTGTGTCTCTAGATTCTGAATTGCCGACCCTGTATGAGTTGCCAACTTGTCAATGGCTGCATTCATCTTCTCAAAACCCAACTCCCAAGGTTGCCTTCCACCATCTGTTATTTGCAACTGATTAGTCCCCGGAAGAGCCTGCTGAGTATTGCGCTGTTGGATTCCAATGTTTGGCCTCAGACCCTGTTGAGGTTGTTGTTGCCAATTCTGTTGAGGTTGTTGTTGCCCGGCTAGACCACCACTAGCATTACTCCAAGTGAAACGCGGATGGTCTCTCCTCATATATCCCCTATTTTGATTCTGACTATAGTCATTCCATGCTCATTCTCTCGATAGTGGTTCTGGGGTACACTGTCATAGAAATTGTGGCATGAGTCCACATGTTCCTGAGAGAAGTTGAACGGACAGTTCCGAGTGTCATGATCTCCATTACAATTATCACAACCCGGAGGCATTCCCTCGTGTATCACATTAACCTTTTTGTTCTCTGACAAAGCCGCAACTTGTATCTTCAACGATTTAACTTGCTCTAGAATGGCTTCCATTGTTGCAGAACTGACTCCACTTGAGGTTTCCCTACCACGGTTGTAATCATTGTACGACATCTTCTCTAATAATGCCCATCCGTCTTCAGCTGATAAATAAGAGAAAGAACCGCCGGCTGCGGCATCACAGTTCATCTGATAGCACCCCCTTAACACGTTAAAGAAATGTTGAACCTTGGAGACCGGGTCAAAGAACGCCGAGGGGCATCTTCTCAAGAGCATATTGTACCTCTCCTAAGCTTCGTTATAAGTTTCATCTTCTGTCTGCCTGAAAGATGTAATGGCTACTCTTGCTTGTGCCGCTTTCTGAGGAGGAAAATATTTGGTTAGGAACTTTTGTGCCATTTGCTCCCAAGTTTTGATACTGTTCCTATCCAAGCTGTCAACACAATCGCGAGCGACATCCCTAAGAGAGAGAGGGAAAAGCCGCAAGCGAAACTCATCTTGAGAGACTCCTCTTGTCTTCTGCAAGTCACAAGCTTCAAGGAAGCGAGTGATGTGTCTATGAGGGTCTTGTTTGCCACTCCCATCGAATTGATTCTCACGGATCTGGAATGTGACACATCCTTCCACTCTGAAGGAGTCTGTATTCAGGTTGCCCCTCACGATAGAAGAATCACAATCACCCAAGTTGGGTAGATCGTACTCAAAGAGAGGCTTGTAACGAGGACGAGGAGGAGGAGGAGGAAGAGGGTTTTCTTCGGCCATGTCCTCAAGATTAATAACTTCAAGCCTCTTTCTTTCTCTGACTTCCTTCCTTAAGCGCTTCTCAGTCTTGGTGATCTCCGAATCAAATAGCAGGTCCTCTTGTGAAAGGGTACCTCGCATACAAAAACACGGCAAGACCAAGTGGAATCAAAGAAGTAGAGAGAAATAATAAATAAATAACAGAAAAATAAAAATAAAAATAAAAATAAAATATCTTAACCAATTAATCAAATTCCCTAAAAATTAGGAAAATTGGTTGTGCCAATCCCCGGCAACGGCGCCAAAAACTTGATGAGTCACCGGCAAGTGTACCGGGTCATCGCAAGTAATAAAAGAAACACGGTAAGAATTTACCGAGGTCGAACACAAGGATTGGGCTACCAATTCAACTAATTCGCGGGAAATCCGATAAGTTGGTCAAGTAAGGAAAGTGGTTGAGATTGGAGAGAAAATAGGATCGCAATCTAGTTAACAAATCAATTAAGAATATGGTATTGAAATCTGGAATTAAAAGCATCTAAGGTCTCAAATCCACCTACCCAATCATGCATAGTACCCAAATGATGACGATCCTCTCCCTAGGTTCAATTTTAATGTCAACCGGGACCCCCAATTTCTCCTAAATTCACTGTCGTGCTCAATAGGATGTATTCAACGATTTGAGTTACTCACTTACAGGTCTCATAACCCTAATCCTCGAATTCTATTAAATCTTGTTCCCTATATGGTTGCACCGATCTCCTATTCACTCTCGTACAATATTCGATCGATGATCCCAATTCAAGTTCTAAAACGCGAATCGCCGATCAGCCTCAACACGTTTAACTAGTTAATCACGCAAGCATATGATCAACACAATGACATCATAATTGGAAAACAAGAATTGAATTAAAGGAGAGAGAGATATACATCACATGAACACTATACCGCCATGGGTGGCTTCATTGATCCCTTAGACAAGGGGATTAGTTCCTCATGTCCGTAATGACGACAAACGTACAATCCGACATAATCACCATAGTAAACTTAAGAAAATAAAAAGGGAGACGCAGCTCCAGAGTAACAAGAACTCGTAACAAAACTGATCTAAAACAGTGGCTAAAACTAGGATTCGCGGATTCTGATATGAAACAGCTTATTAATAGGGATTCTGGTTCTCGTCCGCTCGCGGGGCGAACAAGCTTTCACGAGGCGAACAATAGTTTTGGCGCGCTTTCAATTTGGACTCTCGCGAGGCGAGAGTATGTTCGCGAGGTGAGTCTTCAAACTTCAATCTGTCACAGCCGTGACCTTCATCACGGCTAGGACGTGATGGTCTCTGTCTTCCAGGGTCTTCAAACTCTCGCGGGGAGAGATGCCTCTCGCGGGGCGAGACTTCTAACCTTAATCTGTCACAGCCGTGACCTTCATCACGGCTAGGCCGTGATGGTCTCTGTCTTGCAGGTCTTCATGATTCGCGAGGCGAGAATCTTCTCGCGGGGCGAGACAAAATTGATGACG
Source organism: Sophora flavescens (assembly GCA_030762895.1). Lineage (NCBI taxonomy): Eukaryota > Viridiplantae > Streptophyta > Magnoliopsida > Fabales > Fabaceae > Sophora > Sophora flavescens. The sequence continues at coordinate 98,471,348 of CM061065.1, forward strand.
TTGCTGCTTAGCTGATCTTCAGGCTCGCGAGGCGACCATCCACTCGCGGGGCGAGCATCTCCAGAATGGCAATTTCCACTATTTCTTGACTTTCCTTGACTCCCGGAGCTTCACTTCTAACCTGAAACAATAAAAAGACACAAAAAGCGTAATTTTATTCAAAATAGACTAAAAACTACTAAAAATGCCTAGAACGAGTAAAAGTCTACTTAGGAACAAAACAAGGCCAAATTTGGGCGAAAACGAGATTGAACTCGAATAATTAGCACGGAAACCACAGTCCATCTAGTTATAAAACTAGATAAGCCAGAGGCTTATCAAACAACTGGGGTTGGAAGGGTTATGAAAGCGAAGAAACTTACTCCCAAATTCATCGGCCGTTACCAAATTCTTAAAAGGGTCGGTGAAGTCGCTTACCAAATAGCTTTCCCACCTTTCTTGTCCAAACTTCACAATATCTTTCATGTGTCACAAATTCGTAAGTACATTCATGACCTAAACCATGTGATAGTCCCCGACACAATTCAGTTAAAGGAGAGTTTGACTTTTAAGGTACCACCCCTTCGAGTTGAGGATCGGAGGGTGAAGTAGCTAAGAGACAAGGAGATTCCCTTGGTTAAAGTCGGTTGGAGTGGGGCAACTGAGGAAAGTGCTACATGTGAGCTTGAGAGCAAGATGATGGAAGCATACCCCACACCTTTTCAATCGAGGTGAGTTGAAATTTCTACGATGAAATGCACTAGTCCATGAATGCACTAGTCCATGAATATGAACTCTTTCACATGAAGAATGGTGAGGAGATATATGAACTGCAAAAGAGATTTACACACATTGTGAACCAGCTAGAAGGACTCGGACATACAATCACAGATGAGAAAAAGATTAACAAGATAATGAGATGTTTGAGTCGTGAATGGCAGCCAAAAATCACTGCAATTGCTGAAGCAAAGGATCTCAATACCATGCAAATTGCTACTTTATTTGGCAAGTTGAAAGAACACGAATTGGAACTCAATAGATTGAAAAGTCATGAAGATAAGGAGAAAAAGAAGAAAGGACTCTCACTCAAGGCTCATATCTCCAAAGAATCAATAAAGTGATGAAGATGAACACCTTGATGAAAGTAAAGAATCCAAAGAAGAAGACATGGGATTGCTTGTGAGAAAATTTAGAATATTCATCAAAAAGAATAGAAACAAGAAGCAATTCAGTTTCCTACCAAAAAGAACACGAACAAAGGTGAAAGCTCTTCCTCAACAATCAAATGCTTTGAATGTGGAAAGCTTGGACACTACAAAAATGAATGTCCAAAGCTACAAAAGAAAGAAAAGTATGAGAAGAATGACAGCAAAGAAAAGAAAGGAAGAAAGCCTAGGAGAGCATACATAGCTTGGGAAGAAAATGATATGGATTCCACTAGTAGTGAATCTGAAAATGAAGAAGCCAACCTATGTCTCATGGCAAATCAACAAAGTGATAGTGAAACCGAGGTAAATGATTCTTCTCCTACCTATGATGAGTTACAAGATGCTTTTGATGAATTGCATGAAGAATATGTTAAAATTGGTAAACAACTTATATCTTCTAGGAAGATAGTCGCAAAACAATGTAGTGACTATGCATCTTTACAAATAAAGGTTGAAGAACTAGAAGCTAAAAATTCACAATTACTTGCATCTAGTTCAATCTGCACTAAATGCACTACACTAGAAAAGGAAGTTGAAAAACTGAATACAACTCTGTCTAAGTTTACTTTGGGTAGAGATAACTTGAATGCCATTTTAGGACAGCAAAAGGGTGTGTACGACAAAGCTGGAATTGGATATTAGCCAATGGTACATGAAAAATCTTTTAAGAAGCTTTTTGTTGCACCTATTTCCTCAACTAGTCCTTTTGTCAAATGCTATTATTGTCTAAAGAAAGGTCATACAGCCGCTAATTGTAGACTTAGAAAGAACATTCATGTTGGCATTAAACAAATTTGGGTTCCAAAAGGAACTTATGTTGCTACTAACACCAGAGGACCCAACCGGATTTGGGTACCTAAATAAAAAGTATAAAAATATGTTTTGTAGGTGTGTTTGAAGGCCAAAAGCTCAAGGTGGTTTTTAGATAGTGGCTGCTCCAAACACTTGACCAGAGACATCACAAAATTTACATCTTTCACTCCCAAAGAAGGTGGAAACGTCACCTATGGAGACAACAACAAAGGAAGAATTCTTGGCATTGGAACAATAAGAAAAAGTCCAGCAATCAAGATTGAGGATGTTCTCTATGTGGAAGGGCTCAAACACAATCTACTAAGTATAAGCCAATTATGTGATAAAGGCTACAAGGTAAACTTTAACTCAAATTTGTGTCTGATTGAATCTATTCATGATAATAACATAAAATTGATCGGGAATAGAATCAATAAAATCTATATGCTAGACTTAGACAATTTAATTTCCATTGGTGCATGTTGCTTAATTTCCAAAGAAGATGAAAATTGGCTCTGGCATAGGAGAATATCTCACATTCATATGGATCACTTGAATAAATTGATTTCCAAAGAACTTGTAATTGGTTTACCAAATAAAAAGTTTGTTAAAGAAGGCTTATGTGATGCATGCCAAAAGGGTAAACAAGTGAAAACCTCATTTAAGGCTAAAAACACTGTTTCAACTAGTAGACCCTTACAATTGCTGCACATGGACCTTTTTGGACCTTCTAGGACAAAAAGCTTTGGTGGAAATCTTTATGCTCTTGTAATTGTTGATGACTTCTCTAGATTTACTTGGACCTATTTCTTAGCACAAAAGAATGAAGCTTTTAAAGCTTTTAAGAAAATAGCTAAGGTTGCTCAAAATGAGAAAGACGTGAAAATTGTTTCAATTAGGAGTGACCATGGAGGAGAATTCCAAAATGAGGAGTTTGATAACTTTTGTGATGAACATGGTATAAAACATAATTTTTCTGCACCTAGAACTCCACAACAAAATGGAGTAGTTGAGAGGAAAAATAGGTCACTTGAATAAATTGCTAGAATCATGTTAAGTGACTCTAATTTACCAAATTATTTTTGGGTTGATGCTATGAGTACTACATGTTATGTTTTAAATAGAATTCTAATAAGGCCAATTCTGAAGAAAACTCCATATGAACTTTACAAGGGAAGAAAACCTAACATTTCTCATTTTCATGTCTTTGGTTGTAAGTGTTTTGTGCTAAATAATGGCAAGGATAATCTTGGGAAATTTGATCCCCAAGCAGATGAGGGTATTTTCCTAGGTTATTCATTAACTAGCAAAGCTTATAGAGTGTTTAATAAGCGTACTTTATCAATGGAAGAATCTGTTCACATAACATTTGATGAGTCTAACCCCAAAAGGTTGGGAAAGGACATTTTTGAGGATGCGGAAACTCTTGAGGATGAAGTGAAATCTCATGAAGGAAAGGAGAGCAACAAGGAAAAGGAAGATGAAGAGAGAAATAAAGAACCTCAAGCAGAACTTCAGCAAGAAAATCTTCCTAAGGAGTGGCAAGTTTCAAAGAATCATCCCCTAAACAATATCATTGGTGAGGTCACCAAAGGGGTAACCACTAGAAACTCTTTAAGGAATATTTGCAATACCATGGCGTTTGTATCTCAAATAGAATAAAAATGTATTGATGATGCTATTAATGATGAACATTGGATGATTGCAATGCAAGAGGAGTTAAATCAATTGAAAAGAAACAAAGTTTGGAATTTAGTTCCAAAACCCAAAAGTAACCAAATAATCGGAACTAAATGGGTGTTTAGAAACAAAATGGATGAGAATGGAATAATAGTAAGAAACAGGGCTAGACTAGTAGCTAAGGGATATAATCAAGAAGAAGGAATTGATTATCATGAAACATATTCTCCCGTAGCTAGATTAGAAGCCATAAGAATGCTCTTAGCCTATGCGTGTATAATGAACTTTAAACTGTACCAAATGGATGTGAAAAGTGCCTTTTTAAATGGAATAATACAATAGGAAGTATATGTAAGCCAACCCCCTGGCTTTGTTGATAGTGAGTTCCCAAATCATGTCTATAAACTGACTAAAGCCCTCTATGGACTCAAGCAAGCTCCTAGAGCTTGGTATGAGAGGTTGAGCAATTTTCTCCTAGAGAAAGGCTTTAAAAGAGGAAAAGTTGATACAACCCTATTTACTAAAACAAAAGCATACAATATCTTACTTGTTCAAATATATGTTGATGACATTATTTTTGGTGCTACTAATGAGTCTTTATGCAAGGAATTTGGTGAACTAATGCAAAGTGAATTTGAAATGTCCATGATGGGAGAGCTTACCTTCTTTCTTGGACTTCAAATTAAACAATTCCAAGATGGAACTTTCATAAGCCAAACAAAGTATTGCAAGGAACTACTAAAGAAGTTTGGAATCGAAAGCGCAAAGGAAATGGCAACTCCAATGAGTCCAGCCTACTACTTGGACAAAGATGAACATGGTAAATCTATAGATGTATCCAAGTATAGAGGTAGTATCGGATCCTTACTTTATCTCACTGCAAGTAGGCTAGATATAATGTTTAGTGTCTGTATGTGTGCAAGGTATCAAGCTAATCTTAAAGAATCACATCTTACTGCAGTTAAAAGAATCATGAAGTATCTTTTAGGAACAAAAGAAATGGGGCTGTGGTATCCCGAGGGATCCATTTGCACATTAATAGGATATTCCGACTCTGACTTTGCTGGATGCAAGTTAGATAGGAAGAGCACAAGTGGAACATGTCATTTATTAGGAAATTCCCTAGTGTCCTGGTTTATTAAAAAGCTAACTAGTGTGGCCTTATCCACAGCTGAAGCAGAATATGTTGCAGCTAGGAGTTGTTGTGCTCAAATCCTATGGATGAAACAACAATTAATTGAATATGGTGTTTATCTAGATCATGTACCAATAAAGTGTGATAACACTAGTGCAATTAATCTAACAAAGAACCCAATCATGCACTCAAGAACGAAGCATATTGAAATTAGGCATCATTTTATCAGGGATCATATTCAAAGTGGTGATGTTGTGATTGAACATATAGATACAACCAAGCAATTAGCTGATATTTTCACCAAACCACTAAATAAGGAGAGTTTCTTCTTTATAAGAAGGGAACTTGGCATAATTGATCCTCAAAATAATTGATATCAGATGTTATTTTTGATAATATAGTCAATATGGCAAGTAAGGCAGCACAAGTTACAGAAAATTATGAAGGACATGGACAAGATGCTTTTATCTAGCCTTAGTTTAGACTAAGTGTCGTTAGGTGTCTGCAATTCTTTTTCTTATTTTAGTGTTTTGGATGTTTTGATGCATTGCATAAGTTCTGAAATGATTTATTATCAATGAATGCAAGACTGTTTTTCAGTTTGATTTCAATATTCTCCATAGTTTCTTTTTGATAATGACAAAGGGGGAGAAAGATGTACCATACAAGGTGAACTATACAACCATTAATTCTGTCTTGCATTTGCTGTAATTTTTTTTTCTGATATGTAATTTTTTTTTTCAAATACCTACACTACAAGAATTTTCGCTGTTTCCCAGGGCCTATGACCCTGGGAAATCCATAAAATCCGTGGGAAAATACACATTTCCCAGGGATGACCCACGGATTTAGATCCCTCGGTTTTCAGCTGGTCGGAAACGTTTCCCGGGGCCTCGCCCCGGGAAATACCAGTGGTTACAGACCTTGGGAAATTTCCCGAGGATCTATCCTGGGAAATATTTCCCAGGATAGATCCCTGGGAAAGATTTCCCACGGTTAGAACCCTGGGAAATATTTCCCAGGGATAGATCCCTGGGAAATATTTCCCACGGTTATCCCTGGGAAATATTTCCCACGGATCTATCCCTGGGAAATTTCCCAGGGTTCTAACCCTGGGAAATATATGTTTTGTTTAAATTATAAATAAAACCTTATATACATTAATTTATGCTAAAGTGGATAAATAAATAATTATTATTTTTATATGAATGCATCAACAAAGAAATTAACATCATAATTCAAGCAAACAATTTGTTCAACACAAAATGTTATTCAAGTCATATTTGTTCAACACAAAATGTTATTCAAGTCATATTTGTTCAACACAAAATGTTATTCAAGTCATATTTGTTCAACGAAAAATAATAAACATAATAAACATGATAAGTAAAATAAACTAAGAATCCCCATTATAAGGCTCCTCAACAAAATGGTCAAGAGAGTCGTCGTCCTCCTGAGCACGCTGGGTCGTCTGACTAGGTTGTCGTCGCTGTGGGGGCTGCTGCTGCTGCAACTGTCGCACTGTCTCCATCAGTTGTCGTATCGTATCCATCATCACACGATGCTCCTCATCCCTCTGCCGCTCCCTCTCTTGGGAAGCGACCAACATCTGCCTCAACTGAGCAATCTCCGCAGACTCCTGAGGGTAACGTCTGCATGTGGTGGACGCTCCAACCCTAAGCTCTAACTTGCGCGAGGCCCCTTTCCGATAGTTGCTGGCAAGGTCCCCAGCACCGTACAAACGACCCTTATACTTGCCGCCGACGACTTCTGCCCAAACATTCAGCGCAAGCTGCTCGTCCTCCTGTGGGTTAGCTGGGGTGGATGGTGAAGAGGCTGATGATTGAGACCTATGTTGACTCATCCTCTCATGAAACTCCTCCTGTTACAATACATCAGACTATCAAAATTTGAACAATATGTTACAAGATAAATTATGCAGAAAAATGGACAGAGTTTCCCCTAAAACTACAACATCCCAATGTTTACAAACAGAACACCGCAATTTAAATCCATAAATCATCATCAAAAGCTCAATAGGATGCACACAAATTCTCATGTCCAAACTAGTTATAACATTTCCAATGTCAGGCAGTATCAATAGGTCCAAATATAAAGTGACTCTACAGACTCAGTAATCAAAACATGAATAATATGTTACACGATTAATTATGCAGTACATTGGACCGAGTTTCCCCTAAACCTCAACCTTTACAAATTGAACACCACAATTTAAAACTGCAAGTCATCAAAAGCTTAATAAGATTCACACAAAGCAATATATTCAACTCCCTAAAAGCCAATGCTCAAAAGCCAATGCTAAAACTAGTCATAACATTTGAGGCTCTCTGCCTCTCAAGTCCAGTAAAGTATGGGTGTTACAATATCTATTAAAGTCAATAGCTTCTTCAAAAATCAAAACGGCATATTACCTGAGTGCGCTTGGAGCGCTCATCTATGTACTCGCCGGTAGCCTTCCTAGTATGGGTGCGTTTGTGAACCTCATGAATCTGTACTCCTCGATTATACCGGCGAGCCTATAACACAAGCATAGATGATTAAGATAACAAGTAATGAACTATGATGTTGGAATAAATACATTTAATGTATAAAGAATGACAGTATGAGCATACCATACGATCTGCCCACTGCGACTGGGAAATGCTTCCTCCTGTGTGCAGGCTCCCACCCTTTTCTGATGCTCTATTTTTCTTTGCCTGAGCAGAAATTTTTTAAAATTGATCAGAAGCCCAATAACGACGCAACTCCTCCCAAATACCATCTCCAATCCAGGATCGCTGTATGCCACTCTCACGAGCCTCCCTAAGCATATCAGAAAGGCGTTCGGAGGCTTTATGGTGAAAGATCCTCTGGATCTCTGACTCATCTTCGTTCCTCCATGCCGCCTGACCCTGTTTTAAGATAAATAACAATTGTTATACTAATAGTTTCGGAAATAATAAAAACCACATTAAGTAAATTGAAATTTGCTACTTACTCTAAACGCATCAAACATACTAATCCGCTCATTGTCGGTGAGTTTTCCCCATGATGTAAATGCCCTATGATACCTTTGCTGGATAACAAACGCGATGGCACTCGCTGCTCTCTTACAAGGAAGGAACCTTAACAGTAAAGACGCATGAACCAATCAAACACATGGTAATAAATTATGATACAATGCATGAATCAACCAAACACATAGAAATTTAATTAATTCTTACCCATTACCACTAGGCCTAATAATAGGTCGACCATCGGGCATGAGCTCAACTACCTCTGCTGCATCTAGATCCTCTAGCTCCACTGGCTCCACCGACTCCTCTGGCTGCTCATGCACATCTGCAACTGAAGGTGAGCGTGAATAGCCTGGACTATATTGTTGCTCCTCATCCACACATGCTGAAGGAGATGCTCTATAGTGTGCATGTGTCGTGACCCCCGGGGTGGGAATCATATCGAAATGAGGCGATGTAGGTGCAACACGTGGAGTCAGTGAAGGTGCTTGTTGTGGTGGGCGCGATGTAGGTACATGTGGGTGTTGTACTGACGATGCAGAGGTAAGCGTTGAAGGCATACGTGAGTATCCATCTATAGACTCACGAATCACTAAATTTGTGGAAGGTCTGTTCCGACGACGACGGGGATTTGGACGGGGGTCAGTATCAACCATAATACCCTTACCCTTATCGATGGGTGGAGGTGGGTCACGTCCTGCAGACATGTCTAAAGAGCAATTTAATGTTAAAACAAAAGTTATCAGATATAGCAATAATATAAGTTATCTAAGTCATTAAAGTAAACAAATATAACTAACTAATAATCCAACAGCCAAAAATAAGTTATCTAAGTCATAAAGTCAACAAGTATAACTAACTAATAATCCAACAGCCAAAAATAACTTAACCATCCAAATCATAAAGTCTTCAGAAGATCTAATACAAATTAACTACGATTTATTCAGAATTTGAGTCGTCGTCTTCAGGTCCTGTTGAGTCATTATCTTCTTCCTCATCATCTTCAGATCCTGTCTCTTCATGTTCTTCAGTGGAATTATCGTCTTCTTCATCCAAATGCTCCTGGATGGATGACAAATTGGCGATATTCACTTCTTCACCAGCGACTTGCAAGTCCCCTCAGCCATCAATAGGGTCAACTTCAATGACTTCAGCTACATGTGACATTACATCCACTTGATAAGGCACCTCTCCCTTTGAATCATCCACTTCGATGCTACCCCTTGGTGTTGTCTTGATGGCGACGGACAAACCTCGTTTGTCCTTACGAGTTGGTGGATAAGGTACGTAATACACCTGTCTCACATTTTGTGCTATGATAAATGGATCATCCCTTTGATATCTTCTACTTATTCGGATGTCCACAGTATTACATTTCGGGTTAAATTTTGTGCCTCTACCGGACGGATCGAACCAGTTACAATAAAATAGAACTATTCTTTTATTATAGTCTAAAGAAGGGTACACCAGTTCATATATATGTTGGATCACGCCGTAGAAGTCATCTTCAATTCCTTCTGTGAGACCCTTTACATGGACCCCGCTGTTGATGGTTTTTTTGCCCTCCGTCCATGATTGGGTATGAAATTTGTACCCGTTCACGAAGTAAGTGTGCCATTCTTTGACTTCTGTATTAGGACCATCGGCTAAGTTCCTTAAGTGTTTGTTGATGGGAGTTGGTTGCTCACGGTAAACCTACATATGTCAGTTCTAAAAAATCATGTCTACATTTTACTCACAATGGATAATTCAAAGATTTTTAAGATACTAACTTGTTGCTTAAACCAGATTGGAAACTCAGCATGTATACGAGTGGATTGTTCTTGCTCGCTGTTTGCAGATATCAAGAAGGCACTGTAAAGTTGGACAATATATATTATAAGCACAAAAATATATACTATTAGGTATTCGAAAGAAAAAGATACGAAATGCGTACTCAAGGTATGGTTTAACTTCGGTACAATTGATCAACACATGAACATGAGCCGACTTCCTCTCTTTGTCCGATAACCAGTGAGAGGTCTCCTTCCCGGAAGCACGACCAGGCTGGCAAAAGACTGATAAGGTTAACAGATGTCTTTCACTTTCACTTTCCATTTCATTCCTACTATTTTTTGGTGACAACATGAAGTTCTTGAAATAATGGGAACAAAAATGGGTTGTCTCGCGGTGTAAGTAAGACGCATAGATTGATCCTTCAACCTTAGCCTTATTTTTCACCGACCGTTTCGAATCACCCATGAATCTATAAAACAACAAGAAGTTATGGCAGCACTTATAGATTATGGCAGTTTAGTTGGTTCAATCTCAGCCCTCTCGACCCGGATAGTTGAAATTCAAGAACTCGTTTCGCAGTGTGGAAATGGTGAAGGAGGAAATTTTGTGAAAGAAATGGACCATTTTCTTCAAAGTGCTGAGGAAGAATTGAAATTGGTTAGAGATGAGCAAACAAGGGTAATGCAGCTAATCAAGAGAACAGCAGAATATTTTCAAGGGGGAGCTTCAAAAGACACTGCAGAACACAATCTTCAACTATTTGTCTTAGTCAATGATTTTCTTGGAATGGTTGATCAAGCCTGCATTGAGATTGCGCGAAACTTGCAGAAGAGGAAGATACAAAAGGCAAATTCTGGCTAATAATCAACAGTGGCACCAGCACAAAGGAGTACTAAGGTTTTGAAACTACTACAACTAACAATATCACATCTGATAACTCTAGAAATGGCCTAAATGATTCAACTTATGCTATTGGACCATGCATATGAGGGGGCTTAAGTCCAGTAAATCTATGTTCTGAATGATTAGAGTTTTGGTATTTCATTCAAAGCCTCAATAGCAGGACACGAGATCATGATGGCATCGAGAATAGAGAGTTGGAAATGGCCTCCTACTCAAAGACTAGCGCTACTAACCATTGAAAATTCATAAATACTGTGGAAAGCAGGCTATGATTATATAGTTCGAAGCTGAAAACATCTTTATGATGTTACCATTTTTTCCCACTATTTAAACGTCTCAATGTATGAAGCACTATAGCTCTTCGTAGGTTTTAAGTCTCGTGTATACCATTATTGGATTCTTTTTGCATCAATCAAAACTTGTTTGACTTCGGGGTTTTCTGTTGTACACACTCTCTAATTTGTATTTTTCGATAAATGAAATTTTATTTTTTTTATAACTTTTCAGATAAGACGCCAAGGTAAACTGACTTGGTATAGCTCAGAGGTCACAAGGGAACAAGTCTAATGGGATGAATCATTATGACTTCATAAGCCACAGGAAATCATGTCATAAAACAATGTTTTTTTATCTTATTGGCCAAGAGAATGAATCAGATTTGCTACCAGTTCCCATCACATTTGACAAGTAATATTCCTTGGCTGCAAAACTCAGATTGCGTGGAAGTTCAGATGTGTTAGGTTGTATTGTTGTGAAAATTGGAGAACGTTGGTTCTACAATGATGCCAGGCGCCTTTTACAAGAAATGTATGCATTTCATACATTACATACAATATAGTTAATTATTATTTTCTCATATATTGCTAGGAGGGGTGTAGGGAGGAAATTTATTATCAGTAATTGATAAATTGATGTTTTACTCCTCCACCCTACTCCTCATATCTGATAGTTCATAAGCTCCTATAGTCCTATTCCTACATTACATAATTGCTCCACTGTTACAGACTAAACTAATATATCACAGCACGATAACTCGCTCAGTCACGTATTTAACCTCCATTTCCTCTTAAGTGGCTACCGTGGTTTCTCAATCTCAATAATGGCCTTTGATATGTAAGATTCACAGCAAACACAACATTTGAAACCGAAAACTGAAAGCTGAAAGCCAACATGACGACAAAGTAGTTACCTATATGGCGATTGCGACGGCCCTTTGCTGTTGCTGTGTTGGTGTCTGCTCCAACCTCTAAGGACGGCGATGGACGGCGTGCGACGGAGCAAGACAATGGCGGCGGTTGAGGGAATGAAGACGGTGAGTGAGATCGTCCCTTTACCACTCTGTCAGCAAGAACGTTTGAGAAGGAGGAAATGAAAAAGAGAAGAGAAAGGAAGGAGGAGGAGGATGAGGAGTTACCTTCGCTGCCAGGGAAGAAAAGAAGAAGAGGAGGAGGCGCTTCAGTCTCACGATGGGTTGGGGAAAGGGTTTCTATGCTATTAGGGGGAAGGTTTCGGTGCTTCAACTAAAATTGCAGTATGGCGAACGAACACCGTGTGAACAGTTGAGGCGTGAAGGGACCGAGTGAAGAGGAGGAAGATGATTTTCCCAGGGGCTTGGCCGTGGGAAACACCGCCTGTCTTTCCCAGGGGCTTGGCCGTGGGAAACACCGCCTGTCTTTCCCAGGGGCTTGGCCGTGGGAAACACCGCCTGTCTTTCCCAGGGGCTTGGCCGTGGGAAACACCTCCTGATTTGCGACGGGACTTCCGTGGGAAACTCCGTGTTGACTAGACACGGCTAAGCCCGTGGGAAAACTGAGCCATTTCCCAGGGCTCGATCCGTGGGAAACAGCGCTTTCTGTTACCTACGGCCCAGCCCGTGGGAAATAAAGCGGGAATGTTTGGCGCCTCTTTTTCCTAGGGACAAGCCGTGGGAAATCAAGCGAGACATTTTCGAGGGTCTTGGCCGTGGGAAATGTAAAAATTTCCTAGGGATTTATTTCCCTGGGTAAAAAGCCCTGGGAAATAGCTTAATTTCTTGTAATGCTAAGCATGAACTACTTTGAAAAGACATACTTGAACTTATAATAAATGCAAGATGAATTTCTTTTCATGATAATGATATGATAACACTTGATTTTCTTTTGAAAGAAATCAATGACACAGGGGGAGGATGAAAATGACTCATGAACCATGCTTACTGAACAACTGCACTCTGATTCTTAATAATTAAGGTTAAGTATGGTAAGGTTTGTCATAATCAAAAAGGGGAGTTTGTAAGACTAAGACCTCATTCATCTTTTGATGTATGACAAACAAAGTGTATCTTGCATAAGATTTTTTGATTTTGACTATGTACTTATTACGTGCTAAGTTGCATGCAAGATCACTCATGAAAAAGTAAAATCAAGGATAAAACAAGCTCGCATCCACTGAAGTAACAAGCAGCTCGCGTCCACTGAAGTAACAAGCAACTCGCGTCCACTGAAGTAACAAGCAGCTCGCGTCCACTGAAGTAACAAGGAGATCGCGTCCACTGAAGTAACAAGAAGAGCTCGTCTGCTGATGTGGCACATATAGCTCGTCTACTGAAGTACCACATGGAGATCGTCTACTGAAAGTAATAGAAGTGCGCGTCTACTAAAGTAATAAGAAGCGCTCGTCTACTGATGTGGCACATGGAGCTCGTCTATTGAAGTAACAAGAAAATATCGTCTACTAAAGTGGCATATGGAGCTCGTCTACTAAGGTTACACTCTTTTGACTTACTAAGATCTTAATGAGAAGCTCCGTCCACAGACATGGCATATAAAGCCCGTCTACCAGTTGGAGCACGTCCAATTACCTTGGTTTGTGGCGCCATCACCTCTTTCTCATCCATTTTGTTTCTTTCTTCACTTTACTTTGGTTACAAAACTGGTTTGCGCAAATAACTTGATAAAATTCAACCATAAGATCATCAAAAAGGTAACCTATCCATTTGGTTGTCATCAAGTGGTATCAAAGCTTATGCTTTGGTTGAATTTTTAGTTTTTGTTCTTCATCTTCTTCCATTCTTTTTTCTTCCAAAACCTAAAATAAAAAAAAATATTATTTTGATTCTGTTTGTGAAGGGAATTTTCATGGTTGTTGTTATTGCTCCAAAACAAGTTTTCATGTGTGTTTCTCTTCATCAAAGTTTTTTTAAAAAATTGTGCAGATATAAAAAAAATATGCATGAAATCTTGATAAAAGAGAAGAGAAAAGTTCTACTTGGGCAATTTGTGTTCTTGAAAATATTTCCCTTCTTCCCTTGTTTCTTTTTTCCAAAGCTTTCCCTTTCCAGCGTTTCCTTTTTGTTTCCTTTGTTTTGATAAGTTTTGTGTTTTTTGTTACTTGAATTTTGGAATTTTTGTGTGGTTTGTGTTTGACTCTTCTAGGACCTAAAGGAGGACAATAGAGTGGAAAAAGGTAAGAGTGAAAAAAGTTACATCTTGTGTAGGAAAAGCCAAAAGAGTGAAATACATTTGTGTGCACAAGTGAGGGAGTGTAGTGAGGAATTTCATAATTTCAAGTGATGGCAGACCATGATAGTTCACCTCCTACTCCAAGGACAGCTGCTCTTCAAGCTAGGATGACTAACCAAATTCAAAACCTTACAAGGAAAATGGAGTAGATGCAAGCAAATTATGATAGGCAACTTGCCAACCTTCAAAACCGTGATGACTCAAGTGGTTATGAGAGTGAAAGAGGAAGAGCAAGAGGATGAGGAAGAAGAGGAAGGAGGTGTGATAGAGTTGAAAGAATTGAAGGGGTCAAGATCAAAGTTCCTCCATTTCTTGGGAAGAATGATCCCGAAGGTTACTTGGAATGGGAAATGAAAATAGAACAAGTATTTGATTGTAATTCTTACAATGAAAGAAAGAAGGTGAAAGTAGCCGCCCTTGAGTTCAAAAAGTATGCTCTTGTGTGGTGGGACCAATTGCAAAAAGAGAGGAGGAGATATGAGGAGGAACCCATAGAGACTTGGGAAGAGATGAAGCATGTCATGAGAAAGAGGTTTGTCCAAAATCATTACCATAGGGACCTACACAACAAATTGCAAAGGTTGACACAAGGTTCTAAAAGTGTTGATGAGTATTACAAGGAGATGGAGTTGGCCTTGCTTAGGTCTAACTATGATGAAGATAGGGAGGCTACCATGGCTCGGTTCTTACATGGGTTGAATCAAGACATTCAAGACATAGTGGAACTTCAACACTATGTGGAGCTTGAAGATTTAGTCCAATAAGCAGTCAAGGTGGAGCAACAACTTAAAAGGAGGAAGTCCAAATTTCATTGTTCTTCTAAATTTTCATCCTCAAGTTGGAAGGAAGATTCAAAGAAGGAGGGTGCACCATTTTCTAAAGAGGCCATGACTACCTCTCAAGGAAACAAACCTTTTGAAACAACTTCTAAAAGTCGTAATGTGAAGTTCTTCAAATGGTTAGGCCATTGACATATTGCATCCCAATGCCCAACAAAGATGACAATGGCAACAAGGAATGGAGAAGTGTTCTCACAATCCGAGGCTTCAACTGAGGAAGAGAGTGAAAAGGGAGAAGAAATTCTGAAAGGAGACTTGTTCATGGTAAGAAGACTTTTGGGATGCCAAACCAAAGAGCAAGATGATAGTCAAAGAGGAAGCATCTTCCGTACTAGATGCTTAATTCAAGAGAAGGTTTGCTCTTTAATCATTTATGGTTGTAGTAAAAAATGTAAATGTTGTTAGTTCTAGATTGATCTCAAAATTAAATCTTCTGACTGAGGCACATCTACAACCATATAGGCTTCAATGGCTAAGTGAGGTTGGAGAAATGGTGGTGAATAAGCAAGTTGAGGTTCCTTTCTCAATTGGGAAATACCATGATAGTGTGCTTTGTGATGTGGTGCCTATGGTGGCAAGCCATATGTTGCTTGGAAGGCCTTGCCAATTTGATAAGAAGGTCAATCATGATGGGTACACCAACAAGTTTTCTTTCTTGCATCAAAACCGAAAAGTTATTCTTAGTCCTTTGTCTCCAAAAGAAGTTCATGAAGATCAAATAAAAATGAGAGAAAAGAGAGAGCAAGAGAGAAAAGAAATAGAGAGTGGAAAAAAGATTGAAAAAAAAGAGTGATAAAAAAATTGAAAACTAGACTGATGAAAAGTTTAAAAAAAAATCAAGAGAAAAATAGTGAGGAAAATAGTGTGAAAATTAGTGAGAAAAAAGAGATTTATTTGGCAACAAAAAGTGAAGAGAATGAGGCTTTGATTTCAAGGCAGCCCCGATGCCTTTTTTATTGCGAAATTTTTTATTTAATTGCTAATGCTTCTAATGATCTCTCTTTGCCTAGTGGTGTTGTAAATTTTTTGCAGAAAGTTGGAGATTTCATTCTAAAGGAAACACCCTATGGTCTCACTATGGCACCCACTCATGCTTTACATCCTCTTGAAATATATTTTGAACTTCAGTCTAATGCAACAAATGTGAATGTGAGGAACACTTTAGTTGGATCACAAATGTCTAATTTTGGTGATGAAGATTTCAATTCGAGGTCGAATTCACTCAAAGAAGAAAGGGATGATATGAGCCCAATAAGGAGCATGGTTCAAGAAACAACACAATGACTTGATGGGCCTATGACAAGAGTTACAACCAAGAAATCCCAACAAGTTTTAATTCACATAGTGGTTCTTATAATGAAAGCAAGCCCAAATGCAAGAGTTGATGGAATGGAGCCCAAGTTGGTCACTTACCTTATCCAACTAGAATATCCATGAATATGTGAAGAAGGGCGTGAATTAGTGAAAGCTCATTTTTAGTGTTTTATTTCATTTCAATAAGTGTAATGGAACATGAGAGTAAGGTCCAAATTTCTAAGTCATGCATTTGGGTCAAGCCCACTTGTTTCTTATTAGTACACGAGTTTGGTAGTCTTGTGGGAGGGAATCTTTAGCTTGCATGCTAAAAGAAACTCCTAATTAGTGTGTTAATAATTTGTGTAAATTATGGGGGGTTACATTTTTAATTTGAGAAGCAAGTGTAACCACCACATAATGATAGGGAGGGAGAGAGAGTAATAATCACGTTTTGGTGGCTGAGTTAAAGAGGGGTTAAGTGAGTCATTAGTGTTAGAAATAAGTGAATTATTAGTTGGGGTTATGGAATACAATGTAAATCAAATTTGGGCAGCCAAGTGCTATATGTTATGCGCCCCTAACACATGTAATGATAACATGGAAGTTGAACTTAGATTGAATCCATTTTTATGAGAATTTTGTTCTCCTTCGTTCTTGGTTGAGCCAACTCTTGTTCTTATCAAGAATCCAAGATTATTGTGGCGAACTTCATAGGCTTATCAAACCCCTTGGTTTGTGGCGCCATCATCACCTCTTTCTCATCCATTTTGTTTCTTTCTTCACTTTACTTTGGTTACAAAACTGGTTTGCACAAATAACTTGATAAAATTCAACCATAAGATCATCAAAAAGGCAACCTATCCATTTGGTTGTCATCGGATATGTATGTGGTTTACATGGTTTTTATGTTGTCTTGAAACCATAAAAGTTAGGGTTATGTCCTTGTGTGTTTGTGAGCCTCTAAGAAGACTTGGTGTAATAATATGTGGTGTATGTTATGTGATGAAAAATTATGGATGATATGCTTATTTGATGCATGATGGTTAAAAGAAAATTGGTTGTGTGCTTACTTGATCATTGAAAGATAATATGTGGAATATGCTAAATAATCATGCCATGATTTAGTGTTTGAATACATGAATATGTATGATGTTTTGAGATTGATGGATGAAGAGAAAATCTTCATTTATGTTGGACATGGTTTCGGCCATGATGAGAAAAAAATGATATGAGAATCTTAAGGATTAAAATCATGGAATCTTTTAAGTATTTCAAGTTTTTAAAGAATAACAAAACCAAGAGAAATCACTAATCTTTCAAAACTATCTTTAGGGCAGTATAAACTGTCTTGTCGTATTTTTAAGAACCGCCTTATCCTATTTTAAATGATCCAAAAATTGGTTTGAATTGAATTGGTTATTTATATTGAAAGTTATAGGTTTTTAAAGAAATAAGGACTTATATGCAAATTCTAAAAATTTCAGGTAATGTTCTGAAAATTATATTTTTTTAGGTATTTTGATGATAATCCTTAATGATATAAGACCACAGAAATTGGTTTGGTGTTAATTGGATTAATACATAAAAAGATATAAGCTTTTTAGTAAACAAGGACCTTTTTGAAAATATTGTAAAATGTGGGGCAGAAGTGTACATTTCTGGAAAGTTTATGAGGACTGGAAAAATATTTCTATATAAATTGGTTTGGTATGACTTGAAGTTATAAACAAAAAGTTATAAGGTTTTAAGTGAATAAGGACCTTTTTGCAATTAATGAAAGTTTAGGGACTAAACTATAATTTTCGAAAATAAATTTAATTGGACAGTTAGATACTGTTTTCCATACCTATCTAACTGTTCTAAAACTTCAAAATGAGTTTTAGACTATTAGAGTTTAAAATTGTTGAAAAAGGATTTACGCGATTTACAAACTTAACGACGTTCGGTCAAATTTTTAGGAATTTTGTATAAATGGAAAGGAAACTGTAAAATCAGTGTTTCAACATCTTAATATGAGTATTATAACCAACGTGAGTATTAGATTTGAGGTGAATAACCATATTTTCAAAAGTATGGCTTTTGGGCCTAAAACCAGTAAAACACGGCAAAACCGTCGTAAAATATTTTTAAAGTTTTTTTGAAAAAACCATGATGTAAAGTTTGAAATTAGTATTTTAATACTTTAACATAAGTATGGTAACTTAGGAAAGTGAAGGATTTGAGAAAAATGATTATATTTGTGAAAATATGGAATTTAAGTTGAAATACAGTAAAAGTTGAAACAGTATTTTAAGAGTTTCGACGTTTTTCAAGAAACTGTTTTAAGGAATTTAGTACTTATGTACTTTTAAGGAATCTGATTTTAAAATGGTTAGATTTTAACCAAAGGTTTTGGTTATAAGAGAAAAGAGGATTTTAGTCTTCAAAGACTAGTATTTACATTAAAGAGCAAAACCAAAGTCATGAATGACTTAGTGAAAATATGAACTTAATGATTTATAACTTATGATGAAGCAAGACCATTTGTCGTAAAGTGTGGATAATTCATTATCCATACCTCCATAAGATTTAAGGTACTAATAGTTACTTGATTTCTTGGAAGCCATAGAAAAAGGCTCAATTAGAAAAGTACAGAGAAATAAATAATTGGACTTGTGTTCATATCTCATAATGCGTTAGGATCTTTAAACAAAGTGTTTTAAGATATCTTTACACAAAGATGAAAGGTTACTTGAGAACTTCAGCTCGATGTTGAGAACATCTAGCATCTGAAAAAGCATGTTGAAAGAATTCTGATGGAATCCAGATATCATCCGACGGATAGACAAGAAGAACGTATTTTCCGGCAATTTTGCCTAAACAAATAGTGAAACTATGTTCTGTAAGGCCGTTGTTCCTAGGAGATTGATCTAACACTTTAATGCGGGTGCGAATTCTGTAGTGGTGAATCTTGTTTATTGTAGGGGGTGTCGGGGTATGAAATACTCATATAGGCCCAGTTTGTAGCTCCTCTGTGGCGTGGTGATCTTGCAATGCACCGACATACTCGACTAGATACTACGTGTTTTCTGGTAGTGTAGGATGTTCCCGAAAAATCATATGACGTGCACGCCCTTTACTATTGACGCATTCTTTATTACCCAAGGCTGGTACCTCCGGAACAATCCTCCGACCCACTCTCTCCGACTGTTTGTAAAACAATGGTATAGGAATTCAGAGGTCATTCCTCAAGTCTTAGATGTCTTCTATCTAGGAAAACGCGGTGCTGTGGTCATGTTTCTGTGAAACATTATTGTTTGGTTATGAGTGTAGATATGATTGATAATTATTAATTGTATGTTCCTAAGAGTCGTACCACTGCATGTCTGCCTTATGTGTATGATAAATGAAAATCTCACCTCATTATTTTTATATTGCCTATGTCGGCTGGCTATGTGAATTATGTATTCTTTTGAGAAGATTGAGACGTCAAGATGTCGCTTGGCTGATGCATTGTAGAGGTCGAGGTTCGAGCATGCGGACGATAGGTTAGAGTTTCTAGTGGATGTCTTCCAGACTGTCGATGGTTAGTAGACCATTTTTTCCTCTTGAAAGAGGAAATGGCTTAGTTCGAGAGTTACTTTTGTAGTTACTCAAGTAGTGTCTTTTGTGACGACATCGGTAGTGGGCTCAAATAGAGTTTCCACTATATCTCGTCAGTTGGGTTTCTCTTTCTCATGGTGTACGAGAAATGATTGTCTTTTCTATTTTAGTTTGTTCAGCTGGGAATGTTTGGGAGTTAATAATACTGTTGTGAAGCTGCGACTTCAGGTATCTTATATTTTAGGAGCTGCGTCTCCATATATTTATACTGGATCTGTTTATGTTTATGATTTCTATTTATGAGTTGGGTTGGGTATTAAGTAAATGATTTTCAAACTCATGACCCTAATTGTGATAATGTAATATTTTATTATCCATTCATTTAAAACAAAGTAGTTATATTTATGACTTACGAAAAAAAGGAAAAAATTACCTCATTCTTTTGTAGCCAATTTTTAATTAACTTACTTTTCGGCCTTAAAATGTCACTTACGATGTAGCACCTGAGGAGGGTGTTACAATTCGGTGCAACACTACTCCGCTACTCCATTATGCATGCTTTAAAGTTACATATCCACATTGGCCAAAAAGCACCAACACCGGCAGTTCACCAAACCATGGGTGAACCCCTTGGATAGTCGACGCACCATACCTAGGATGTGTCACCATGGAGGTGCACGGTCCACAAAATCTTGGGTGAACCACCCGCGAACGGCCAAATTGCCGTAATCTAGGACGACCTCCCCTATGTTGTTCTTCCCCCACTAACAACTCCAATGCGTGATGCATGAGCACAACAACAAACAAGGGCAACCACCTCCTTCGCATGGGCCAATAAGCAACCAACACTCATCACCAACATCAACACCTTAACTCTTATGATTCAAAGCCCCCTTGGCCAAAAAAATTACCAAGGTTCAACTTATCAACACCTCGACCAAAAAGCATATAGGCCTCAGCCAAAAAGCACCAAAGTATATCAACGTGTGGCAGCCCATTGGGTATACCGGCTTAACCACCTTATTAGTCTTGATTGTCTTAATTAATCTTTAATTAAGTTATCTAACTTGTCTTTGTACGATTGGTGTATTATTTTGTCATTGGGGACAATTGGGGTAAAACACCCCTTAATTCCATTAATATCAGATTCTGCCTTGGAGGAGGAGCACGGGCGTGCTCATCATATGCATGGGCGTGGTCGTGCTTCCTATTATGCACGGGCATGCTTGAGGCATGGTTGTGCTCCTGTTCTGCACGGTTGTGCTTAAAGCGCGACCATCTTCCAGAATTCAAACTGGGAGCACGGGCGTGCTCCCTGTTCAGCACGGTCGTGCTCCTGGGAATGACCATACTGTTCTGGGCAGATTCATGGTCTTCTTGTGGTTAAAACCTCCCTAAACACTCTTAAATCAAATCCTAAAGTCTTGATTAATCCATTTGGCATAAAACCTCACCTCTCACTAACAGTTCATGTTTTATGAAACATTAGGGGAATTACTCCCTTAACCGTTATGTTAATTAAGAGTCATATTAACCAATTAGGGTCTTATTAACATCCAAACATCAATATGAACAACACTTTAACCAATCAACATGATAATAACAATATTCATGTCAATCAAAACATACCAATTCAGCCAATAATTCATGACAAAGAGCATATCATTAAACATGCAATATTTGCCATATAACAGACATACCAATAACCAATAGGCAATTATAGTAATAGATATACATAACAAACATACTCATAATAAAACAACATTAATAGCAATTAATCTATACAATCAAACATAACATGGCATTGACAATAGTTAACAACAACGGGGCTATGGAAACCCCTCATCTTATGCTACCCCCTTGCCTAATGATTACATTATCCTTCTCCCCATACCTGGTATGAAGAATCCAGTTAGTGATAACACAAACGGCAACCCAACACGTTCCTTGAGCGGCTCAGTTAACTTTCCAAGCCTTGGTCAAACAGAAAGGGTTAACCAATTAGTTCCCAAATCTAAATAACAGAAAAAGAAACACTAAGAAGGAGGAACCGTTACCTATAAGGATCAACACCGATGAACTAGACGTTCCCAAGAGTCTCTAAAGCTCCAACAATGCAATGGGTTTAAAATGCACTAGGGATTCTTCTTGGGCAAAAATAGGGTTTAAAACATAACCCTCGGTTTCTGTGCCACTTTAATAAGCTGCAGACCTAAGCACGAAAGTGCACCTTACTAAGCATGGGCTTGCTTACATCAGTGTCTCCGTGATGCCAATCCCTTGCATGGTCGTGCTTCCCATAAGCATGGTCGTGCTTGTGATCCAAACGGGCACAAGACACAGCATTGAGCATGGGCATGCTGGACATGAGCACGGTCGCGCTCATATACCAGAAAGGGAGTTTAAGGCTAGAAATTCCATTGAGCCCTCAACAACACATCTAAGCTAAGTCCTAAAGCTTAACCAAACAAACAAACATAAAAACACTTAACGAAAAATGAGGTGTTACATCTCCTGCCATTTCCAAGATCTTTTCCTCTACACTGTTAAGTGCTCCACCCAAAGGTCGAGCTCTGATACCAACTGAAATAACTAAAGTTAACACAAGGAGGGGGGGTTGAATTGTGTTTACAAACTTTTTAGGAAACTTTACAAAATATTTTCGCAGGCACAACAAGCATAAATAAAGCTAAGGAAAGTTAGATGGGTGACTCGTCTAATTTCAGAACAGTACACACGCGCACACAGACAAGGTTAAAACAAGATTTGATATTCACAATATTAACTCCCCAAGTTAAAAGCTTAAACAAATAAACTCTTAAGTAAATTTAAGAGATTATGGAAGAGGAATACCACTCAAGAGTTTTATACTGGTTCACCCTAAAATCAACAGGGCTACGAATAGTTCCTGGCAGCACCAAGGTCTCCATTATAACTGATCAGATTACAGTACAAGTATTCTTATCACACCTAGTCTCTCTAGGCTCATACTCAAACAAGTATTCTTTTCTCACCTAGCCTCTTTAGGCTCAACAGTAAAGGATAAAAAGTTTTGAGTATTTAATACTGAAGTTGGCACAGGCAAACACAAGAAAGGGGGGTTGAATTGTGTTTGTTAATTATTATCGTAAAAACCCTTTTGAACAACTTTTTCACAAGCAGAGGATAAAAAGATTAAGCACACAAGAAATCCTTTTTAAAAGATCAACAAAAGCAATATCAAAACCCCACAGTTAGTATAAGCAAATAAATCTGAAGAGTTTATGGATAGAAAATTCACACGAGAGATTTTATCCTGGTTCAGTCTCTTCCAACCAAGAGCTACATCCAGTCCCTTCGACTTGAAGGATTTTTCCACTATTTCTCCAAATAGATTGCATAGCAAGTATTCAACACCTCTTCAGGCTACAAATATTCCTTTCTTACCAAGTCTCTTCAGGCTCTAACTCTATCACAGAGGTTTAAAAGTTGATCTTCGTAACTCACTAAGCGTGAGAGTATGACAGTTTAAGATCAGTTGAATATTACAACAATATTCAAACTAAAAGATTACAGACTTTTGCTTTTGAAATAATGAAAAAATAAGAGCTTGTTTACACAAGAATTGTATTGGCAGAAGTTTGGCTAGCAAAAGTTCTTCTTCAGTATCTGAGGTCTTATACTTATATAGTGACCATCTTCTTCTCTTGTAATTCTTCAACGGTTAATTTGAATAATCCCGTTTAGAGATAGCATTAAATGCATGATATCCGTTGAGACTGATAGCTTGATTTTGGCGAGTTGAAAAGTATCCTTGGTTATCAGAGAATCACAAAATGGAGGCTCACTGTTCTGAGCAGTTGTACCTTAAAAACTTTCTTTCCTCCTTTGTGTATAAACCAGCTTTTGTTCAGCAAAAAGGATGTCATCGTATAAATCGTTTTGCAATTCCAACTGTACTATTTACTTTTTGTATTTCCTTGATAGTACTATGAATTTTTTCAAAGGAAACAAGACATTAAATCGGATAAAGACAAATGGAAATAACAAATATTCATTTGAAATAAATATCAATCATTTGAAATAAATTCATTGTGGACCAGATTGCATTAAATCATATTCAAGGTAGTAAAGATATAAAACAAATATAGCCGTCTACTTAGTTTTAAGAACGCATCTATACAAGATTCTAATTCTGCTCGTCCATTGATGTGGCAGAAGCGTTCATCCACTAAAGTGGTAGAAGCGCTCGTCTACTAAAATGGGAGAAGCGCTCGTCCACTGAATTGACAGAAGCGCTCGTCTACTAATATGGTAGAGGCGCTCATCCACACAAGTCTTTGGACTTGCTAAGTCCTTATAGAAACTTCGTCCAGTGACGTGGTATATGGACGTCAACTAAGTTTTAGTTAGACATTGTGAATGTATACTTGAGTTTTAAGCATAGCACTTGTCTGCTGACGTGGCAGGATGGATGCGCTTATTTTCAAGTCTGTGGACTTGCTATACCTAACAAGTTATTTAGGTATTCATTTATAGCCTCATCCACTTTAGAAAACCAATCTACTTTATCAATTAAATTATAAACAGTTTAAATAACCTTTGGACGGGTAATTCTTTGTACGAGTCCAAGCATTGTATACCTTATATTATTTTGAATATTCCTGCATAAACTGAACTCACTTGTTAGATCTCAAATAACACTTTGCCAAGCAAATATAATCTTTTTGTTAACATCAAAACTTAGAGATTATTAAATCCAAAACCACTTTGGTTCCAACAATCTCCTCCTTTTTGATGATGACAAAAACTGATTGAATTTAAATAGAAAAGTTTAAGAGAGCTTGAAAGGCTCCCTCTAAGAAAAAGTATTCAAATATTTAAGCAGACTAACAGATAGGTACAAACACTTATCATACTTAGAATCCATATAAACGCAAGTAACAGAGCAAATAATATAAGTAAAGCAGATCAATGCAAATGCAAACATATAAGTGCTTTTCAACAATTGACTTTATTTATAATTTTCTTTATTTTCCTTTCTCCCCCTTTTTGTCATCAGCCAAAAAGGTAAAACGGGAGTGGACCATCATTGTCAGCAAAATACAATAAGAAAGAAGAAATTCTAAGAAGAAGGAGGTGGTGGATGGGGTTGGTTTGGATTTTGATTCTTCTGAAATTCCATTAGCAAGGCCAACATTTGAGTCACCATGGAATTTGTTGGGGCCAAGGTGTCTTGCACTTGCTTTTTCACTCTTTATTCAATTTGTTGTGCCATCTGCTCAGTCCTCTCTTCAACTATCTTTCTAACCTTATCATCAACAATTTTGCCAATGATGTCCTCAAGATTAGATGATAAAGATAATTGTCTTGAGCTTTCAGCAGAGTCTGAGATAGTGTCTTGAGCTTGGGCTTGAGGATGAACCATAGAAAGAGCTAATGGTTGAGAAGATGTCTTAGCAGACTCAGCACCATGCTTAGAAGCACATATCTCATCAGACTGTTCTGTCAAAGTTGGCTCAACAGTAGAAACAACATTAGGTAGAGGAGTTGAAGGCTCAGAAACAGGTTTGGAAAGGATTTCTACATTCCGCTCAGGGCCATCTATAATTAATTCTTCAGATGTATGCTCAGAGGAAGAGGTTGAAGCTGAGGAAGAAGCATATTGTATAATTGGCTCAAGGATAGCCTTTGCTCATTGAATTTGTTTAGGAATTTCCACATCTCGACTGGTTAGAGGCAGACCCCATAGATCCTTAAAGATCAGATATCAGACACTCGAGAGTCCACATCTGCCTCTGAATTTAGGAGTTTTCTTCTTTTATTCAGTAGACAGGCTAGAAGTGGAGGCTTCTCTGGTGCAGTGAATAAGGTGGGATTTCCATAAAGCACCTGCATAGTTAGCCTCATTGACCATCTCAATTGGCAAGGATTGAATGTAATCCATCTGTGAGTGGTCAAAGGGTTCAGAATTTAGATCCAGCATAATGTCTTCAACAACAGGCATCTTTCCTTTGTGCATTCGATGCTTCCTGTCCTTGTCCTTGTTTAGATCAATCATTGTCAATCTAGGACAAATTTTGTAGATCATAACACCAACATTTGTAGACGTGGAGTGTCTTAACCAGGTGGGAGGGACAAATCGTGCAGCTCTGTCTGCTCTGAAGTGGCTGAATTCCCATTTCAGGATCTTATACATCAGTGTGTCCACAAACTGCTCAACAGCAACTCCATATATACTTGGATGTTTGAAAGTCATCCATTTTGCAGTCTGATCCATGACAAAAGGAATTTGCCTAGAGGATCTGGCTTTTTTCTCAAGAACACTTCCAAGATTTTTCTTGTTTGGATATGTATGCCAGTCAGATATGATAACTCTTTTTACTCCATTAGTGAAAGGTTTAAGAGGTGGAAGTTTGACTAAGTTGGGGTAGATTTTCTTGGCAGGAAATCTTTGTTGGGGAAGGTGAGTGAGGCGAGGTCCATGTTCATTGAACATTTGAGAAGGGAATGGGCTAGAAGGAGTGTGGGGTCCAGGGTTGACCCAGTAAGGATAAATGTTGAGGGGTTCAAACTCATACTTAGCTAATGGGTACCATTTTGTTATATTGAGTTCTGGTTCTTGTGGAATGGTGTGGAAGATTATTTTCCATTCTCTCTGTACTTTGGCCAATTTTCAGATTGGCCAGCATAGAGAGTGGAAGAGGGAATTAAGGGTGGAAATAAGGTTTTCATGGGTTTTGGAAAGGGGGCTTCAATGGTAATGCTGTTATCTATATGTGGTAGTGGTGAGGGTGGTGATTGTGGCAGGGTAGGAACATAAGCATTATTCACATCATATGGAGCAGAGAAATTATCATCAAGAGTTGTCAAATTTGATACTAATCATCTACTGCTAACCTAACAGGGTCATTAGTAGAGATTACTACCTCAGAAGTCAAGGTTGTTCTAGCCCTCTTTGCTGGTTGCCTCTTCTTCTTTGAAATTGGACCAGCAGCAGCTTGTTTTTCAAGAATAGTAGCAATAGGGAGTTCATCATCGTCTTCTTCATAAGACATAATGACTTTCCTTGCCCTCTTTGGTGCAAGTGGACGAGTAGCACCAGAGGATACAGAGGGGACCGATCCTCTAGTAGTCCTCTTGGGAATGGGTTGCCTCACTGCCGTAGTCTTTCTCTTGGTTCCTATATTTAAACCAAGAATTGCAGCTTCGTTGGCTTCAAGAGTTTCTTCCTTAACCGTCATATTCTCTTCAAGCTTTGCCAACTTCATTTGCTTGTAAGTGCTGAGTTACATGCCACTAAGATTTACTCGGTCAAAGTCAACAGCTTGCAATCCTTTCTCACAAAGGAGTCTTTCTTGTTCATCCTTAGGCTTTGAACTTAGAATATCGTACAAGCCTTGTTGCTTGAGAATTTTTGACAAGATATGGGTGAAGGTAATGTGAGAGGCAGATTCTCTGTTGGTAATGGCATCCTTGAAGCGATGAAATAGGATCCATGGAAGGTTAATCTTGGTTTCAAAAACCAGATGGCATAAGCAGAATTTGTGAAGAGCTGATAAATTGTCCTTGGAGCCAATCTTATGCAGCACTACTTTATTCAGAATCTGGTGAAGAATTATGATGTGATCTTTCATCTCATATGATTTCCAAGAATGATTTCTCACGCTGTCTTGCCTCATAGGGGTAACAGCAATTGATTTTGGACCACCTAGGTCTTCTTCCCAGTTTTCAGTGAAGACTAATCCTTCTTGAGCACAAGCAATGGCATCAGAGATGGTTTTCTCTGATACTATCACTTCATAGCACAAATCCAACAACTTCTGTTTCAGAGATCTTCGATCTCCTCCAGAATTCCCTTATCAAGTCAGGATACACCGAGACCTTTTCCAAGAAGATTCCATCCCAACCAACAGCATTGATGAACTTACTCACATCCAAGTTGTAATCTTGTAGAATTTCGAAGTTGAAGTGGTGTTCCACGGATATGGACATCGTATCAGTTGCAAAAGCAGGCATGGGAGCAGTGGTTGAAGCCATTGTTGAGTAAGAAGAGTTTTGGAAGAACAAAGGAGACAGAGAGTTCGAAAGATTGAGAGAGAGAGGTTGACGATGAAGAGATGCGAAAAGATTTTTAGAGGGAAAGAGGTTACTTTTAAAGATTGCTGAAAACCAACAGTTTCCAAAAAAAAATATAATGACAAGACATGTCATTAAGTGTAAAACGGCGTTGGTAATCTTGGAACCGTAAAAAGGTCTTAATGGGATTGATGAGAGTTACTGACTCAACAAGGAAAGAGAAGAGTTTTATATAAAAGTGTTCAAGAAAAAATTAATATAATCAATAAATGTGTGTATAGACAAGTCCACACAAGACTAAGAGTGGACGTGCAAAGACATAGGTAGTGGACTCGTAGAATCCACTTGCTCTGGACGTCATGACTAGTGGACGTGCAGAGAAAACATGCAACGGACAACCAATAAACAATAAATATACTAGCTCAATTCACATACAACATATTCAAATGCTTTATTATAAAGATAAATCTGTCCTCAGTAATAGGTTTAATAAAGATATATGCCCATTGGTGGTCAGTATCTACAAATTGAATATCAAACACACCTTTTTGTACATAATCCCTAATAAAATGATGTTTAATCTCTATGTGCTTAGCTCTAGAAAGTAATATTGGATCCTTAGATAAATTTATTGTAGCAGTATATCACGCATAAGTGGAATACTACTTAAAAATGCATTGTAGTCCTCCAATTGGTGTTTGATCCATAGAAGTTGTGAGCAGCAGCTTGCATCTGATATGTATTCTGCTTCAGCAGTTAATAGAGCAATGGTACTTTGCCTTTTGCTTGACCATGATACTAGGTTTGCTCCAATGAAGTGACATCCTCCACTGGTGCTTTTTCTTTCAATTCTATCTCCAGCATAGTCAGCATCACAAAAGCCAACTAATCTGTAATCATCATTTTTCTTAAAGCACAAACCCAGATTAGTAGTACCTTTTAAATATCTAAATATTCTTTTAACTGCTGAGAGATGAGACTCTCTAGGATCAGATTGAAAATGTGCACATAAGCAAACACTGAACATTATATCAGGTCTAGACGCAGTCAGATATAAAAGAGATCCTATCATACCTCTATATACCTTTTGGTATACCTTTTTCTCTTTATCATCTTTGTTCAGTATTGAAGTGGGATGCATAGGGGTATTCATCGGTTTGCAATCATCCATCTTAAACTTCTTTAGAAGTTCCTTTGTATATTTAGTCTGATTGATGTACACCTCGTCCATCGACTGTTTAACTTGAAGTCCAAGGAAGAATTTGAGTTCTCCCATCATGCTCATTTCAAATTCATTCTGCATTATCTTAGAAAATTTCTTGCATAGAGATTCATTACTAGCACTGAAAATGATATCATCAACATAAATCTGTACTATAATGAAATCTGACTTAATAGATTTTCTAAATAGAGTTGTGTCTACTTCTCCTCTGTTAAAACCATTTTCCATTAGAAACGTACTTACCCTATCATACCAAGCTCTAGGAGCTTGCTTAAGTCCATACAATGCTTTCTTAAGCTTATAAACATGTTTAGGGTTATTTGTATTTTCAAACCCTGGAGGTTGCATGACATATACTTCTTCATTAATTTTTTAACATCCATTTGAAAAAGCATAAAGCTATGATGTGCAACAAACAATATTAAAATTCTTATAGCTTCTAGTCTAGCAACTGGTGCAAAAGTTTTAGTATAGTCTATACCTTCTTCTTGAGAGTAGCCTTGAGCAACAAGTCTTGCCTTGTTTCTCACAACCTTACCATCTTCATCAAGCTTGTTTCTGTAGACCCACTTTGTTCTAATGACTGACTTGTCTTCAGGCAGGGCTACAAGCGTCCAGACTTCACTTCTCTCAAACTGATTTAGCTCTTCTTGCATAGAAAGAATCCATCCTTCATACAGTAGAGCTTCATCCACTGTGTTTGGATCACATTCAGAGACAAGAGCAAGATCACTTTGTTCTCTGAAGTTTGACCTAGTTCTCAGCTTGTCATTGGGGTCACCAATGATTTGATCTTGAGGATGGTAATTTCTGAAATACCAAGATTTCTGAGCTTTTTCCTGTTGAGAGGTAGATGTTTCAGGTTGTTGTTGAGAAGTGTCGTCTACTTGGATATCAGTCTTGATTTCTGGTTTCTCTCCTGAAATGTTTAGATCGAGATCTGCAAAATCTTCATCTAGCTCTGATAGATCCTTATCAGGCTGTTTGTCATCAAATTTCACATGAATACATTCTTCTACAACTAAAGTTCTAGAATTATAAACTCTGAAGCCTTTGGAAGTTTCAGAAAATCCTAGAAGGATTCCATTATCTACTTTAGCATCAAATTTACCAAGTTGATCTTTTGTATTCAAAATATAACATTTACATCCGAAAGGGTGAAAGTATGAAATGTTGGGGTTTCTGCCTTTCCACAATTCATAAGGAGTCTTATTCAGAATAGGTCTAATGTATATTCTGTTCCGAATGTAGCAGGCAGTATTCACAGCTTCAGCCCAGAAGTGCTTAGGGACAGAATTGTGATTGAGCATAGTCCTAGCCATCTCTTGAAGAGATTTGTTCTTTCTCTCTACCACACCATTTTGCTTCGGTGTTCTTGGTATTGAGAAGTTGTGTTGAATACCACTTTCAACACAAAACTCATGGAATAACTCATTGACAAATTCTCCCCCATGGTCACTTCTAATTGAAGCTATACACATGTCTTTTTCATTTTGTACACGTTTCCATAATACATAAAAGACCTTGAATGACTCATCCTTGTGAGCAAGAAACATAACCCATGTCCATCTAGTGTAGTCGTCTACTATGACAAGACCATATTTCTTTCCACTGACAGAAGCAGTCCTTGTTGGACCAAAGAGATCAAGGTGTATCAATTCTAGTGGTCTGTTGGTACTAACAACATTCTTAGATTCAAAGGAACCTTTGACTTGTTTTCCCTTCTGACATGCGTCACAGAGAGCATCAGATTTGAAACTAAGGTTTGGTAGTCCTCTTACAAGGTTATGCTTTTTCAGTTTTGAGATTAATATCAAACTTGCATGACCTAACCTTTTGTGCCAAATCCATTGCTCATCCTCAATGGACACTGGACATGACAAACTTTGATTTGAGAGGTCCTCTAAGTTAATCTTATACAGATTGTTTTGCCTCTGGGCTGTGAACAAGAGTGATCCATCAGCTTTCTTGACAAAACACATATTCTTATTAAATGAAACAACAAACCCACTATCACATAATTGACTAATGCTAAGCAGATTGTGTTTAAGACCATTTACTAACAGAACATTATCAACGGAGGGAAAATGATGTTTACCAATTTTACCTATACCAATGATCTTTCCTTTTTGGTTTCCTCCAAAGGTGACCCAGCTACCATATTTGAGTTTAAGGTCTTGGAACATATACCTGTCTCCTGCCATGTGTCGTCAGCATCCATTGTCCAAGTACCAGGACTTGTTTCTTTCATGTTGTTACACAGATCTGCAACAGGGATTATTGTAACACCCCGATTTTCGCTGCTTTGTAATATCGGTAATAAATATATAAATATATATTTTTATCCGAGACTTAGAAAATGATTTTGGATAAACCAAGGTCATTTCCTTGTTATACTTATTTTCATAAGGTTACGGGGAAGTTTTTGGTTGAAAATTCAGACGGAAGTCGGTCTGCTGTTTTCTGCATTTTCACTGACAATAAAAGTTTACTGCTCAGAA
Source organism: Sophora flavescens (assembly GCA_030762895.1). NCBI lineage: Eukaryota > Viridiplantae > Streptophyta > Magnoliopsida > Fabales > Fabaceae > Sophora > Sophora flavescens. The sequence continues at coordinate 98,502,836 of CM061065.1, forward strand.
AACCTAATTTTAATTCGTGAACGAGATGAAAAATGTTTTTATCGTAGTTGCTACGATACTGGAAGTTTTGAAAATTTTGGTATAAAAAATTAAAATATTATATTTGTTGTGGGCGTATACGTCAAGATTATCTCTAGGAAAAACCTGCGCCAGATGAAACTCGGAGTCGGCAAAGTAGCTGAGATAATGGATTTGACCGACTTGACGAGCTTATCCGAGTTATAATGGCCATAATGGCGCATTTATGACAAAGTGAATTTTTGCTATGAAATGACCATTTTACCCTTGTCTTTTTATGACAATTACAAGCCATGCCATTGGAAAATTTGACCAAATCCAACCCAAAACTCACGGCTCCTTCCTCCACTCCAATCACTTGGACGTCACTTTTCCTAAGCCATAAATGACATTTATGTTAAGAGTTATAAGGCAAAGTCATTCTCTCATCAATCACCCGAAACTGCCACGAAATTCTGACCAGTTTATGCTCGGAATCTCGGAAAACTTTCAACATGAAAGTTGTTCATATTTCTCTCTTCTTTACAACGACATAAAGATCATCCAAAACGGACAAGTATGCTGAGAGATATACCCAAAATACTAAAACTGTTCTAAACCCTCATCATGTTCATCTTCTTCTCCAATGTTCTCAAATCTTCTTCAAGTTTCTTGATTCTTCTTAACCTATCTTTGACTCACAAAATCAGCCAACTTTGGTCAAGATAAGCTTGCATTAAATGTGGCAAAATCATCATCATGGCACTTTATTGACAATTTTCAAACTAGTCCTTCAACTTTTGGAATCTTTGCAAATTGGTCCTTAGAACTTAATTGCATTTGAATCCTTTAGCAAGACAACTCATCATCATCTATATCCTTCCTAAGATGGAGCCACTACCTCTATAAATACCATACTCTCACTTTTCACTTAGTTTCTTTTGCCATTTGTTTCGAAAACCCTAAAGTTCATAAGTCTCTTAGTGCTAAGTTTGTAAAACAAGTTCTTGGATTTCCTTTGTCATTGGTATTCAAGAGGTAAATTCAAATCTTCATTCTTAATCATGCCTATGTTCTTTATCAAGTTTCTTGATTCAAGGCTTATATCATAGTTGTTCATCACTTTAAAGTTTCTAACCCTAGAACTTTGAAAAGTCATAATAAATTCTAGAAAAATCTAATGATGATGAAACTACTTTCTATCTTCTTGATATCATGCATATTATCTAAATCCAAGAGCATGATGTAATCAAAAATTTCTTTCCTAAAAATCTAGCCTTGGCCGAATCTATCACATTAGGGTTGGTAGAGTTTTGTTCATGTGTTGTCATGTATGATCATGAATTCTATATGGCATGTATGACTACACACTCTAATCCATGTTAGTCTCTTAAAATGAATATTTTACTCAAAAATCTTTGTGTTGGCCGAAACCCTAGGTGGGTTAGATTTGTTGAGTTTTGTTCAAAGTTTTCCTTAATGATCTTGTTAATCAAGCTATTAGTATGTATGCTTAATAAATCCAAGTTGGTTTATCAAATTAAGAACCCTAGCCCTATGAACATGTTAAGGCCGAATCTTAGTATATGAGAGTTAGGAAGTTTTGAGTTTGAAACTTAGTTGTTTAGTCACTAATCTATGATTTAGGTTAATTAAGGACCATTAATCTATGACTTAATCATGATTAGGAATTTTAAGGATTTTGAACCCTAAAGGTTAGCCCTTGACCGAAACCTTAACCCTAAAGGTTAGAGGATTTTGTTTCAAATTTTAGTTTTGTAATAAGTAATCTATGATAGTTAAGACTCTAATAATTAGGATCCAAAAGATGACATTAAGAAGATAATCCTAAACCTATTTCTAAGTCTTGGCCGAACCTAGCCCTAAAGTGTCATAGGTGGGTGTTAGTTGATTAATTATAATTATGTTGTTTGGTTGAAGGTGGTTGTGTTAACTCGTGGCGGGATAACGAGGATCGTTGTGTACGTGTTTCTGGTGCAAACTCAGGTGGGAGAAAGAACCATTCCATCGTCAGAACCGATAAGTAGTATATAATTTATAATAATAATGGTGTAGGGTGACCTAAACCCTACTAGTGGTCGAGTAATCGACAATACCAAAATCGTATTGGAAACTTTTCCGTAAAACCAATGACGATTTGGGAATTGTAGGTTTATCGCCTTAGGTTGATTATTCATTTTTGAGGATGTTTGAATTATTTAATTTTGACTGTTTGTGATACGCTGGTTGAGGTATTCCATCTTCATGTGACGTATTGTTTCGGTGTTTGAAAATTATGATATTGAGGATGTTTGTTGTCTATCACGGCCGTGATGGTTGTCATGGCCAGGCCGTGACAGAATCTGACTTTGTTATTTATTTGGTTGAACTATTATGATTTGGTTGTGATAAATTGACTTATATGATATTGAGATGTTTGAATATTCTGTTGATTAATGTGTTATGCTTGATCTGCCTGGGTTTAATTCTATGCTTAGATAATTTTAAGGAAAGATATATATTGCTCGGAGGTATTTTGTTTGGGTGAGAGTTTTGAATATGAATTAGAAGTGCCTCGCTATTATTTTATAGAAATGATGTGATATAAAGTGTAAGTGGAGGTTATGAGGAAACGCTTGAGGTACTAGGTTGTTATTGATAAAAGTCAGTGAGAATCATGTGTTGCATTGTTGGTCATAACCGTGTATTTGAGATACACGAGGTCCGAAGTTCTTGTAGACCGTTCCAAATTAGAATTTAAGTTGTGTAACTATAGTGTCATTGCTTTGCATGAGCACCCTTGATAGAGTTGAGAGAGAGAACCAGGGTGTGCACCGACGGTACTGTGCAGCTATAGTGTCATTGCTTTGCATGAGCATTCCTACCATGGATGAGAATGTGCACCGGCGTGGGGAACGTGTCACTTGGATGACTGACTGGCATCCCTAACGGGGGATGTGTTACAGGAGTAGTAGTGGCCACGTCAGCATAAAGGTCTAGTTGCATGAGTTGAAGGGTAGAGGATGATGTTATAAAGTATGGATGATTGTAACTTGTGAGTGATGCATGTTTGTGACCGTTATTGTATTATATGCTATGAATCTTTTCCACTTATGATGATAGAATTGTTTCTTATCTCCCTATTTCTGTATTTTTGGTGCATGTCTACTTTGTTACGTTAGAAGACCATATTGACGACTATGTTACGGAGGAGATGGATGGAACCCCATACGAGACGGAGATTGTTGAAGAGTTGAACGACGTTCCGTATGAAGTTGACGCTGAAGAACACCCTAGTGATACTAATAATGTGGCGTAGTTAGTTTAAGGCCAGTGAGTCACATAAGATGTTTTGTTTCAGTTAGTTATAAGCAGGGTGTGTAAAAGAAAGGATACTCATGTGTGTATTTATGTAAAATAGTTTGGTGTGTTTTATATCTGCATAAGTTATATAATTGTTAATTAAGTTTTAATTTTTACGTATTTTCAACGTTAAGAGCGCGATTAAGTAAATAAAAAATTAAGGATTTAATGTAATAATACGATGGGGCACAACGGGGTGTCTCATTTGGTGGTATCAGAGCAGTTCGATTCTAATCGGACTGTGAGGTCTAGGAAGTTGTTACTGACCGTGTCTAGTTGAGTCTACATCGGATTTCAACTATGCTTAGAAGATGGGTAGTGTGTCCGAATCCGACACGATAAATAACATTAGTGTGGCATATGTTATTTATATACTTGTCTATGTGGTATTATATGTCATACTGATAAGAGCGAATGATTTCTTCTTTAGAATTATGGCTCGTGGAAGAGGACGTCCGATTGACAGTAATGACAAAACTCCTGAAAGAATTGTGGGAGCTAACAATGTGGAAAATATTCATACTGGAAGTGGAGGAGAGTCATCTGAGACTCAAGATACCATTGAAAACATAGTTATTGCTCTGTTGTTACAAACACAGCAGAATGCTGAGATGCTACAGCTGAACAAAGAACAGCAGGAACAACAGAATCAAAGGAGAGCTGCAGCAGCTAAAGATGCCGGAATGGCTACTTTCCTGAAAGGGAAGCCACCCCAATTCTGAGGAGATTATGATCCAGAGAAGGCAGAATGGTGGATACAAGAGATCGAGAAGATATTCGATACCATGCGATGCAGAGAGGATAGGAAAGTGACGTATGATGCCTTTATGCTAACTGGAGGAGCAGAGTCTTGGTGGAGAGGAAAGCGAAGATTGTTGGATGCCGAAGGCAGAATTATCAACTGGCAGCTGTTCAGTGACTGCTTCTTTGAGAAAGTATTTTCCGCGTCTAGTTCGGCGCGAGAAAGAAAGGGAATTCATGAGTCTCAAACAGGGTAACATGACTGTTGGTGATTATGCATCACGATTCGAGGCTCTGATTAAGTATTCCGAATTTTATTAGAGATTCCCAGATGAAGATTGGCAATGTAGAAGGTTTGAGGAAGGACTCCGACATGAACTCCAGAGGGCTATAGTATATCTTGATATCCAGAGTTTTCCAGAGCTAGTGGAATGATGCAGTGCAATCGAAAGTCTAGATCTGAGGCTGGCTAATGAGCAGAAACAATTAAGGAGTGGGGGTCCTACTCGATCGGTTTTTCAGAGGCGAGGAGGTAGTAACTCTCAATGGAGATAGAGACCATATGCCCGACCAGTGCAGACACCAACACCAGCACCAGTGGTTAGAGCTGGTCAACAGCAGCAAGGCTTATCTTGTTTCAGATGTGGCGGACCGCATTATCATAGAGATTGCATGGAGCGACCTAGTTGTTTTCACTGTGGAAAAAAAGGTCATATGGCCCGAGATTGCAGACAGCAGGCTAGGCGACCGCCGATAGCTGCAGGAAGAGGAAATGGAGGCAATCGGGGTGGAGCTGGGAGAGGAGTAATATCCGTAGGGCAACAAGGAGCAAGACCTCAGGCCACTGGAAGAGTGTTTACCGTGAAGGGAGCTGAATCCTCTCAATCTGCTGATCTTATACGAGGTATGTGTTTGATAGCTGGTAGACTCTCGTACGTGTTATTTGACTCAGGCGCTACACATTCATTTATTTTGTATGAATGTGTGGATCAATTAAAATTAACTGTTTCTCAATTACCTTATACCCTTACAATATCTACTCCAACAAGTAATCCTTTGACTGCTATGTCTATTTGTTTACAGTGTCCTATAGTTGTTGAGAATAGAACATTTATTGTAGACCTTGTCTGTTTGTCTATGCAACAGATAGATGTTATTCTTGGCATGGATTGGCTTTCGGCTAACCATGTAATGCTAGACTGCTCTAGTAAGACCTTATCATTTCTTCAGTCTTCTAGTATAGTCTCTGCCAATGAAGGAGTATCCATGAGGGGTGGACGTTCCAGGTTTACCACCAGAACGAGAAGTGGAATTCACCATAGACCTTGTACCAGGGACAAGACCTATATCTATGGCGCCCTATCGGATGTCACCTATAGAATTGGCGGAGCTGAAGAAACAGTTGGATGATATGTTGTTCTTGTTTAAATGGTGAGTTAGGATTTCACCTTAAGCTCTGATGGTTATGGATTGCAATGAAGACTTTATTGAGCAACATATAATCTAGGTATAGTACCTAAGTATTGTTTCCCTATAGTAGGATAAATAAGAAGTGATGGGAGTTTTGAGATATAGATATGACTGGTAAGATTAAGATCAGTATCAGTGAGCGAGACCATTATTATAAGTCAAATGTTGATCAAGGCATAGTATCATTATGGAACCTAGGGCAATGATTAATGTTCGTAGTTAAGATGGATTGCATGAGTTTGGGAAGAGTAAACAAAAGTGTATATAGTAATTTCTCCTAAGTTGAATATGAGCATAAAATATGATTTCTGATATAAATTGAGGTTACTAGAGAAATTCAAATTTGTTAAGTTAGATAATCCTAACAGGTGTTGATCTTTTGACTGCAATTTATCTTACGGAATGTTGAGATGTTTACTTGGTGACTTGAAAGGTGTGATTTTGATATAATCTAGAATAGTGAAATACATTCTAAGGAACGAAGACTGTGATTGGATACATGAAGTAGGAAGTTAGGGTAGTATTGATTGTGGTGTTAATTGCGGGTAATTGTAGAAGTTAGATGTTGGAATTGATTGTGGTGTTAATTACGGCTGTTAGATGTTGAAATAAGGTTTCTGGTGGAACCATGTTGATAAGAGAAATGATTAAGTTTTGATTTTGTTTTTCGAGTGTGATAGACTCTGATGAAATTTTGAGGATAGTACGGATATGTAGAAATGACATAAGAATGAATTGTGTTATGGAATATAGAATAAGAGGAAAGAAGTGAGGTGGAGGGCAATGTAAAATTTTAAGGTTAAGATGAGATTACAAAATTCTGTTTAGTTTGGAGTGACGAAATTTCGAGGACGAATTTTTTTTTTTTAGTGGGGTAGTAATGTAACACCCCGATTTTCGCTGCTTTGTAATATCGGTAAAAAATATATAAATATATATTTTTATCTGAGACTTAGAAAATGATTTTGGATAAACCAAGGTCATTTCCTTGTTATACTTATTTTCATAAGGTTACGGGGAAGTTTTTGGTTGAAAATTCAGACGGAAGCCGGTCTGCCGTTTTCTGCATTTTCACTGACAATAAAAGTTTACTGCTCAGAAAACCTAATTTTTATTCGTGAACGAGATGAAAAATGTTTTTATCGTAGTTGCTACGATACTGGAAGTTTTGAAAATTTTGGTATAAAAAATTAAAATATTATATTTGTTGCGGGCGTATACGTCGAGATTATCTCTAGGAAAAACCTGCGCCAGATGAAACTCGGAGTCGGCAAAGTAGCTGAGATAATGGATTTGACCGACTTGACGAGCTTATCCGAGTTATAATGACCATAATGGCGCATTTATGACAAAGTGAATTTTTGCTATGAAATGACTATTTTACCCTAGTCTTTTTATGACAATTACAAGTCATGACATTGGAAAATTTGACCAAATCCAACCCAAAACTCACGGCTCCTTCCGCCATTTCAATCACTTGGACATCACTTTTCCTAAGCCATAAATGACATTTATGTTAAGAGTTATAAGGCAAAGTCATTCTCTCATCAATCACCCGAAACTGCCACGAAATTCTGACCAGTTTATGCTCGGAATCTCGGAAAACTTTCAACATGAAAGTTGTTCATATTTCTCTCTTATTTCCAACGACATAAAGATCATCCAAAACGGACAAGTATGTTGAGAGATATACCCAAATTACTAAAACTGTTCTAAACCCTCATCATGTTCATCTTCTTCTCCAATGTTCTCAAATCTTCTTCAAGTTTCTTGATTCTTCTTAACCCATCTTTGACTCACAAAATCAGCCAACTTTGGTCAAGGTAAGCTTGCATTAAATGTGTCAAAATCATCATCATGGCACTTTATTGACAATTTTCAAACTAGTCCTTCAACTTTTGGAATCTTTGCAAATTGGTCCTTAGAACTTAATTGCATTTGAATCCTTTAGCAAGACAACTCATCATCATCTAGATCCTTCCTAAGATGGCGCCACTACCTCTATAAATACCATACTCTCAGTTTTCACTTAGTTTCTTTTGCCATTTGTTTCGAAAACCCTAAAGTTCATAAGTCTCTTAGTGCTAAGTTTGTAAAACAAGTTCTAGGATTTCCTTTGTCATTGGTCTTCAAGAGGTAAATTCAAATCTTCATTCTTAATCATGCCTATGTTCTTTAGCAAGTTTCTTGATTCAAGGCTTATATTATAGTTGTTCATCACTTTAAAGTTTCTAACCCTAGAACTTTGAAAAGTGATAATAAATTCTAGAAAAATCTAATGATGATGAAACTACTTTCTATCTTCTTGATATCATGCATATTATCTAAATCCAAGAGCATGATGTAATCAAAAATTTCTTTCCTAAAAATCTAGCCTTGGCCGAATCTATCACATTAGGGTTGGTAGAGTTTTGTTCATGTGTTGTCATGTATGATCATGTATTCTATATGGCATGTATGACTACACACTCTAATCCATGTTAGTCTCTTAAAATGAATATTTTACTCAAAAATATTAGTGTTGGCCGAAACCCTAGGTGGGTTAGATTTGTTGAGTTTTGTTCAAAGTTTTCCTTAATGATCTTGTTAATCAAGCTATTAGTATGTATGCTTAATAAATCCAAGTTGGTTTATCAAATTAAGAACCCTAGCCCTATGAACATGTTAAGGCCGAATCTTAGTATATGAGAGTTAGGAAGTTTTGAGTTTGAAACTTAGTTGTTTAGTCACTAATCTATGATTTAGGTTAATTAAGGACCATTAATCTATGACTTAATCATGATTAGGAATTTTAAGGATTTTGAACCCTAAAGGTTAGCCCTTGACCGAAACCCTAACCCTAAAGGTTAGAGGATTTTGTTTCAAATTTTAGTTTTGTAATAAGTAATCTATGATAGTTAAGACTCTAATAATTAGGATCCAAAAGATGACATTAAGAAGATAATCCTAAACCTATTTCTAAGTCTTGGCCGAACCTAGCCCTAAAGTGTCATAGGTGGGTGTTAGTTGATTAATTATAATTATGTTGTTTGGTTGAAGGTGGTTGTGTTAACTCGTGGCGGGATAACGAGGATCGTTGTGTACGTGTTTCTGGTGCAAACTCAGGTGGGAGAAAGAACCATTCCATCGTCGGAACCGATAAGTAGTATATAATTTATAATAATAATGGTGTAGGGCGACCTAAACCCTACTAGTGGTCGAGTAATCGACAATTCCAAAATCGTATTGGAAACTTTTCCGTAAAACCAATGACGATTTGGGAATTGTAGGTTTATCGCCTTAGGTTGATTATTCATATTTGAGGATGTTTGAATTATTTACTTTTGACTGTTTGTGATACGCTGGTTGAGGTATTACATCTTCATGTGACGTATTGTTTCGGTGTTTGAATATTATGATATTGAGGATGTTTGTTGTCTGTCACGGCCTTGATGGTTGTCATGGCCAGACCGTGACAGAATCTGACTTTGTTATTTATTTGGTTGAACTATTATGATTTGGTTGTGATAAATTGACTTATATGATATTGAGATGTTTGAATATCCTGTTGATTAATGTGTTATGCATGATCTGCCTGGGTTTAATTCTATGCTTAGATAATTTTAAGGAAAGATATATATTGCTCGGAGGTATTTTGTTTGGGTGAGAGTTTTGAATATGAATTAGAAGTGCCTCGCTATTATTTTATAGAAATGATGTGATATAAAGTGTAAGTGGAGGTTATGAGGAAACGCTTGAGGTACTAGGTTGTTATTGATAAAAGTCAGTGAGAATCATGTGTTGCATTGTTGTTCATAACCGTGTATTTGAGATACACGAGGTCCGAAGTTCTTGTAGACCGTTCCAAATTAGAATTTAAGTTGTGCAACTATAGTGTCATTGCTTTGCATGAGCACCCTTGATAGAGTTGAGAGAGAGAACCAGGGTGTGCACCGACGGTACTGTGCAGCTATAGTGTCATTGCTTTGCATGAGCATTCCTACCTTGGATGAGAATGTGCACTGGCGTGGGGAACGTGTCACTTGGACGACTGACTGGCATCCCTAACGGGGGATGTGTGACAGGAGTAGTAGTGTCCACGTCACCATAAAGGTCTAGTTGCATGAGTTGAAGGGTAGAGGATGATGTTATAAAGTATGGATGATTGTAACTTGTGAGTGATGCATGTTTGTGACCGTTATTGTATTATATGATATGAATCTTTTCCACTTATGATGATAGAATTGTTTCTTATCTCCCTATTTCTGTATTTTTGGTGCATGTCTACTTTGTTACGTTAGAAGACCATATAGACGACTATGTTACGGAGGATATGGATGGAACCCCATATGAGACGGAGATTGTTGAAGAGTTGAACGACGTTCCGTATGAAGTTGACGCTGAAGAACACCCTACTGATACTAATAATGTGGCGTAGTTAGTTTAAGGCCAGTGAGTCACATAAGATGTTTTGTTTCAGTTAGTTATAAGCAGGTTGTGTAAAAGAAAGGATACTCATGTGTGTATTTATGTAAAATAGTTTGGTGTGTTTTATATCTGCATAAGTTATATAATTATTAATTAAGTTTTAATTTTTACGTATTTTCAACGTTAAGCGCACGATTAAGTAAATAAATAATTAAGGATTTAGTGTAATATTACAATGGGGCACAACGGGGTGTCTCAGTTATCTTATCTTTAGGTACCCAAATTGACTTGGGTCCTTTCTTGTTAGTGATCATAGGTCGTGAATGCTTTGCATGCTTGTTATGTATGCATTTAGATGACACATGCCCACTTTTTCCACATACTTTGCAGTAAGTATTGGAAGGGCTTGGTTTTGACTTAGTATGTTGTGGACGGGCTTTAAAAGCCTTATATTGTGTAAGCAATTTTGGTTTATTCAGAGATGCATCTTGCTTCTCTTTATCATAACCAATGCCAGATTTGTCATGTGGTGATCTAGAATATCTTAATATAAGATTTAATTTATTTGAGCTACCAACCATTTTTGACAGAGAGTCTGTCAAGTATGTCACATCTTGTTTCAGTTTTTCAACTTCACAAGAGCTATTAGACTTACACTTAGTCTTGTCAGTCAGACTAGTGTTGTTTGATTTTATAGTTTCATTCTTATCCCTAAGGTTTTGATTTTGTGCAGACCGTATCATAGTCTCTAGAAAGTTTAATAAACTTCTTTTTGAGACACTTATACTCTTTAGATAGTATGCATGATTCATGCAGCAATTCATCAAAAACAGTTTGAAGAGTGGATGGATCAGATTTTGTTACCTCAGCATCAGTGAATTCACTTTCTGATCCAGTGTCAGCCATGAAGCAAATGTTTGCTTCTTCTCCTGCTTCATGAAGTTCAGGTTCATGAACTTTTAATAAACCCAGAAGCTCTTCCAGAGAAAGAGTATTCAGATTATTTGCTTCCTGGATAGCAGTTACCTTAGGTCTCCACTGGTTTGAGAGACTTCTCAAAAATTTTCTCACATGATCTCTATTTTCATAGACCTTTCCAAGAGACCTGAGACTGTTGGTGATTGTTTGGAATCTTCCAAACATCTGGTCTGTGGTTTCATGATCAGCCATCTTGAATAGCTCATACTGGTGAACCAGCATGCTTTTCTTTGATTCTTTTACTTGTGAGGAACTTCATGAGCTAGTGCAAGAGTATCCCATATTTATTTAGTTGTGTTCCAACTATGAACCTTGTCATGTTCAGATCTGATGATAGAACACATGAGATAGTGCTTAGCTTTCAAGTTTAGTTGATGTTGGCTTTTCTTCTCTTAAGTCCATTCAGCTCTAGGCACTGCAGCTCCAGCTTCACTCCTTGTCTCAGTGTAGCCATTTTCAATTAGTTCCCAGATATCAGCATTCTGTGCATCCAAGAATGCCATCATCCTCTTTTTCCAATAATCATAATCAGTTCTATCGAAGAGAGGAGGTCTGTTGATAGCTTGTCCTTTTGCATCCATGATTGTAGGATCGTACTGCCTAAGCACTTGTTAGATGCTCAAACCTATCAAGGCTGAGCTCTGATACCAACTGAAGTTGGCACAGGCAAACACAAGAAGGGGGGTTGAATTGTGTTTGTTAATTATTATCGCAAAAACCCTTTTGAACAACTTTTTCACAAGCAGAAGATAAAAAGATTAAGCACACAAGAAATCCTTTTTAAAAGATCAACAAAAGCAATATCAAAACCCCACATTTAGTATAGGCAAATAAAACTAAAGAGTTTAGGGATAGAAAATTCACACGAGAGATTTTATCCTGGTTCACTCTCTTCCAACCAAGAGCTACGTCCAGTCCCTTCGACTTGAAGGATTTTTCCACTATTTCTCCAAATAGATTACACAGCAAGTATTCAACACCTCTTCAGGCTACAAGTATTCCTTTCTTACCAAGCCTCTTCAGGCTCTAACTCTATCACAGAGAATTAAAAGTTGATCTTCTTAACTCACTAAGTGTGAGAGTATGACAGTTTAATATCAGTTGAATATTACAACAATATTCAAACTAAAAGATTACAGACTTTTGCTTTTGAAAGAATGAAAGAATAAGAGCTTGTTTTCACAAGAATTGTATTGACAGAAGTTGGGCACGTAAAAGTTCTTCTTCAGTATCTGAGGTCTTCTACTTATATAGTGACCTTCTTCTTCTCTTGTAATTCTTCAACAGTTACTTTGAATAATCCCGTTTAGAGATAGCATTAAATGCATGATATCCGTTGAGACTGATAGCTTGATTTTGGCGAGTTGAAAAGTATACTTGGTTATCAGAGAATCACAAAATGGAGGCTCACCGTTCTGAGCAGTTGTACCTTACAAATTTTCTTTCCTCCTTTGTGTATAAACCAGCTTTTGTTCAGCAAAAAGGATGTCATCGTACATATCATTTTGCAATTCCAATTGTACTATTTACTTTTTGTATTTCCTTGATAGTACTATGAATTTTCTCAAAGGAAACAAGACATTAAATCGGATAAAGACAAATGGAAATAACAAATATTCATTTGAAATAAATATCAATCATTTGAAATAAATTCATTGTGGACCAGATTGCATTAAACCATATTCAAGGTAGTAAAGATATAAAACATATATAGCCGTCTACTTTGTTTTAAGAATGCATCTATACATGATTCTAATTATGCTCGCCCACTGATGTGGCAGAAGCACTCGTCCACTAAAGTGGTAGAAGCGCTCATCCACTGAATTGACAGAAGCGCTCATCTACTAATATGGTAGAGGCGCTCGTCCACACAAGTCTTTGGACTTGCTAAGTCCTTAGAGAAACTCCATCCAGTGACGTAGCATATGGACGTCTACTGAATTTTAGTTAGACATTATGAATGTATACTTGAGTTTTAAGGATTGCACTTGTCTGCTGACGTGGCAGGATGGATGCGCTTATTTTCAAGTCTTTGGACTTGCTATACCAACAAGTTATTTAGGTATTCATTTATAGCCTCATCCACTTTAGAAAACCAGACTACTTTATCAATTAAATTATAAACAGTTTAAATAACCTTTGGACGGGTAATTCTTTGTACGAGTCCAAGCATTGTATACCTTATATTATTTTGAATATTCCTGCATAAACTGAACTCACTTGTTAGATCTCAACTAACACTTTGCCAAGCAAATATAATCTTTTTGTTAACATCAAAACTTAGAGATTATTAAATAAACCACTTTGGTTCCAACAAATACAACTTTGCAAGTCTTTCAGATAATACTCAGGGAGTAGAATAAATGAAGAGACGAAAGACTGTGAAATTTATGTCAAATGATTGAAGAGATAATCAATGAAGGTATGAAGAAGTAATCAATTTGATCCGTTAGACACAACTTTATGTCAGATGAAAGATTTCCCTATTTAAAGGCTTCAATTAATTTGATCCGTTAGACACAACTTCAAAAAGTGTGCTCCTTTGATTTCAACTTCTGGGACGCCATTAATGCCAAAGAGTCGTTCTGTGTAAGCATTAAATGTTTAGGGACGTTGGACTTTGACATATGTGACCAAGAGTGCACTTTGTTTCTGAGTAGTTGTTGTTTCAGAGTTGCAGTAGCAGACTTCTTGTACTTGCAGCAGAGAGATTTCCCTCTCTAGTGGTAAACTCGGAATGTCAGGAGGGAAAATGAGCAAAATGACCTGGTTTACCACATTGGAAACAATCAGGCATCTCCCTGCAATCTCTAAGATAATGCGGTCCCCCGCATCTATAACAAACTGGGTCTCTCTGCTGCTGACACACTCCACCAACTGTTGTAGGAACTGGTAATGGTGCAGATGTCTGATGTAACACCCTTCTCGGGTGCTACATTGTCCGTAAGTCCGTAACATTTTAAGGGTGAAAATAGGGTGATTCAAAATTCGTTGTAATATAATGGGGAAATTTTTCGCTTTCGCAAGACATAAATGTAAATATCTGGAAATAGGTAATGTGTAATAAAACATTTCTTAATGCATTTCAGATCATAGGTTCAAAAATAGACTTACATAAAAAAACCCAACTCAACTCGTCGAACAAAACATATACACATATATATCCAACATAAAGATATGGAGACATAGCTCCTAAAAACATTAGGTACTTTGAGACCCAGCTCCATAAAAGCTAAAATCCCACACGTACATCCTACACTGGCCCAATTATACATAAAAGACAATCTTTTCTCATACATTACAAGAAAGACAAACTAACTGACGAAATCTAGTGGAAACTCTATTTGAGCCCAGTATCGACATCTCCACAAAAGTCACTACTAAAGCCACTACAAAGTAACTCTCGTACTAGTCTCTTTCCCTTTCAAAGGGAAAAGTCATAGCCTACTAACCATCTACAATCATGCCTATCAGAAGAAAAGGAAGATCAGGCATGACAGGAAACACAGACTCCCTCGTCTTGAACCATCCGAAAGCTGGAAGTGACGTCCTCTAGAGACTTCCCCATATCGTCCTCATTCTCGAATCTCAACACCTATGGTGGGTCAGTCGAGTGACATCTCGACATCCTGTCCTTCTTAGAATAACACAATAGCCAAACCAGACACAGCAATATAAAACAAAGGATGTGAGATTCCAACATCACACAGCATATGGCCGATATGAAAACAGCATGACACAACATGGCACATATGCATATCCATACTCTTACTAACGTATCTCATGTTATCATCCAATTGCAGATTATGACACCCTAAACCCGGCATCACATGGTTACCCAATTGTGGAAATATTTCTGATTTACAATGCTGGTTACTTTCAAAAAGTATCATTTTCTCGATGGATGAGTACACTAAAACAGTAGTTTTTTTTTGGAAGGATGAAACAAGATAAAGGTGATGAACACTCAGAACATGGATTGAAGACAACATATATATTCATATTCATATCCCAATGAGAGCCAAGTTCCAGTACATAAGTTAGGGCCTTATCAACGGCCATTGCAACATAATTAGACATCTAGAAGATACAACTTAAAAGAGAGTAAGTAAAGACACGGGGAAAGAGGGTCCGGAACCACATCAAAAAAAGGTAACTCTAAAAGTCAGAAGACGAAAGACTATCCACAAAACGCTTCGAACTGGTTACTGACACTGGCTACAAGCAGTGTCTCCACAAATGCTCCCACGAGACGAGACATCAGGTAATGGATCTATGACGTCGCCGCCTTCATCTACAGAATCATCGTCGTCATCATGATCCATAACATGATACTCCGGCTCATCCTCCTCCATGACCTCATAGAAGTCCTCCTCAGGATCCTCCTCGGGATCTTCCTCAGGGTCCTCAACGGGATCTTCCTCAGGGTCCTCCTCTATCGGTGCTGCCTGCTCAATGTTTAGAGATGGTGGCTCGTGTAGTAGTTCGTTAGCTCGCAGGGCGTGAAGATAATACCAAGTCGACAGCAGAACAACCCACCTAGTCTCCACGGTATGGCTCCTCCGGATTGGGTCTCCGTCAGCATTTAAATCGGTTGTGGTTATTGCTCCGTGGTACGTGGCAGATGTCGCCCCCGGATTTATCAGCCATGCCCAGGAATTCCCCGCATCGTCGAAGACCTCATTCTTCGACATTGTCGGCACAAGTGGGATATTGGGATCCATCTGAACTCATATACATATGGCGATACCAAAAAGGAAGAGAGAATAACAAGTAGAAATGAAAAAGTGAGATACCGACAACGGATATATCATACAACAACCATACACATGATACATACAACACCTTGGAATATTAACATTTTAAACATTACTCATAGGTAAACAACAAGTATTATTTCAGTGGGTCTCATACCTGAATCAATCAATTTTATAAAGATAATGCATGACACTTCAATCACCAGGCTCTAAACTTAATCTCATGAGATACCATCACCGTTTTATCATTAAGAATGAAAGAGTTGATCAGGCTCGTATGCCGCATTGGCAAGTTGTCTTTGTCACCTCATGCACACGGATCAACGTCATCACGAATCCCTTATAACGGCCATTCGGATGCATACATCATCAAATACCACATCTTAAGCGGGTATTCGGTAACTCAAGCACGTCTGCTAAGGGGAAATGCATATGAATTAAAGACTTTTCATTATCGAGACTATTCTTTGTGTTCACCTTTTCCATTGTCGAAGCCCAAAGCTAATGATTATTCATAATTTTCATTACTTGAAAATCAATAACACAGGACACGCAGTCCGAATGCTCAATCATAACACCTTAGACCGATGCCGCAGTCCAAGGTTGTGGTCGTAGAAACAATTATAATTTTATCCATGTTTTATTTCAACATGATAAGGACTCCTAGCACATAACAATGAAATTAGCACACACAGTCCTCAATTCCAAGATTACGACTCCTAGCCCATAGTATCACGATTAGGACCCTTGGCCCATAATTCTTGACACGGATCCCAGATCACGTGCATAAACTGAATGCTAGAGGCGACGTCTCACGAACTAGATTCTCTTTCACATGTGCTTACATTTCGCTTAGTAAAAATCAAAAACCAAAACAAAACCTCGGTCACTTATCCAAGTAACCGGAACGTTTCTAAATCATTTAGGAGAAAATCTATTCCTTTACAAATTCTTTTATAAAACAATTTGGAAATTCGTTTGCTTTTGAAATCCTTGATGGAATAAAGTCAAATATTTTCAAAGAGGTTTTTCCTTCATAAAACACATAGTGTTGGAAAAGGTTTTCTCTTGTACAAACTTTGGATCATAAAAAGGTAGTTTCTATTGACTTAAAAAAAACACTTCAACGCTTCTTTTCAAAACTAGAATCTCATTCTCTTGAAGTAAGCATTTTAAACAAGGAACTTTTATAAATGAAACCAATACTTTCAAAGTTCTATTCAAGGCTTATTAAGCCTTTTAATCCTTTTAATCATTGAGCACAGACTCAAGTCCGGCTTCTCAAGCTTCAATTAACATTAATATATTCTCAACAATAATATCACAGTTAACGACAGTTCATAACATATAAACAACTCACAATACTTTAAGGCAAGTAATGATCAACTTCAAGTAATAATCACAATTGTTCAAGTAAACAAGTCATTCAAGTATTTGCTCCATATCATAATAATATTCAAATCACTCAAGTAAACACATACACACATGCATATAGTCATTGAATATCCCTAGGAAATCCCCTCTTACCTTCTGTGAAGGTAAGGAGATTAGATACTTAAAGAGGTATACCACGAACGTCCTCGTTTCCTCCGCGATGGAAGTCTAAGGTTATGAACATAAAATCACAAGTTAAAATCAAACAAGAACACTAAACCACAAGGTATAGGTTGGGCCAAGACTAGTTCTTAGGGTTAGAGATTCCCGAAAATTATACAACTCATGGATTTATGATCCTTATGTGTTAGGAGTTCATAAACGATGATCATTTAACAAAGTTGAATTAAAATCCCACTAAGTTATAAACTTAGGGTATTTGGCCAAGGCTAGTAAAATAGTCTAGCATTCACTAAACTTTCCAATCTCTTAGGTTTAGCATCCATATGTATTAAGGAGCTCAAAACCATGATCATTTTGGAAAATAAGAATAAAGTATCCTAGGTCCATAACCTTCTAGGTTCGGCCTTCATAGGATTTATAGGCTAGAAATCTTTAAACTTTCCAATCTCTTAGACTTAGCATCCAAATATCTTATGGAGCTCAAGTCCATGATCATTTTGGAAAACAATGGAAACTTAAACATTCCAATCTCTTAGACTTAGCATCCAAATATCTTATGGAGCTCAAGCCCATGATCATCTTGGAAAAATGAAAGTAATACATCCTAGCTTTAATAACATAGAATAAACAAATTAGAAATCCTTAAACCTTCCAATCTCTTAGGCTTAGTATCCAAATATCTTATGGAGCTCAAGTCCATGATCATTTTGGAAAATAAAAACTCAAACATCCTAGCACCTAAACTCTAAGTTTCAGCCATCATAGGATGATGAGGAAAATATTCTTTGTTTAACAACAACTCTTAGGTTTAGAATCACACGGTATTAAGAGTTCTAAATCCATGATCATACTTGGAAAGTTGAAACATAGTATCCTATGCTTACTTATTCATATTTTCAGCCATCATAGGAACAAGCTATCAAAACTTCTAAGATTTATAGATTCAAGATCAAGGGATAGTTAGAAACTCAAACACATGATCATATTCCAAAAGTTGAAACAAAAACTTCCTAGGTCACAAATGCAAGCATTCGGCCTTCATTGGAAGAGATGGGTAGAGATTTTTTTTACACAACCTCTCAGTATGTGAAAATATAAGTTAATACAAGACTATAGAAAGTGGTTTCAACTCAAAATGAGTTTTCTACCATTTTAGAGAGATTTTAGAAGTTTAAAGCATATAAAGAACACATAAAGTAAACTAAGAAATAAAAGATGAAACTTTAAAAAAAAGATTCATATGAGAGCATTACCCTTAGTATAAGGAAGAACTTTAATGAAGAACTCAAGTAGAAAAGATGAATAAAAACTAAAGCTTTAAGAGCTTGAACTTTTAGAAGAAAGGAAGAAGATGAACTTTAATGGAGGTTGAAGGAGGAAGATGATGAAGTGAAAATGAAAGGGATATATATAGGGAAAGGGGAGAAGTCCATGGCTCCAAAGGGAAAAGAGGGAGAGCTTGTTGAGCAAGCTTGGTGGTTTAATGCTTGATTGGATGGAGGAAGAGAGAGAAATGACTTTTGGATTAGAATAGTATTATAATTTGAAAAGTGTGATGATTACACTTTTAGAGTGTGTCGTAGCCTCTTCCATCATGTCTCCTTACTTCTTTTATGCTCCCTAATCTGCTCCATTTCATACCCGGTTGCATTTCTGATCGTAATTCTTCCGACGTTTTCGTCCGAATAAAATATTATATTTTATTTTTGAACGAAAATTTTCAAAATAACGAAAGTTGAAGGAAACATAAAAAAAATACTAAATGTCTCGATCGCATGTCGAAATTAGGTTTTCTGCACAGTAAACTTGTACCAGCAGTGAAAATGCAGACCGACTTCCATCTGAATTTTCAACCGAAAATTTTACCGTGACTTCATGTGATACAACAACACAAGAAAATGATTTTAGTTTAATTAAAAGCATCCTCTGAGTTTAATCTAAAATAAACACATTTAAATATGTATTTACTGCTATAGAAAACATAGGAAAAACAGGGTGTTACACAGATCAACAATTCAATCAATATACCAACAACATATAGTATATACATATCATCGAAAGCATACAACATGAAAGCATTACAAGACACAGCTTATACATAAACATGACCCAGTGAAACTGCATAGCCCCATACCTACACAACCTCATAAGAACTGAGAGATGACTGATTGAAACTGCATAGTCCCATACCTACACAGGCTCAAGGAAGATCTGACTCTACTACAGAATTAAGAGAATGTTCGGAAGGAGTGGTTATAATACATGTTTCACAACTGCCAACATTAGGCATGCTTGTGCATCAATAATAATAACCCCACTGATTGTGAAA
Source organism: Sophora flavescens (assembly GCA_030762895.1). Classification (NCBI taxonomy): domain Eukaryota; kingdom Viridiplantae; phylum Streptophyta; class Magnoliopsida; order Fabales; family Fabaceae; genus Sophora; species Sophora flavescens. The sequence goes on from CM061065.1 coordinate 98,522,435, forward strand.
CGCTATCGATAACTAGGATTGTACAGCAGCAAGTAGAAGATGTCGGTGTTTTGCACAGGACTCCACGACCCATCACCCTGAATGGCCATCCGTTGTAATCCCAACCCCGGCATTCCCAACATCATTGAAGAAACGTCATCCTACAATCCACATGCTCACAGAACATGTAGGCTCACTTCCTAGTCACAAAGGCCTTACTGACAATATTCTTTGGATCAAGCCGAACACGGCATGTACTACATATTTATCCACTGGATAAATTTTGAGATTCCTTTTACGAAATCAAGATCCATTCTAGAGGCAAGATAGTACCAACCCTTGATTCCTTGCATAAGTTTAGGATCCCCACATTGGTCTATCCATGTTTCAACGCTTATGTGCATTATGGAGATTGGTCATTCCCCAATCCATTATATTTATTATGGTTCTTCCCGAACGAGTTTACTTACTCGACAAGTAACCTTAGAATACTCTTGGTTATTAAGTATTATGTATCCTTGGATGATAAAATCAACTAGGGTATGAAGACATAGTCTTGCTCCACTATATCTCATACTTTAAACATTTATTTTCTTTTAATAGCTAAGTCCTACTCCTCGGCTTAGGTTTTGGAATACACGTTTACTTTGGTTTTAAAATCATTTTGATGGTAAATCCAAATGTTTAAATCCTTTATTTTGTAAACACATATCCTTAAATACCTTGGTCTTATGGCCTTAAGTACCTCAGCATTAAGGATTTGAAATCAAAATAAAAGAAGAGTTCTAAAGGCTTAACTTCCTTTTTCATCACATGGAAACTTTGTAAAAGTCCCCCATTTAAGTGAAATCATTCAAGGCCTAAATCATGGTTCCATCTTTCATTCATTTGGGTTTTGAAATCCGTTTTGAAAACCTTTAGAGCCATCACATAAAGTTTAGAAACCAAACTCATTATACGGGTCATTCTCACCAAAAACATTTGATCTAATTGATCAATAACTTAGATAAAAACATTTAACTGGTCAACTAAGTATAAAAAACATTTTCATACTCAATTTGCACCTCAATTAAAATAAGCATCCTTTTTGGATGGTTTTGCTTCATGAAACTTATGTCCTTTGATTTCCTAATACGATTTCAACTACACAGTTACCTTGATTGAAAATCAAAACATTCTAAGTGAGGATTCTAATGAAATTGTACCTATGCCTCTATTAGAGTATGCTTTTAATTAAATCTTTCCTTGTAATAATTGCATAATTTCATAGCGTGAGAACTTGTTTTTTTTCGTTTCTTAATTGTCATTGTTCATATCCCCACTTAAGAGTTGTGAAATCCATTTAAAACTTGGGGATTGGAGTTAAACTCCCCTTTGTTCCATATGAGGCTGAAACTTGACCATGATTCACGAGAAGATTCCACTTCTCCAAAAACACTCATAGCCATAGCCATACATCAGCATAGCATATAACTACTCAAAAAGTCATGCTATAACCATATTGACAATTCAAACAAATTAATCAAACCAAGGCATGTGAATAAGCCAATCAAACAACATAGCATATTCATGATCATATAATCATATCAATTTTAAACAAAGATCGCATATCAAAACACACAAATTGATATTTAATTCCTAATCGTGATATTAGTGATAAATAATTATTTATAAGCAGTTATATATATATATATATATATATATATATATATATATATATATATATCCATATGTAAACATATACATCTCATCATGTAAGTACTGTAGAGGGGATCCCATTAGTAGGATCCCAAATATGTACAAACCAAAAAGTATAACAAAATACATCAAGAGACTGAACAGTAAATGCCTCGCCGACTCTCAACACCCCAGTCCCCTCTCAAAGGTACGTCAAAATCCTCGCTCACACCTATATGCACCTAACTAGATAGCACTGGCATGTACCATCACATACTGCAACCGTCGTTGCCACCCCTAAGTTTGGAGGGTCCCACAACTCCTCTGCTGTTACTAGAAGAACTCCTCCCAACAGGCCTCTGAAACAGTCGGCGATAAGCTCTGTTGTCTCTGGATGTATAGAGGACTCAGATCATGTCGCTCTAACATCAGGAAACTCAGGTACCTCCAAAGCAAGCATATGATCGATATCTGGTACAACCTGATCCTCCTCAGGAGCTGGTGCAATGATAGGCACTAGTGCTGGTGCTGGCTCTAGTGCGGGTGCAGGTGCCTTAACTGGCACTGGAACGGGAATTGGTGCCACCTATGGCACCGGCGGTAACGGTGCATCTAGAAATTCGATCGAGAGTGGGAAAGTCTGTTCCACTCTGAAGTCCCCACCAACCCAAATGGGGCTCCATTCCCTACGCCAGAATTCACTGAAACGGGACCCATATAAACAGTAAACTGAGTGACTGGATCCACTAGCCACCCGTTTGCATCTACAAACTTAAGCTCAAATGTCCCTGTGAGGGGGAACCCCGCTGGAGCCTCCATCCAAGGATGCTCCCAATGAGCCATCAGCGTGATCCGGGTCTAAGTAAAACCATAAAGAAAACAAAAATACAAAGGAAAGAAAAACAGGGATAAGAATACATCCAACATCAACATGGAAAGGGTTTAGTAACATTTACTCAATAACCGCACATAAAACATGCATCACCACATATCTCTATATATGTACAACCATCGTCGAAAACATATTATTTTCCTATACCCTTCACCATGATGCAATGCAGTGCAATGTATATGATAATGAGGTTGTGACCAATCCGGATATCCATATCTCAATCAATCAAACGACACGTCTCCAGAGTCCCCAATGCACATCCTCATCCGTGGTGAAAATGCCCATGCAAAGCAATGGCACTATAGTTGCACAGTACACCTCGGTGAACATCCTGGTTCTCTCGTGAGGGTGCTCATGCAATGCATGAACTATAGTTGCAGCTCAAATAATAAATGTCTGGGACGGTCCTGTAAATAATCTGAAACATGGAAATACACCCCTTAGGAATAAATCCCGATGCATATGAAAATATCACCGACCATCTCTCGAGTTATCCCCTGGTGCCTTAACTTCTCATCACTAACTCATAGATAACCTCAACAATAGTCATATCTCATTAGTCTCATCATAATATCACAATAATTATCTCGGTTAGGCATTGAACACATGTATCATGAACCCCCCACATACATCACCATTGCTCATCATTTATCAACATTTAGAAAATCTCTAAGCATAATAATCACAGTCATATCATCATTCCCAATCATTTCAAACATATGTTTATATATATATATATATATATATATAACCAACAATCCAAGTAATCATAAATAATCCATGTGACACCCTAAACTCGATCATCACATGGTTACCCTTTTTGCGGAAAAAAACACATTAAACGCTAGTCGCTTTCGGAAAAGAAAACCTTTTGTATCAAATTACCGAAAAGGTACTATATATATATATATATATATATATATATATATATATATATATATATTTATATTTTTAAAAGAGGTTAAGAAAAGGTGATGAACACTCAGAACATGAATATAAACATCATACATAGATACATATATAACATTTCCCCATTGGGATCTTAAGTTTTTGGATTACTAAACGGGCCTTAAACAAACAGGCCAACTTCACTGAAAACATAAACTAAAGAAACAGATAAACCATCAAACTGGGAATAAGGAATCTGGGTACTGAACTCAAAAGGAGACTTTAAAAAGCTAGGGACAAACAGAACTACTCCAAAAAGTCGATGACGATCACCAAAGCCTCCTACAGTCTGAGTGGCCACAAGAACTACCTCCAGATGAGATATCAGACTTCGAATCGATAACCTCACCACCATCGTCGATCGGAACATCGTCCTCTCCGGGGTCCTGGTGATGGTACTCTGCCTCTAGGTCGTCCTCCAACCAGTCGCCTACCAACTCAAGAAACTCCTCCTCCGGATCCTCTTCGGGATCCTCTTTAGGGTCCTCCTCGATAGGTTCCTCCGTCTCAACGTGTGGATGAAGAAGTCCCGCCATCTGTAGAGTATGAAGGTACAGCCAGGGAGGTGGCAGTGCCACTGCCGTGTCTCGATCGTGTGAATCCTCCGGATCGGTTCTCCGTTGGCATTAGACTTCGTCGTCATAATCGGTCCCCGATACATAGCTATCGTCGCATCATCACTCATCGTCCAGTTCCTCACTAGCCCAGCCTCGTCGAACACCTCATTCCTCCAAATCGAGGGTGCTAGGGGAACGTTGGGTTCCATCTAAATCACGTACATATACCGATACAAGAAATGGAAAAGAACATATAGATATGCAAGAGTGAGATACCGTCATAAGATATATCCCACAACAACCATATACATGATACATGCAACACATAATCAAGTCAACAGTTAAATCATGCATAATCATAATATAACTGTGTTATATCAAGGGATCTCAAGCCCGCACTATCAATTTTCGAAAATATATATGACACTTCAATATTAGGCTCTATCCTAATCTCATGAGATCTCAACACCGTGTTTCACTGGAGAAGAATTAGAGTTGGTCAATCTCTAGCCCACCGGGCAGTTGCCTCCTTACCCTCATGGATTTAAGGTCTCAGGACAAGCAACGTCACATGTGCCTCTGAACCGGTCACCTGGACAGACTCCCAGATACCACCTTGTATCGGATATATAAGAAAGGCACGTCTGCCTGGGGAAATGCACATGGAAAATATTTTGTTTACAAGGTTTTCTTTGTGTTCATTCTTTTTCGCTGTCGAAGCTCAAAGCTAACGACTAAATCATCATTTCCCCATCACTTGAAAACTCAGAAACATAGGACACACAGTCCGAATGCTCAATCATAACACCCTAAACCGTGGCCGCAGTCCAGGGTTGTGGTCATAAAAATCAATTATACTTTTATTCATGTTTTAAACTTAACATGATAAGGACAATAGCCCACAACAATGAAATCAGAACGCACTGTCCTCGATTTCGAGAATTGGACTCTCAGTCCATAACATCATGAATAGGACTCATAGTCCCAAATTAACACTGATCCAAGATCACGTGCGCATAACTGAATACTGGAAGCAACGTCTCGCGTTCTAGATTCTCTTTCTTAAGTACTTTTTTTTTGTTCAGTGAAAATCAAATTCAAAACCGAATCCTCGATAATTTATCCAGGCTATCAGAAAGTTTCTAAAACATTTAGGAAAAACCTTTTCTTTGAAAATCTTTTATAAAGCATCTTTGAAATACTTTTATCATTGAAAATTTCCCCCAATAAGACATTGCCAAATAGTTCATGAAAGTTTTCACTTGAAAACACATAGTTTAAAAAGGATTTTTCTATTGTATGACAATAGTTCACCAAACCATTTCAAAATTTAAAACAGTTCTTTAAGTTAAAGAGCTTTTGGAAAATAACATCAATCTTTTTCATCTTCAAAGCTTATTCAGGTTTTTAATCCTTATAATAGTTGAGCACAGACACAAGTATGACTTAGCAAACTTTCAATCAACAGCAGTATATATTCTCAGTTCAATGTTAATATCACAGTTGAAAACAGTTCATCACAGATATGCATTATAACATTTAGAGTAAGTATATTCAACATCAGATAATAGCATAACAGTTCAAGTACATCAGATCACCAAGTAAGTTCAATCAACATATAAATATCCAGTTAAACACCTACACACATGCATACAGTTATTGAATATCTTTAGGAAATCCCCTCTTACCTCACGTGAAGTAAAGAGTTTCGGATTCGAAGAGAAAAGCTCACGGACGTCCTCGCTCCGCTTGGTGATGGAAGTCTAAGGTTACAAAACTTGAAATCATGAGTTAAAACTCAATCAAAGAACACTCTCCACAAGGTATAGGTTCGGTTTAGACAATAATTTAGGATTAAGGTTTTTTACCGAAATTTATGCAACTCAGGGATTTATGATCCTTAACTTCTAGAAGTTCTTAAACACCAATCATTTAATAAAGTTGAATTAAAAATCCCGCTAAGTACTTGACTTAGGATTTTCGGCCTTCACTAATAAATAGGCTAGAAATTTCAAAACTTTCCAATCTCTTTAGGTTAGCATACATACATAGTAAGGAGATTGAAACCATGATCATTTTTGAAAATGGAAAAAAAAAAAACAAATGTCTTAGGTCATGAACACCTAGGTTCGGCCTTGACATGTTTGTGAGACTAAAAATCTTTAAATCCTCCAATCTTTTGGACATAGCCTCCTTTAACATAAAGAAGCCTAAATCCTTAATCTTTTTGGAAGGACAAAACAACACATTCCTAGGTCCAAACATTTGAGTTTCGGCCATCATAGGGAACTTAATGAAAAAGATTTAAACTTTCCAATCACTTTAGACATAACATCCTTTATTATAAGGAGCTTTAATCTATGATCATTTTGGAAGAAAACAAAACTTAATATTTTTGCCAAAAACCTTTAAAGTTTCGGCCTTGATACAAAATAAAGGTTAGAAATTTTTCAAACTTTCCAATCCCTTGGATTTAGCATCCTTATACATCAAGAAGCCTTAATCCATGATCACTTTGGAGAAACATCAACTAAGCATCAATGTCTTAAACTACTTGAAGTTTAGGCCTTTACATGAAAATGTGTAAAATCTCTAAACTTTTCCAATCACTTAAACCTAACATCCTTTATTACAAAGTAGCCCTTGGTCATGATCATTTTGGAATAGAACTCAAATACAAGTCCATACAAGCAAAGTTAAACAAAACCCACCAAAACCAAAAAGCATGGTTTCGGCCTCATCAAGAAAATAGGGTTAGAAATTTTTGTTTTAAACAACCCTTTAGTATGTTGTAGTAGTAGTAAAAATAAGAACATAGAAATTGGTTTCAACTCTAACGGAGTTTTCTACCATTTTAAAGAGATTTTAGAAGTTTGAAAGCTTAAAGGAAACTTAAAGCAAAACTATGAACATAAAGACAAGAACTTTAAAAATAAACAACATAGGATCATTACCCTAAATAATATGAAGAACTTTTATAAAGAACTTAAAGTAAAAAGCTTGATAAAAAGATGAACTTTAGAAGAGAGAAGAAGAGAAAGTAAGGAAATAAGTGTAAGTGTGAAATGTGTGAAGTGAGCAAAAGTGACTAAGTGTTGTAGGTTGAAGTTTATATAGAGGGGGGAGAAGAAGAAAGGGTCATGGTTCGAAGGAAGAAAGAAGAGAAAGAAAAGTTGGTTTGCTTGTAGGGAAAGAAAGAAGGTAAGGTGTGGTAAGGTGGAGGTATGGTGTGGAGGTAAGGTTGGAGAGAGAATGTAAGAAAAGGTGATTTGATTAAAAAGTGAAGTATGGCTTGTTGAAAAGGTGTCATAACTTTCACATCAGTCATTCCATTCCCTCTTTGCTCTGCTCCATTGCGCATCAGATGACTTACCCGATCGTATTTCCCGACGATTTCGCCCGGGTAACACTCGGAATTTTGCCTTGAACAAGATTTTTTTGAAAAACTCCAAACCCACACAAAATATAAAAAAAACACTAATCGTCTCGTTCACGAGTCAAGATTAGGTATCTAGCTCAGTAAACTTGTACTGGCTGTGAAAACCCAGACCGACTTTCGTCTGAATTTTCGACCGAAAATGTTACTGTGATTTCATACAGTAAACTACACGAGAAAATAATTTTATTTACAATAAAATCATCTTCTGGATTCTATCACAAATAATTACATTAAAGCATGTATTTACTGATAAAGAAGCATACGAAAAGCAGCGTGTTACAACTCTACCCCTCTAAAAAGAATCTCGTCCTCGAGATTACGTACCTTGAAATAACTCAGGGTATTGCATCTTTATCTTGTCCTCAGCTTCCCACGTAGCTTCTCCGGTTGTCTCATTCCATATGACTTTTACTAGAGGAATTTGTTTACCTCTGAGCTGCTTTGTCATCTTATCCGCAATTCGTACTGGTGACATCACTAATGACAAGTTCTCTTTTAATTGTCCATTATCAGACTTTATGATATGTGATGGATTAGGAATATATTTTCTCAATTGAGAGACATGAAAGACATCATGGATGTTGGAAAGAAAAGGTGGTAAGGTTATCTTATAAGCTACTGGACCTACACGACGAAGAATTTGGTAGGGTCCAAGGAATTTGGGAGTGAGCTTCCTGGATTTAATTACTCTGCCAATCCTAGTCGTTGGCATGACTCTCAAGAACACATGCTCGCCTTCCTCAAACTCCAGGGGTCGTCGTCTCTTATCCACGTAACTTTTCTGTCTACTTTGGGCCGTCCGCATTTTCTCCTGGATCATCTTCACTTTCTCGGTCGTCTGCTGCACCAGCTCTCGTCCTAACAACAGGCTTTCTCCATCCTGATACCAACATAGTGGTCTTTTGCACCGTCGACAATATAGAGCTTCATAGGGTGCCATTCCTATGCTTGAGTGGAAACTGTTGTTATAGGTAAACTCTATCAACGGTAAGGAATCATCCCAACTCCCTGCATCCTCCAAAACGCAGGCTCTAAGCAAGTCTTCAAGCGACTGAATCATCCTTTTCGATTGTCCATCAGTCTGTGGATGATACGCAGAACTCAATTTGACTTTTGTTCCCAAATATTTTTGTAGTCCCTTCCAAAACTCTGATGTAAATCTCGGATCACGATCCGAAATAATACTCGAGGGTATTCCGTGCAACCTAACAATCTCATCGATGTACAACTGAGTCAACCTTTTCATTGGGTACTTCATGTTGATAGGTAGAAAGTGAGCAGACTTGGTCAGCCTCATACCCTTTTTTAGTTCTTGGTAAACTGGTTCCGAAATCCATTGATATCCCGTCCCACTTCCATTCGGGAATATCTAAAGATTGCAACATTCCTGCAGATCTCTGATGTTCTACTTTGGCTTTCTGACATACTAGACATGAAGCGACAAATTTATTACATCTCTCTTCATTCCGTACCACCAATACAACGTTTTATGTCTTGATACATTTTGGTGGCTCCCAGATGCATACTCAACTTACTCTTATGAGCCTCTTCTAAAATCAGCTTCCTCATCTCAACATCGTCAGGTACACAAATCCTTTCACCAAACCTCAAGATACCATCTTTTCCATCTCTGAACTCTAACAATGCTCCTTACCACACTAAGTCCCTTTCGGTCTACAGATACTGATCAGTCTCTTGCTTCTCCTTTATTTGTTCCATCAATCCATTTGACACGGTGATCTTGTTTAGACACAGCCTTCTGACGCGTGAATCGACTTTCTACTTAGTGCATCGACCACTACATTCGCCTTCCCTGGGTGATACTGTAGTTGAAAGTCATAATCCTTTAGAAACTCTAACCAACGTCTCTGATGCATATTCAACTCCTTCTGGTTGAACAGGTACTTCAAGCTTTTATGGTCACTGAAAACATTAAAAGTAGCTCCATACAAGTAATGTCTCCAGATTTTCAAAGCAAAAACCACAGCCGCCAACTCTAAATCATGCATCGGGTAGTTCTTCTCGTGAACCTTCAACTGCCTCGAAGCATAAGCCATGACTTTCCGGTTCTGCATCAGCACACAACCCAACCCTTGATGCAAAGCGTCACAGTAAACCTCAAAAGATTCCCTAGGATCGGGTAGGATCAACACAGGTGAGGTTGTGAGCCTCCTTTTCAGCTCTTGAAAGCTTCTTTCACAGGCTTCTGTCTAAACGAACGCTTGGTCCTTACGAGTTAACTGAGTGAAAGGTCCTACAATCATGGGAAATCCTTCAATGAACCTTCTGTAGTAGCCAGTCAAACCCACAAAACTATAGATTTACGTTACTGTTGTTGGCCTTTCCCATTCCAACACAGCCTCGACCTTCGTTGGATCCACAGCGATTCCTTCGCGAGATATCACATGACCCAAGAATTGAACTTGATCCAACCAAAACTCACTTTTCTAGTTTCGCATAGAGTTTCTTCTCTCTCAGGACTTGAAGAACAATGCTAAGGTGTTCGGTATGTTTCTCCTGGTTTGGAGAATAGATCAGAATGTCTTCAATGAAGACGACCACGAACTGATCCAAATAAGGACGAAATATTCTATTCATGTAGTCCATGAATATAGCAGGTGCATTCATCACTCCAAACGGCATCACCAAATACACATAATGCCCTTAGCGTGTTCGAAACACTGTCTTAGGAACATCCTCTGCTTTTACTCGAATCTGGTGATAGCCTGACCTCAGATCTATCTTTGAAAACACTACCGTGCCACGCAACTGATCCATAAGATCATCTATCCTTGGAAGAGGATATTTGTTTTTTATCGTAACTTTGTTCAGCTGACGAAAGTCCACACATAGCCTAGCCGTTCCATCTTTCTTCTTCACTAACAGAACTGGAGCTCCCCACGGTGATACATTAGGTCATATAAACTCCTTCCTCATCAGATCCTCAAGTTGCTCTTTCAAGGTTTCTAACTCTGATGGCGACATGTGATACGGTGCCATGGATATTGGTCCAGTGCTTGGAATCAGATCAATCACGAACTTGATATCTCGAACAGGTGGCAATCTAGGTACATCCTTTGGGAAAACTTCCGGAAACTCTCAAACGACAGGTACGGATTCTAAGTCAAATTGCTCTCGACGTCCGAAGAAAACAGCAGCATGTATCCTTGAGCTCCCTCTTTCAAAGAAGCTCTTACCTGACTAGCAGATAATAATCCAGAAATCTCATCCCTAAAAACTAAGGTTTTCTGAGCACAATCTATTAGAATATGGTTGGAAGATAACCAATCCATGCCTAAGATCACATCTAGTTGTACTAAAGGCAAACAGATCAAGTCTACAAGGAAATTTCTACTCTGAACAATGATAGGACAATTTAAGCAAACAGAATTAACAGTCACAGGTTTAGCAGTTGGGGTAGAAACAATCAGATTATAAGGTAAGGAAGAAACAGGCAAGTTTAGAGTTTTCACACGATCCATCGAAATAAAAGAATGAGTTGGACTCGAATCAAACAGTACAATTAAGAGATTACCATCAATGTCACACTCACCCTGCACGAGATTGTCGGAGTTCGATGCCTCCGCACCACTCATCGTGTAAACTCTTCCCTTGGCAGTTGGCTTGCTTGCTTTGGTATGATTGATTGACCGCTCCCTCTTTGGCGCACGGCATTCCTTTGCCAAGTGTCCAATGCTGTCACAGTTGTTGCACTCGGAGTCCTTCTTTGGGAAAACATTAGCAAGGTGGTTCGGATCTCCGCATCTGAAGCATCTTCGTTCTTGGCCTTGATCGTTGTTTCTCTGGCCTCCACTCCCCGTCCCCTAAACACTGGGACGAGCTTGTTGTTGCTTCTGGTTGTAGCTAGGTGCCTGATAATATGGCGTCCTCTACTTCCACTTAGAACTCTGGCCTTAGTTCTGGCCCTTAGGACGAACAGGTCCTCCTGCACTTCCTCTATTATTCCTTCCTCTACGCATTAGATCAATCTTTCGGCACTTTTCCACTAACGCTTGGGAATTCCGAATTTCCAAGGGTAGTACTAACTATTTGATCTCGAAGTGCAAACCGGCTTCAAACCATTCACACTTCCACTCTTCGTTGGGGTTGTTTTGAAAGAAGCGGAAGTATTTGGAAAGTGATTCGAACTTGGCCGCATACTCCCCTACCGTCAGGTCTCGCTGACTCAGCCTCATAAACTCTTGTTGCTTCTCCTTTCGGGCACTCTGGGGAAAGTATTTGTCCAGAAACTTGCCGCGTAATACTCCCCAGGTGATCGCCTGATGTTCAATCACTAACAGTTGCTTAGTACCCTTCCACCAGTACTCGGCATCTCCCACGAGCTGAAACGTCGAATAAGGTACCTTGGATTCTTCAGGGGTATGCACCAACTCGAAGATATTTTCTAGCTCTTGAATCCAAAGGTCCGCTTTAATCGGATCCACGTCTCCGTCGAACTGAGATGGGTTCTGACGTCTGAAGGCGTCCAGATGTCTTCGCACTGTAGCTTGCTCCGCTCGCAGTTGTTCTTGCTGATTCTAAGTAGCAGCATTGGCAGTCCGAAGAGCTATAGCAGCAGCTACATCAGCCAGCGCTTGAGCAGCGAAGTCTATTCCTTCGTTGCCTCGTCCATGCCCACGAGCACCTCTTGGATTCATACTGACTTGTATCACACAAGAAGTCACATGACGGTCCAAAAGAGAGAACTCGACGGTCACAACATATTACCTCAAAGGAAGTAAATCAAACAGCATCCAAACAGAGAAAACACAACAGCAACACAACAGACCTAACCCAGACATTCCCGAAAGACTCGACTAGCTCTGAAACCAACTAATATGACACCCTAAACTCGGTCATCACATGGTTACCCTTTTTGCGAAAGAACACATTAAAACGTTGGTCGCTTTCGGAAAAGAAAACCTTTTGTATCAAATTACCGAAAAGGTACTTAAAATTTTTTTTTTTGGTTTTTAAAAGAGGTTAAGAAAAGGTGATGAACACTCATAACATGAATATAAACATCATACATAGATACATATATAACATTTCCCCATTAGGATCTTAAATTTTTGGATTACAAAGCGGGCCTTAAACAAACAGGTCAACTTCACTAAAAACATAAACTAAAGAAACAGATAAAACATCAAACTGGGAATGAGGAATCTGGGTACTGAACTCAAAAGGAGACTCCAAAAAGCAGGGACAAACAGAACTACTCCAAAAAGCCGACGACGATCACCAAAGCCTCCTAAAGTCTGAGTGGCCACAAGCACTACCTCCAGATGATATATCAGACTCCGGATCGATAACCTCACCACCATCGTCGATCGGAACATCGTCCTCTCCGGGGTCCTGGTGATGGTACTCTGCCTCTAGGTAGTCCTCCCACTAGTCGCCTACCAACTCAAGAGGCTCCTCCTCCGGATCCTCCTCGGGATCCTCTTCAAGGTCCCCCTCGATAGGTTCCTCCGGCTCAGCGTGTGGATGAAGAAGTCCAGCCATCTGTAGAGTATGAAGGTACAGCCAGGGAGGTGGAAGTGCCACTGTCCATGTCTCGATCGTGTGAATCCTTTGGATCGGTTTTCCGTTGGCATTAGACTCCGTCGTCGTAATCGGTCCCCGATACCTAGCTGTCGTCGCGTCATCACTCACCGTCCAGTTGCTCGCTAGCCTAGCCTTGCCGAACACCTCATTCCTCGAAATTGAGGGTGCTAGGGGAACGTTGGGTTCCATCTAAAGCACGTACATATACCGATACAATAAAAGGAAAAGAACATATAGATATGCAAGAGTGAGATACCGTCATAAGATATATCCCACAACAACCATATACATGATACATGCAACACATAATCAAGTCAACAGTTAAATCATGCATAATCATAATATAACTGTGTTATATCAAGGGATCTCAAGCCCGCACTATCAATTTTCGAAAATATATATGACACTTCAATATTAGGCTCTATCCTAATCTCATGAGATCTCAACATCGTGTTTCACTGGAGAAGAATTAGAGTTGGTAAATATCTAGCCCACCGGGCAGTTGCCTCCGTACCCTCATGCATTTAAGGTCTCAGGACGAGCAACGTCACATGTGCCTCTGAACCGGTCACATGGACAGACTCCCAGATACCATCTTGTATCTGATATATAAGAAAGGCACGTCTGCCTAGGGAAATGTACATGGAAAATATTTTGTTTACAAGGTTTTCTTTGTGTTCATTCTTTTTTCGCTGTCGAAGCTCCAAGCTAACGACTAAATCATCATTTCCCCATCAGTTGAAAATTCATAAACATAGGACACACAGTCCGAATGCTCAATCACAACGCCCTAAACCATGGCCGCGGTCCAGGGTTGTGGTCATAAAAATCAATTATACTTTTATTCATGTTTTAAACTTAACATGATAACGACAATAGCCCACAACAATGAAATCAGAACGCATTGTCCTCGATTTCGAGAATTGGACTCTCAGTCCATAACATCATGAACAGGACTCATAGTCCCAAATTAACACTGATCCAAGATCACGTGCGCATAAGTGAATACTAGAGGCGACGTCTCGCATTCTAGATTCTCTTTCTTAAGTACTAATTTTTTTTCGTTCAATGAAAATCAAATTCAAAACCAAATCCTCGATAACCTATCCAGGCTATCGGAAAGTTTCTAAAACATTTAGGAAAAACATTTTCTTTGAAAATATTTTATAAAGCATCTTTGAAATACTTTGATCTTTGAAAATTTCCCCCAATAGGACATTGCCAAATAGTTCATGAAAGTTTTCACTTGAAAACACATAGTTTGAAAAGGATTTTTCTATTGTATGACAATAGTTCACCAAACCAGTTCAATATTTAAAACAGTTCTTTCAGTTAAAGAGCTTTTGGAAAAGAACACCAATCCTTTCATCTTCAATGCTTATTCAGGTTTTTAATCCTTATAACGGTTGAGCACAGACACAAGTCTGGCTTAGCAAACTTTCAATCAACAGCAGTATATATTCTCAGTTCAATGTTAATATCACAGTTGAAAACAGTTCATCACATATATGCATTATAACATTTAGAGTAAGTATATTCAACATCAGATAATAGCATAACAGTTCAAGAATATTAGATCACCAAGTAAGTTCAATCAACATATAAATATCCAGTTAAACACCTACACACATGCATACAGTTATTGAATATCTTTAGGAAATCCCCTCTTACCTCACGTGAAGTTAAGAGTTTCGGATTCGAAGAGAAAAGCTCACGAACGTCCTCGCTCCGCTTGGCGATGGAAGTCTAAGGTTACAAAACATGAAATCATGAGTTAAAACTCAACCAAAGAACACTAACCACAAGGTATAGGTTTGGCTTAGACAATAATTTAGGATTAGGGTTTTTTCCGAAATTTATGCAACTCATGGATTTATGATCCTTAAGTGCTAGAAGTTCTTAAACACCAATCATTTAACAAAGTTGAATTAAAAATCTCACTAAGTACTTGACTTAGGGTTTTCGGCCTTCACTAATAAATAGGCTAGAAATTTCTAAACTTTTCAATCTATTTAGGTTAGCATCCATACATTGTAAGGAGCTTGAAACCATGTTCATTTTGGAAAATGGAAAAAAAATAACAAACGTCTTAGGCCAAGAACACCTAGGTTCGGCCTTGACATGTTTGTGAGAATAAAAATCTTTAAATCCTCCAATCTTTTGGACATAGCCTCCTTTAACATAAAGAAGCTTAAATCCTTAATCATTTTGGAAGGACAAAACAACACATTCCTAGGTCCAAACATATGAGTTTCGGCCATCATAGGGAACTTAATGAAAAAGATTTCAACTTTCCAATCACTTTAGACATAGCATCCTTTATTATAAGGAGCTTTAATCTATGATCATTTTGAAAGAAAACAAAACTTAATATTTTTGCCAAAAACCTTTAAAGTTTCGGCCTTGATACAAAATAAAGGTTAGAAATTTTTCAAACTTTCCAATCCCTTGGATTTAGCATCCTTAACATCAAGAAGCCTTAATCCATGATCACTTTGAAGAAACATCAACTAATCATCTATGTCTTAAACTACTTAAAGTTTAGGCCTTTACACGAAATTGTGTAAAATCTCTAAACTTTTCCAATCACTTAAACCTAACATCCTTTAGCACAAAGGAGCCCTTGGTCATGATCATCTTGGAATAGAACTCAAATACAAGTCCATACAAGCAAAGTTAAACAAAACCCACCAAAACCAAAAACCATGGCTTCGGCCCCATCAAGGAAATAGGGTTAGAAATTTTTGTTTTACACAACCTTTTTGTATGTTGTAGTAGGAGTAAAAATAAGAACATAGAAATTGGTTTTAACTCAAACGGATTTTTCTACCATTTTTAAGAGATTTTAGAAGTTTGAAAGCTTAAAGGAAACTTAAAGTAAAACTATGAACATAAAGACCAGAACTTGAAAAATAAACAACATAGGATCATTACCCTCAATAACATGAAGAACTTTGATGAAGAACTTAAAGTAAAAAGCTTGATAAAAAGATGAACTTTAGAAGAGAGGAGAAGAGAAAGTAAGGAAATAAGTGTAAGTGTGAAATGTGTGAAGTGAGGAAAAGTGATTAAGTGTTATAGGTTGAAGTTTATATAGAGCGGGGGAGAAGAAGAAGGGGTCACAGCTGGAAGGAAGAAAGAAGAGAAAGAAAAGTTGGTTTGCTTGTAGGGAAAGAAAGAAGGTAAGGTGTGGTAAGGTGGAGGTATGGTGTAGAGGTAAGGTTGGAGAGAGAATGTAAGAAAAGGTGATTTGATGAAAAAGTGAAGTATGGCTTGTTGAAAAGGTTTCATAACTTTCACATCAGTGATTCCATTCCCTCTTTGCTCTACTCCATTGTGCATCAGATGACTTTTCCGATCGTATTTCCCGACGATTTCGCTCGGGTAACACTCGAAATTTTGCTCCGAACAAGATTTTTTTGAAAAACTCCAAACCCACACAAAACATAAAAAGAAACACTAATCGTCTCGTTCATGAGTTAAGATTAGGTCTCTAGCTCAGTAAAATTGTACTGGCTGTGAAAACCCAGACCGACTTTCGTCTGAATTTTCGACCGAAAATTTTATGTGACTTCATATAGTAAAACTACACAAGAAAATAATTTTATTTAAAATAAAGTCATCTTCTCGATTTTATCACAAATAATTACATTAAAGCATGTATTTACTGATAAATAAGCATACGAAAAGCAGGGTGTTACAATCCAGGCAACTCATCATATAAACAACATACCCATAACAGTCAAGCAGTCAAACCAGTCAACCTTAAATATAATATATTTAACCTAATGGCGATACACCTACGATTCGAATATCATCATTGGTACCACTACGTAGTTCCCAATGTGATATTGATATTGTCTGTTACTCGCTCCCTAGTAGGGTTTAGGTCGCCCTACGCC
The DNA here is from genome assembly GCA_030762895.1 of Sophora flavescens. Classification (NCBI taxonomy): domain Eukaryota; kingdom Viridiplantae; phylum Streptophyta; class Magnoliopsida; order Fabales; family Fabaceae; genus Sophora; species Sophora flavescens. The sequence continues at coordinate 98,539,376 of CM061065.1, forward strand.
GTTATTGAAATAGATGCCACTTCGTCGTTTCCGACGTTAGATGGCTTCTTTCCCCCACCTGAGGTGTCGTACGATAACTTGAACGTCATGAAACCAACACTCCTCGACTCCTCTCAATTCTACCATGCTCCAACCAAGGGTCCCTGGGCCTCCGAAAATTCACCTGAACACCACATTATGAAGAATACGTTACATGGAACCCTAATATGAAGTCGGAATGAAATCCAATAATCGAAACGAAAGATAAGCTGAATACCGACACTGACAGTATTTCGACATAAAAAGGATAAGAATTACCTTCACTGGAGAAGAAAAGAAAGGTAGGATAATGAAGGCGTCGTTGCCACGAACACAACGATGTACTCGGAATGGCGTCTGGACGATCAATCGAGTCGATATCGAAGCTGAAACTCTTTCTCTCTCGCTAACTATCTCTCTCTAGCCTACGTTCTGCTCTCCGTTTTTCTGTTTTAGGCTTGAGTGACTTATGTCACTTAAGCCCTTTTATTTTTTCTAAACCATGTGCCAGCGCTCGGGCATTGGAACCCGAGCACTTGAGCACTCTAACGCTTGAGCATTAGATCCTCCACGCTTGAGCGTTGGAGGTAGGTAGTGCCACCGTGCATTCAACCAATCAAGTGATGCCACGTTGGCCATCTTGTGACACGTGGAGTAGCAAGATCTGGTCTGGTTGACCCCAGGACTTGAGCATTTGGTATGCCACGCTCAAGCATTGACCATTGACCAGGAAACATTCTTCCACGTTTCGTCGCGTTCTGGACTTGTTCGACGTCCGATTGACCCCAAATTTGAGATATATGCTGATCAAGACCTAATAAACAACCTCAAACCCTCAAAAATGCCTAATCTCAATCTTAAATCCAAATTTCTTATTCCACACACTTAAGCCTTTTAAACAATCTACGGGAAAAATTCTAGGGTTTGCTCATGTTCAATTCATTCCAGATGAGTGCATACTTTCCATGCAAAGATTCCTAACCCTTAATCAACATATTAACCATGTAATCCAAATATTAGACCTAATCATCATATGTATAACAGTTCATAAAACACGACTAATGCATTTCTACCCCCCTTAAAAGAAATTCCATCCTCGGAATTTACGTGCCTGAAAACAAATGTGGATATTGTTGCTGCATATCTACCTCATGCTCCCAAGTAGCATCTCCAGTAACCACATCCCATATGACCTTAACCAAGGGAATCTATTTACCACGAAGTTCTTTAATCCTTCTATCTACAATCTTAACTGGTAATGCCTCATATTCTAGATTCTCTCGGAGTTGTATGGACACAGGCTCAGTTACATGAGAAGGATATGGATAATATTTTCTTAACTGGGAGACATGAAAGATGTCATGAAGGCTAGAAAGGTTTGGTGGTAAGGCTATATGGTAAGCTACTGGACCAATCCGTCGAAGAATCTGAAAAGGTCCAATAAATCGGGGAGTAAGCTTTCTAGACTTTAGAACTCTGCCAATTCTAGTCTTTGGAGTGAATCTCAAAAATACGTGATCACCTTCGTGAAATTTTAAGGGTCTCCTCCTTTTGTTACTATAGCTCCTCTGCCTATCATGTGCTTCCTTCATTTTCTCTCTTATCTTCCTGACTTGTTCCTTTGTCTGTTGGACCACATCAGGACCCAACACTTGACTCTCACCAGTCTCATACCAACACAACAGAGTCGTACACTTTCTGCCATATAAAGCCTCGTACGGATCCATCCCTATACTGTTGTGAAAACTGTTGTTATAAGTGAACTCAATCAAAGGTAGGAACTCATCCCAACTGCCAATATGTTCCAACACACAGGCTCTTAAGAGATCTTCCAATGATTGAATTGTTCTCTCTAACTGTTCATCAGTTTGAGGTTGGCAAGCCGAACGTATCCTCAACTTCGTTCCCAGTACATTGTGTAACTGCCTCCAACATCTAGATGTAAATCTAGGATCTCAGTCGGAGACAATACTTGATGGCACTCCGTGCAACCTCACAACTTCCTTGATATAGATTTGGATTAGCTTCTCCAAAATGTAACTCCCACCAATAGGTAAGAAGTGAGCACACCTCGTTAACCTATCAATGATAACCCAAATCGCATCATACTTCTTCGGAGTTCGTGGTAATCCAACCACAAAGTCCATAGCTATACTATCCGATATCCATTCTGGGATGTCTAATGATTGCAACAAGCCCGCAGGTTTCTGATGCTCTATCATAGCTTTCTCACAAACTAAACAAGATAGAACATATTCTGCCACTTCCTTCTTCATCTTTAGCCACCAAAATCATCTTCAAGTCTTGATACATCTTGGTGGCTCCTTGGTGAAAGCTCAGCTTATTCTTATGTCCCTCTTCCAATATCATTTTCCTAAGCTCTAAATCCTCTGGCACACACGTCCGATCCCTAAACCTCAACATACCATCAGATCCTCTATTAAACTCTGAAATCTTACATCATCTATGCCTCGACTCACCTCTTGCAGATATTCATCCTGAACCTGTTTAACCTTAAGATCTCTCAAAAACTCAATACTGGTGGTGATCATACCTAAGCATATTGTATCCTCAGACAAATCCATACCTAGGTTCATATCTCTAACCTATTCAACCAATTCCAATTCCTTCACCATCATTGCGGACACATGCAAAGATTTCCTACTTAGTGCATCCGCCACTACATTCTCCTTCCCAGGATGGTATTGAAGATCAAATTCATAATCCTTAATTAATTTCATCTATCTACGCTGCCTCATGTTCAGCTCTTTCTGGTCAAACAAATACTTTAGACTCTTATGATCACTGAACACATTAAACTTAGCTCTATAGAGATAGTGTCGCCATATCTTCAATGCAAACACTATCGCTGCCAACTCCAGATCATGGGTCGGATAATTCCTCTCATGAATGCTCAACTGTTGGGAAGCATAAGCCACAACTCTTCCCTATTGCATCAAAACACAACCCAACCCTTGATACGACGCATCATAATACACGTCAAACTGTCCTATAGGATCTAGTAATGTCAGCACTGGAGATGTAGTCAACTTATCCTTTAACTTCTGAAAACTATCTTCACACTTCTCTGTCCAAACAAACGTTGAACCCTTTCTCGTTAACTGCGTCATAGGCAACGCAATCTTCAAGAAACCTTCAATGAACCTCCTGTAATGTCCAGCTCAACCTAAAAAACCTCTCACCTCACTTACAGAATTAGGTCTCTCCCATCTAATCACAACCTCTACTTTAGTTGGATCAACTGCTATCCCTTCCTTATTGATTATATGACCTAAAAACTGCACTTCCTCTAGCCAAAATTCACACTTAGAAAGCTCAGCATACAACTACCTATCTTTCCACACTTGCAGCACAACTCTCAGGTGTTCCTCATGTTCTTCCCGTGAATGGGAATAGATAAGGATATCATCTGTGAACACCACCACAAACTTTTCGAGGAATTGTCTAAAGATCATGTTCATGTAATCCATGAATACTGCTGAAGCATTAGTCACACCAAAAGTCATAACTAAGTACTTGTAATGTCCGTACCTCGTCCTGTAAGCTGTCTTAAGTATAACATCCTTCTTTACTCGAATTTGATGGTATTCAGATCTTAAGACAATCTTATAAAACGTCGAAGCTCCTTTCAACTAATCCATCAGATCATCTATCCTATTCAATGGATACTTATTCTTGATTGACACCTTATTCAACTGCCTGTAATCCGTACATAACCTAGAACTTCCATCCATTTTCTTTACAACCAACACCGGTGCTCCCCACAGCGAAACACTAGGTCTTATGAATTCCTTCTTCATCATATCATCCAACTGTTTCTTTAATTCAGCCAAATCTATGGGTGACATCCGATAAGGAGCTATTGATATAGGTCATGTCCCTAGTACGAGATCTATCGTGAATTCAACTTCCCTCTCTAGTGGCAAACCTAGAACATCGGGTGGGAAAACCTCAAGAAACTCTCTCACGATAGGCATAGAATCTATACTCAGAGTCTCCTTAGTTTCCACAGAGAAAAGCATCACATACTGTCGAGAATCATAACTCCTCATAGATACTCCTTCATTGGCAGATACTATGCTAGAATACTCAAGAAAAGATAGGGTCTTTCTGGAACAATCTAACACTACATGGTTAGCTCAAAGCCAATCCATGCCTAGAATAATGTATATCTGTTGCTTAGACAAACAGATAATATCCATAAGGAATGTCCTATTCTCAACAACTATAAGACACTGTAGACAAACAGACATAGTAATCAAAGAAATATTGGTCGGAGTATAAACTATAAGAGTATAAGGTAACTGAGAAACGAGAAAATGTAAATGATCCACACACTCATGCGAAACAAACGAATGTGTAGCACCTGAGTCAAACAACATAGATGAGAGTCTGCCAGATATTAAACATATGCCTTGAATAAGATCTGTAGATTGAGAGGATTTAGCCCCTCTCACGGTAAACACCCTCCCTGTGACCTGAGGTCTGGCCATCTGTCGTCCTGCTGCTGGAACTCCTCTCCCAGCTCCACCACTGTAAGTACCGGCTACTCTGCCAGCAACTGTCTGCTGCTGTACTCATCTCTGCTTGCAATCCCTAGCAAAGTGACATGGTTTACCATAGATAAAACAACCAGGTCTCTCCTGACACTCTCTCATATAATAAGGACCTTCGCATCTAAAACAAACTGGGGCCCTCTGCTGCTGGTCCTCTCTATCAACTGGTGCTGCTATAACTGGTACTAATACAGATGTATGAGCCCTCTGTGCTGGTCTAGTATAAGGCCCTCTCCTCCACTGAGAACCACTACCTCCTCTCCTCTGATAACCTTCTCTCATAGGTCCTCCCCCCCGCTGTTGCCTCTGCTCTGTAGCCTGCCTTTGATCCATACTCTCAATGGCACTGCATCTCTCTACTAGATCCTGGAAAACTCAAGATATCTAAGGGCACTGTAGCCCTCTTTAGCTCGTGCCGTAACCCCTCCTCAAACCTCTGGCACTGCCAATCCTCGTCCGGAAACCTCTGGTAGAACTCAAAACTGTATCAAAGCCTCAAATCTGGCCGCATAGTCATCAACACTCATGTCATCCTGTCGGAGACTCATGAACTCCCTCTCCTTCTCGCATCTGATCAACCGCGGAAAGTACTTCTCGAAAAAGCAGTCTATAAACAACTCCAAACTGATCAACCTACCATCTGCCTGTAGCAACCTCCTCTTGCCTCTCCAACATGACTCTGCTCCTCCTGTCAAAATGAAAGCAGCATAAGTCACCTTCCTGTCATCTCTGCACCTCATGGTATCAAAAATCATCTCGAGCTCCTGAATCCACCACTCGACTCGCTCTGGGTCATAATCACCTCGAAACTGGGGTGGCTTCCCTTTTAGGAAAGTAGCCATCCCTGCATCCTCAGCCTCGGCAGCTCTCCTCCTGTCCTGCTGCCCTGTAACTCTTTATCTCTCTGCATCCTCTGAGTATTCTATTACGCCTGCTGCAACAGTACTGATGTCAACTCGCGAATAGTTTGGAGAGTCTCAGATGACTCTCCTCCACCTCCAGCTCCTACCTCAGGCTGAGAAGTCTCACCGGCCACTCTCTCTGGGGTTATACCACCCCCTCGTCCCCAGTGTCCTTATCCTCTGCCTCGAGCCATGATCCTGTTAAAAGGAATCATTAGCTAACAATAATATCACATATAATATTAAATAAAACTGGAATATAAATACTATATGTCACATCAATGTTAATTATCGTGTTCGGACTCACTACCCAACTTCTAAACATAGTTGATATCCGATGTGGATTGAACTAAAATGGCCAGTACACCCTAACTTCACATTCTGAACAAAATCAAACTGCTCTGATACCACCGAATGAGACAACCAGATGTCCCATTAAAAGAACCATATTTTATTTAATTTATAATCGTGATATTAGCGATAAACAGTTATTTATAAACAGCGGAATAAATTAAAAACTGAAATATAAAAAACAATCACACACACACACACACACACACACACACACACACACACACACACACACACACACACACACATATATATATATATATACATCACATCATCTAAGTACTGTAGAGGGGATCCCATTAGTAGGATCCCAAATATGTACAAACCGGAAAGTATAACAAAATACATCAAGAGACTGAACAGCAAATGCCTTGCCGACTCTCAACACCCCAGTCCCCTCTCAAAGGTACAACAAAATCCTCACTCATACTTATACGCACCTAACTGGATAGTACTGACCTGTACCATCACATACTACTACCCTCGCTGTCACCCCTAAGTGTGGAGGGTCCCACAACTCAAATGCAGCTGCTAGAGGAACTCCTCCGAGCAAGCCTCTGAAACAGTCAGCGATAAGCTCGGCTGTCTCTGGATGACAATATAGAGGACTCAGATCCAGTCTATCTAACATCGGGAAGCTCAGGTACCTCTGGAGAAAGCATATGATCGATATCTGGTACAACCTGATCCTCCTTAGGAGCTGGTGCAATGATAGGCACTAGTGCTGGTGCTGGCTCTGGTGCAGGTGCCTCAACTGGCACTGGAAGGGGAACTGGTACCACATTTGGCATCGGCGGCATCGGAGGTAACGGTGCATCTTAAAATCCGATGGGGAATGGAAAAGTCTATTACACTCTGAAGGTCCCCACCAACCCAAATGGGGCTCCATTCCCTATGCCAGAAGTCACTGGAACGGGACTCGTATAAACAGCAAACCGAGTGATTGGGTCCACTAGTAAGCCGTTTGCATCTACACACCCAAGCTCAAATGTCCCCGTGAAGGGGAACCCCGCCAGAGCCTCCATCCAAGGATGCTCCCAATGAGCCATCAGCGTGATCCCGGTCTAAGTAAAATCATAAAGAAAACAAAAAAAACAAAAGAAAGAAAAACGGGGATAAGGATACATCCAACATCAATTTGGAAAGGGTTTAGTAACATTTACTCAATAACCACACATAACCACATATCTCTATATATATGTACAACCATCCTCGAAAATATATTATTTTCCTCTACCCTTCACCATGATGCAATACAATGCAATGTGTATGATAATGAGGCTGTGACCAATCCAGATATTCATATATCAATCAATCAAGTGACACGTCTCTAGAGTCCCCAGTGCATATCCTCGTCCGCGGTGAGAATGCCCATGCAAAGCAATGGCACTATAGTTGTACAGTACACGTCGGTGCACACCTTGGTTCTCTCACAAGGGTGCTCATGCAATGCATGAACTGTAGCTGCAACTCAAATAATAATTGTTTAGGACAGTCCTGTAAATTCCCTGAAACACGAGAATACACCCCTTGGGAATAAATCCCAATGCATATGAAAATATCACCGACCACCTCTCGGGTCACCTAGTACCTTAACCTCTCATCACTAACTCATAGATAACCTCAACAATAATCATATCTCATCAGTCTCATCATAATATCACAATAACTATCTCGGTTAGGCACTTCTGAACACATGTATCATGAACCCCCCACATACATCACCATAGCTCATCATTTATCAACACTTAGAAAATCACTATGCACAATAATCACAATCATATCATCACTCCCAATCATTTCCAACATATATTAAAATTATATATATATATATATATATATATATATATATATATATATATATATATATATATATATATATATATATATATATATATATATATATATATATATAACCAACAATCCAAGTAATCACAAATAATCCAGGCAACTCATCATATAAACAACATACCCATAATAGTCAAGCAGTCAAACTAGTCAACCTTAAATATAATATATTTAACCTAATGGCAATACACCTACAATTCGAATATCATCATTGGTACCACTATGTAGTCCCCAATGTGATATTGATATTGTTCGTTACTCGCTCCCTAGTAGGGTTTAGGTCACCATACACCGTTATTGAAATAAATGTCATTTCGTCGTTTCCGACGTTAGATGGCTTATTTCCCCCACATGAGGCGTCGTACGATAACTTGAACGTCACGAAACCAACACTCCTCGACTCCTCTAAATTCTGCCATGCTCCAACCAAGGGTCCCTGGGTCTCCGAAAATTCACCTGAACATCATATTACGAAGAGTACGTTACAGGGAACCCTAATATGAAGTCGGAATTGAAATCCGATAATCGAAACGAAAGATAACCGAATACCGACACTAACGGCATTTCACATAAAAAAGTATTAGAATTACCTTCACTAGAGAAGAAAAAAAGGTAGGATAGTGAAGGCATCATTGCCACGAACACAACGACATACTCGGAATTGCGTCTGGACGATTGAGTCGATATCAAAGCCGAAACTTTTTCTCTCTATAACTATCTCACTCTATCTCATTCTATCTCTATCTAGCTCTCCCTTTCTGTTTATCTAAGTTTTGCTCTCTGTTTTTCTGTTTTAGGCTTAAGTGACACTTAAGCCTTTTTATTTTTGCTGAACCATGAGCCAGTGCTTGAGCATGGAACCCTAGCGCTTGGGCGCTCCAACGCTTGAGCGTTGGATCTTCCACGCTTGAGCGTTGGAGGTAGGTAGCATCACCGTGCATGCAACCAATCAGGTGATGCCATGTAGGCCATCTTGTGACACGTGGAGTCAACGCCAGAGTTGGTCTGGTTGACACCAGTGCTTGAGTGTTGGGTATGCCACGCCCGAGCGTTGACCATTGACCAGGAAACATTATTCCATGTTTAGTCACGTTCTGAACCCGTTCGACGTCTAATAGACCCCAAATTTGAGATATAGGCTCATCAAGACCTAATAAACAACCTAAAACCCTAAAAAATGCCTAATCTCAATATTAAATCCAAATTTCTTATTCCACATAGTTAAGCCTTAAATCCTAGGGTTTGCTCACGTTCAAATCATTCTATAATCATCATACGTATAACAATTCATAAAACATGGTTGTTACACAAATCAAACCAAAACCACTCTTACAATAATGTTCTCATAGAGGACCAAACCAAACAAAGTGGATAACCATAGGTCTAGGGTTTCCAACCACAAACAACTATAAGCCATCTTCACACCCACCAATATGGTGTGAGGTGGTTCACTCCTCCCTTACCACTTGTAGCTCCCCTAAGCAGGTTGCTCTTCTTTGCTCCACAAAGCCACAAAATCCACTTCATCCACAAGCCACACAAACCAAAGCCAATCATCACAACCTTCATTAACCAACAAATTAAGCTAGTTAAAACACAACCAACCCTAAGGCACCAATTAGGTAGCTCACGGCCAAGTAATGTTTACGTGGCTAGGAAATTTTGTTCATTCCAATAGTGAACATACATGATGACATGGTCATAACTACACTAGGAAAAATATCATAAGTCCAAGAATCAATTCATGCGATTATCTATAAATTAATACATGAATTTTCAAGAATATGTAACTTGAAATAAATTACATATATATGAAGTTAATGAAACAAAGAACAAAGTTACTAACTAGAGGCAAGAGAGATTACCCATTGCTCTCTACTCTCCGATCAATGCTCTCGATGGCATTACATCTCTCTACTTGCTCTGGAAAGCTGTGTATGTCCAAGGAAACCACTACTCTCTGTAACTCGTGTCGTAAACCTTCCTCGAACCGTCTGCAAACCCAATCCTCAGTGGCAATCTATGATAAAACTCTGAAAACTGCAGCAAAGCCTTGAATCGTGTTGCATAGTCACTAACAGACATGTTACCCTGTCGCAAGCTCATGAACTCCCTTTCCTTCTCGGGTCTGACCAACCTCGGGAAGTACTTCTCAAGGAAGCACTCTCGGAAAATTGCCAACTAATCAGCCTGCCCTCAGGCTCTAAAAAACTCCTCTTTCCTCTCCACCAAGCCTCTGCACCTCCGGTCAACATAAATTCAGAAGAGGTAACTTTACAATCCTTTCTACAGTGCATAGTATCAAAGATCTTCTCTAGCTCATGTATCCACCACTCTACCCTTTCTAGGTCATAATGTCCTCTGAACTGGGGTGGCTTCCCTTTCAGGAAGGTAGCCATCCCTGCATCCTCAGCCTATGCAACTCTCCTCTGGTTCTGCTGCTCCTGCTGCTCTCTAGTCATCTACAACATCTGAGCATTCTGTTGCGTCTGTTGTAACATCGTTGTAGAAAGTTCTCGGATATTCTGGAGGGTCTCAGCTGACTCTCCTCCACCACCTACTCCTCCTGTATGCGAAGCCTCGCCGTTGCCATCACCGACAACTCTATATGTGGCTCTACAGCCACCTAGTCCCCATCGTCCTCTACCTCGAGCCATGATCATGTAAAAGAAATCATCAACTCACATTCATATGACATATATTATTACATAAAACTGATATAAATACTATATGCCATATAAATTTCCATCGCATTTGGACTCACTATACTTCTAAGCATAGTCGTTATCCGATGTGGATTCAACTAAAATGGCCAATACACCCTAACCTCACAGTCTGAACAGAATCACACTGTTATGATACCACCAAATGAGACACCCCGATATCCCATTAAAGAACAACATAATTAACTAACATTAATCACGATATAACATTAAGCGTATACATAGAAACATCATAGATATAAAAATATAAAATCTTTGAATATAAGAAACATAAATATAAACATCACACCACGTATAGATATATAATGGATGGAGGAGAATTGTTACAAAAAATGTTGGAGTAAAGCAAATACAATGGATGATTTCCAATAGTATTTTCTTTACTTCTTTTTCTTTAAATGCATGCATTATTTGCCATCTTTTTCTTCAACCTTATGGTTTTCACAAAAAATTTGCTCACTTATGCCAACTGCCTTTTTCCTATTCTTTTATGGCACATTCTTTTATTTTACATTTTTTTCCTTTTGTTATTTTTCACTCTTGGCTTTTCTCTCAAGCTCCCTTTTTTCTCTCATTTTTTTTTGATCCTCGCTAATTTCCTTTGGAGAAAGTGGTACAAGAGTTACTCTTTTGTTGTGGTACATAGAAGGAGTGGAAGAAGAAGGTTTAGGGTTAGAAAATATGGCATTTGACCCACTTTTACCAAAAAATCTCTAGTTGTCTTATGAATCATCCTCCTTCTTCGAATTGTCCTTCCAACTTGAGTTGTTGGTGGCATAGAAAGGCTTCTTGAAAGACTCTTCAATCGTGCTTCAACTTTTATTGCATGGTGCACCAAATCTGGCTGTTCCACAACATCACGGATATCTTGGTTGAGGCCTCCCAAGAATCTAGACATTGTAGCCTATCTATCCTCTTCAATATTTGCTCTAATCATAATCACCTCCAACTCCTTGAAGTACTCCTGTACACTCATGTTGCCTTGCCTCAATCTTTGAAGCCTGTGGTGTAGATCTCTATTATGTTGTAAGGCACATATCTCTTCCTCATCACCTTCTTCATTTCACTCCAAGTACTAATAAGCTCCTCTCCATACCTTCTTCTTTCTTTGCAAAGTTGATCCCACCAAATCAAATCATAGTCACTAAACTCCAAGCTTGCTGCCTTAACCTTCTTTTCTTCACTATAGTTGTACCAAGAAAATATGTGCTCTAACTTAGTTTCCCACTCTAAGTATGCCTCCGGATCAATTTTGCCTTGGAAGTTTGGAATCTTGACTTTGACATTTTGAAGCTTCTCCTCTCTATCATTCATCCTTCATCTATGTTCATTTCTTGGCCTCCATCTTGCAAATCTTCTAGGCCTCTCTTCATTGTTCTCTTCCAAATTGCTTGAGTCTCTATGTGAGCTCTCATGATCATGCCTTGATCCATCCCTATTCTTAACTCTCTCAATGTTCCTTGTTACTCTATCAAGTTTCCTATTAATGCCTCTTGTCCTTGGTGATGGTGGTGGAAATTCTTCATAGCCATTATCATGATGTGGATCCATATTGCAACTTACAATTGTGAATTACAATACAAATTACACCAAGAAGAAAATTACACCAACAAAGAAAAATTACACCACAAAAAACAAAAAAAAATTATTACAAACCAACAAGGAATCAAATAAAAATAAAGATCAAATGAAGTAAAGATGAAATAGTACAATGACCTCACCACTCACTCACCTTTCATTATGTCCACTCGTATTTGTCACTCTTTAGACCTTTACAATGATTATTTTACTCTTGTCTTTTTCCACTCAAGAGTTTCCTCCTTCAAGGATCTACAAGATGAAACAAGATTCTCAAATATTAGTCTCTACAACAACAGTGGCAAATCTATCAAAATAGCAATCATTCAAAGAGGTCAAGAAGATGAAAACAACTAATACAAAAACAATGGAGTTTTCAAGAGACAAACTAAAAATATTTTCATAAGAAGAAAGTACTAAAAAAAGATTTGAAGAAGACAATATGGATGTGAATCAACAATACACAAATTCAAGTGTAATCAAAGTGAAATGAACAAGTAATGATCAATCTCAATTGTGCTACACCAAAATTTTAAGGTTCAATACAAATCAAGCATGTGAAAATAGTGGCAAGTCTTTTACCTTTTCTGGAATTTTTGGATTTTGCACTTTTGCCCCAAAATTTTTGGATATTTATGGTTTTGGCCCTTTTTCTTTTTACGCTACTTTTTTTTTATTTCAACCATTTGACTTTTTCTAATCACAACAATTTCACAGTAATTGCAAGAATTTCGAAATTACAATTATCAACCTTCAATCATGAACAATTTGATGAACATTGATGTAATACTTGGAAATAATGAACAATTAAAGTAGTGTAATTGAATCTCCAAGTAAAAAGAAGCACAGATCAAGAGATTAGACACCTCATTTAAGTGGTTTATAAACATATTAAATCCATTTTTTTAATTTCATCAAGATTTATTAGGTTCTAATAAAATGAGATCATCAAAACACTTTTGATTAAAACTTGAATAATACTCTTACTTTGTGAAGTTTGAATTTGAAATTTGAATTGGATCAAACTCACAATGTAAGGTTTTTGGATTTATGCATGAATTTCAAGATGCAACCAAATGCACGTCTAATATATGATCACATGCATATTTAGCGACTAACTTGTCATGAAAAAGTGGAGGGAATAAAAATTTCACCAAAATTCAAGCATGATCAACTTTCAACAATTCAAATTCTAGATCTATGATCATCATTTGGATTCAATTTGAATTTCATCATCCAAATTATCTACAAAAGTGGCACAAGTTTCATATGAATTTCAAGAGCATTTTGGTGCCAATTCAAATTTGATCATAGAATTTGAATTTTGATAATAAAAAAAAAATCAGCAATTCAAAATCAAAGAACTAGCTCATGATACCACATGATGTGATCTAACATTGATCAATAAAGTTATAGGGTCTTTCTTTGATTTAGATTTCTTAAAATTCAAGATCAATCACAATCAAGAGCAATAGAATTGAGCTTGATTCTCAAGTGAGAATCAAAAGAAACAAAAAGGAGTAGAAGAAGCACATTTGTATATGAATTGAAATAGCAAAAACTATGAAATTAAACTAGATCTAAGAATTGAGATTGCAAGAATTGAAACTAGGAATTGAAATAGAAAATGGAAGAGGTGGAAGGGGATTAGAAGGCGCCACATTCAACTTGTGGAAGCAAGATTGAATGATAAGTCAAAGGAATATTCACCACTTGAGTATAAAAACTCAAGAGAAGAGTCAAGGTTCATCTAAAGAACCTCTTAGGAGGAGAACTCTCTCAACTCTCTAAATTCTCAAGTATGAGAAAACTACACAAATGATTTGATTCCTTGAAAAATGAGTGCAAGAGGTCTTTATATAGGTGTGAGCATCAACTCATGAACCTCTCTTAGTCCTCATGGGTTTGAAACACTCTTAAGCCCAATTACAAGCCCAACTAAGTCCAAATCCATCCAGAATTACGTCCTAAACTTGTAGTCCAATTTTAGGCATGATAGACGTCGAATCTAGTCTTGGGTAATGAAATAAGATTTGTAGATAATCTTCTGAGATTTTCAACTCTTCCAAGATCACTTTAAACGGATATCCAGAACTAAAGATACATCCAAAATAGTGAAGCAGGTTTCAAAGTTGACTTGACCTTTTCATTGGCCCATTATGATTGTGCTTCCTAGGATCACATCATCTCCTTTGCAATGTCAACTTCAAACCAGGTAAATATAATTGGGGTCTTAATAATAAGTGTCTTAAGAAATTGGTTAAGGAATTCAATAAAACAAGTTTTTAATAAGAAACTAAAGATCGCTCAAAATTTTGTATACAACACTTTCTAATGAAAATTTTCTTTTTCTCTTTATTTCCTAATCAATGTCGTAAGGGCAATTGCCAGCATTCTCAAAACAAATTTTGAATTAAGTGTTTAGTTCCAATAATTAATATTAATTTTTAATTTAGTTTCTAATTTTTTTCAAACGTTTCCTTTAATTATAAATTTTTTAAAATAAATTCTTTTTTTCTATTATTTTGAATGCTTTTTAACATGTTGATGCTTATATTATAAATTCTTTCTTATTATTTTAATTATATATATACTATTAACAAAGACCCCTTTCATCTTATATAATTTTGTTTGAGTTTAATTTTGATATATTTTCAGTATAAAAAATTCACATCGTCAATCAATTATAAATCATATCATATTTGACTTTTAAGTAGTTATTGTAAGAGTCAAACAATTTGACTATTATAACAATTTATGATTAGTTGACAATATAAATTTTTTATAAATGTACAACAACTAAATCCATTTTGTTTTCCTAATGTTGAAGGAAGGTTTGAATAAGCAGTCAATAACTTTTCTGTCTTTTGGGAGAATTTGTGAGAAAAGCCAGAAAAACACTACTAAGGACATCTCCAACAGTAAACTTTTTAAGTGGGTTCTTAAATTACTTTTTTGGATCCCATGATGCCCCCGCATATTTAAGAACTCTAAAAACATATTACACCAATAAAAAAGTTCTTAACAAGATTCTTAACTTATTTTTGTGTAGCTTACATTGGCCCCACATCACTATACTGTTAATTTTTTTTAGTTTAACTTAAAAAGTTAACTTTCTTTTATTATAATACTATGATTTGGTATAAAATACTAATTTTGTTACTTTAAAATAAAATACAATTTCAGTCTAAAAAAAATTATAATAAACTTGCAAATTGGCCCAAAATTCGATGTTTTTTTCACTTCATCTCGCCCAGTCCGTTTTCTAACTTTGTTTGACTAGAAGCCTCTAGAAAATTGGGTTCCTTCTTCATAAAAAAAAGTTGGGTTTCCTTTATCCCTTGTTTCTTTCCCAAACGTAAAAAATGTGTTCTTGATGTCTTCCCTTTCTCCCTTCGTCTCTCGCTCTCTCTTGCTCACTCATCCCTAAAAATTGCTCCCACTGCTTTCTTCTTTCTCTTTTGGCCTCTCTTGCTCTCTCACCTCTCGGGTTCACTTTGGGATGGAGTTGTTTCCGGGACTCATTATTCACACCAGGCGGAGGTGCGAGATCTAGATCGACCATGCAAGACAGAGCGGCGGTGTGATCATGCAAGATCCAGCGGAGGTGCGGCTGAACGGAGGATGGTTTTTTTTCCACTCCTGGTCTAATTGTATGATTTTTCCCCACTGTGTATGACTTTTTCTGCTCTGTATTTGTGACTTATTTGGATCTATGTCCTTCCACCGTGTTTCTCTGATATGCGGTTTCTTTCCCTCTTTTTTCCTGGATCATGGTCTTTTTTGGTTGGAGAACATGCAAGGAAATGTTTTTTCAATGTTAAGAAATCGCTCCTTTCTTGTATAAGCTTAACTTTAAGGAACTCTAAACTTAAGGAACTGCCACGTAGATATGCTCCAATGGCAAAAAAAACTTAAGGAACGTAAGGAACCCATTAGTTCACACCATTGGAGATGCTATAAGGTCCTCCAAAGTTTTACAGAGGACCAAAACTTTTAACCATCATCGATATGATTTATTTACTTTTTATTTTATTTTAAATTTTTTTTAATTAATTAATCAATCGTTAGATTTTATGGAGGACCCGTCCTCAACCTATTGATCGGTGGTGGATAGAATTTTCCAACTAAACAAGCTTTTCAACTTGTGGAATGTACCATTAATAACTTTCCTACTCTGTTGGGAAAACAATAATGATATCTGCAATCACATCTGAATAATAACGTTTTAAATTATGATTAATACCGTGTACTTCTTGCTCTTGATCAATATCAATGACAAGCTTTTGTGTCCATTCCACATTCTCTGGCCAAATAATGTCTCCAAGTTTTTCTAGGAAAGCATCTCTGTTGTATACAGTATTTTTAGATGGTTCAGTCAATTTCACATCTGCTTCTGATTCAGATGCTGACATTTCCTCGTTGAGATCTTCGATTTCATCATCAATCATTGTATCCTTGGTTATAATTGCCACTTTTTTATTACGCAGCCCCATTCAACCTATACTAATATAAAATAAAATTTATTTTAAAGCAAAACAATGAGCTCAGCATATAGTGTTTGTTTCCTTTCACATTTTTTGGGTATGACAAAATTTGTTTGAACAAAATTCAAAATAAACTAGCATCCCTCAGATAATAATAATATTACAAGATCAAGAGACAGGCCAAGGAAGCATTATGCTTGACATACTTAACGCACAAAAACTGAAGCATGTTTTGCTAATAGCATTAGGAGCCATTCCCCTTTCCAAACATCCCCCCAAAGAAAAGGGAAAATATATTTAAGCCATACCAGGACAATTGCTTGTATAGTAGAAAGCAAGAAAAACAGGTCATGATGATCCCAGGGTGGAAACTAATAGTAAAGGATAAAAAACAATAACAGCGAATCTTTTTACAATATATACATCACAAAATCAAAGTGTAAGTCTTCACTGGCATCACAGAATTATTTTTACATTGGAGTTGAGACTCGAGAACATCCATAGACACATTAGTTGTTAAATCATCCGAGTAGCCTGTGTTGCAAGACTCAGTCTTGTCATAGCATTGTGTATAATCTTTCATTCAGAAATGGATTTGTTGAAAGAGAAAAAACATATATAGGCATAGAGATGGTGAAACGGTACGTCTCAACTACACAACGGACTAACTACACAAGGGAGTCCGTTTTATATAGGTTTAATGAAATAAGTACATGATGAATATAGGATATTCTATTTCTATTTACAAGATATGATATGATATGCCTAAACCTATATATTAATTACAAAGATTATAATCATGTTTTCAACACTCCCTGTAGCACCCCCCGTTTTTACTATTTTTCATTATTGGTAAAATTTTTAATTCTCTATATTTTATCTGAGATATCTAGAAAAAGATTTTTGATAAAATAAAATCATAATTTTACTCTAACTTATGGTAGAAGGTTACGGTAAAAATTTAGGTTTAAAATTCAGACGAAACCCGGTCTGCGTTTTAACTGCCAGTAAGATTTTACTGATCGAAAAACCTAATTTGACCCGAGAACGAAATGAATAGATTTTATATCTAATTTCCAACGATATAGGTTATTTTGAAATTTTTTAGAATAAATAGGTTATTATACTCGATTCTGGCGTAAAACCGTAAATCGGGTAATCGACGGAGTCGAGAACGGACATGCAGAGACAAAACCCGACATCGGATGATGAGATCTGTTGTCACCTAGGGTGGTGAGTCATATGGGTGAGTCATCAATGTCATGATGACATTTAAACAAAAATCTAGATATTTATTTCAATTAGTTAAACACCATTTTGCCCTTGGACCATTTTATCCTTGAACTTCCTTTGAAATGACAAGTTTGCCCCATAATTTGTGGACACAAATCAGCCACCCCTCCTTCAATATCAACCACATAATTTTCATGATTACCTTAGGCAAAATTACCATCTAGTCCTTAAGTCATCTTTATATCACAAAATGTCATTTTGTAAGATTACTCTTTTGTCCCTAAAAATTTATGCCTTAGACCCTTTTGCCGCCAAAAGCCACGGCCCAAACCCTCAAAATGAGCCCATTTCATTGCTATTTAAGCTTGTCATCACCTTCTCCATGAAGCCTTTCCTCCATTTTCTCAAAAAACTCTAAGTTTCCATAGCCTTGTTTTGTAAAGCAACTACTTGAATCCTTGCTCATTTTTCATTTCTAAGAGGTATACCATGCTTCTCTCACTCAATCATCATCATGCTCTTCAATTATTTTTGTGTTTTGAAGTCATGATCATATTTTTCAATTCTTAGATCTAGAACTTTGAAAATTCATAGAAAATCATAGAAAAATCCTTTGAAAGTGAAACCAATTTCTATAATCTTATTATCCTCTCTATATTCAAGATCCAAGAGTATGTATCAAACTAAAATTTCGTGCCTATTTATCTTAAGGAGGCCGAACCCTGGTGGTGGTGGTGTGTGTGTGTGTGTGTGTGTGTGTGTGTGTGGGGGGGGGGGGGACTTTGTTCAAACTTTTTGGTTAAGTCTTGTTTGATTCAATCTTATGGCTCATATAGGTATTGAATCCATGCTTGTTTAATCAAATTAAAATCTCTAATCCACTGTTTTTCTCATGGCCGAAATTCATTTTTAAAGGGTTGCAATATTTGATTTCAATTTTTGTATGTTAATCTTTGTTTTAGGGTTTAGGTGATCAAGGATCACTAATCCAAAGAGCTTAAGATTTTTAGAAATTTTGAGCCATAATTTGTGTCATGGCCGAAAGTCCTAAATTTTGTGGTTAAAATGGTCTTGATTCAATTTTTGTTAAGTAAGCTTTGTTTATGTCTTAATCTTGCTTAAGGATCCTTAATCCAAAAGCTTGCAAAATTTTATCATGTCTAGCCAACTTAAAAACCTAATGGCCGAACCAAGCATAAAGGAGCCTAGGTATATTTAGTTTTTGATTGATAATTATTTGCTATGTTTAGTTGAAGGATAAATTGTTGTGTGAATTGTGTACGTGTTTTGCAGAGATCGGACGCTCGACGGAATTTTGATTCAAAAAGGAAAAGTCTTCAAGAGGTAAGGGGAGCTTACCTGAGAGATTTTTCCCAATAATTGTTATGTGATTAGTGTGTGGTCTGTATTTTTTATATGTTGTTGTGATGCTTGTTTAATTTGGTTCAAGTTGTATTATTTTTATCTGTGTGTTTATCCGTATTTAATTATTTATTTGCAGTTATATATTATAGTGATTGGATGCATGATCTGCCTGGGATAATTGCTATGATATTGTTGTTGATTGTTGTTTGAGAATCCTGACAGTCGTCAGTACCCAATCAATTAACCAGATAAAAGCTTTAAAGATTTTATTCAATGTTTAATGGAGAAATATTGGAATATAATATTGATAGAAAATAGTATTTGGTAAAAATGAGAAAATGCTGGAAAATATTATTATTTTAATAACTTAACAGTGTACGAGTGTTTTATGAGTCATAGCGAGGACGTAACCGTACAAATATTTTTACACTGCTAGTTTATAGTAAGAAAATTCTAAATATTAGAAAATATTATTTTAAGAAAATAAGTTTCAAAAATAATTTTATTATGGTATTAGAAAAATTATTTTAATAGAAAAGTCACAATTGGACTTAAAATGTTTTTAAAACGTCAAATGTTGGACAATTCCGATAATATTTACAGTAGGATTACTAAAAATGGTAATATTAGTTAAAATAGATAATTTGTATCAAAGCAATATTTTCAAGTTCAAAATATTGGTTTTATGAAAGAAAATGAATTTCAAGTGATTTTGTAAAATGAATTTCTAACGTAAACATATTTCCGTAAAATAGTTTTATACAACGGGTTATTTCCGATAACTTGGATAAGTTTCGGAAGTTTTGTTTTGATTTTGAGTTTCACCGAACGAAAACAATGTTAACGTAAACCTAGTATCCGAGACGTCGTGATACTGGCGTTCTTAATTACAAGCACGAAGATCTTTGATCCGTGTTACGTTGTTACACGTTGTACCGTTGCTACACGTTGTGATGAACGTTGTTAATAATGAATATTGTTTTTTTATCACCACGAACCTAAGACTGATTGCAAGGTCTAAGGTTTTATTATTGAGCATTCGGACTTCGTGTCCTGTGTTAGTGTTGAGAAATCTATCACGTTAAAAATTACAAATAGTCGTAAGCCATCTTGAGCTTCGACAAAAGAAGAATGAACACAGAAAAATAACGAGAACAAAATGTTTTATATGTATGCATTGGCAGATGTGCCAACGTCCTATGTTTGATACCTTAATGATAGGGTATTTGGGCTACATTGTTATGTATGATGCCTTAATGATATGATATTCATGCCACGTCCTATGTCTGATACCTTAATGATAGGGTATTCGGGCTACGTTGTTATGTATGATGCTGAATGGTATTCCATGCCACGTTGTGCCAGATATACCTGGCAATTGAGCGTGATCAACTCATTTATTTGGTGTTGGGGTCTCCAGAGATGAGGTATTAAATTAGAGCCTGAATATTGAAGTGTTCATGCATTTTTTCCAAAAGACTGTGATCGAGTATGAAACCTAGTGATAGACTACTTGTTTATTTATGGAAATGTATATGTGTATATGTTTTCTTTCGTGTCGCGCATGTGGTTATTGTGTTAAATCTGTATATTGGTGTCTCACCCTTACAAATATATCAGGTTCTTCTGGTAATTGCCGTTGTATCTTGGGATACTAGTACAGATGAAGCGGAGGAGTTCTTTAAGTCACTTGCGGACTTAGATTCTAGATGCTTAAAGAAGTATCTGTTTGTTGGAAAGACCACGGGGGTCTCTCTAATAATGTCTTGTAGAGCGAACAACTTAGGAGTCTTGTTTTGGGTTTTATGTTGAAAAGGTCGGTAACTGTGATGTTGTAATATATTATTGGTTTTAAGTTTCTCTTTTTGGAAATTGAGCCCTTTTGAAAATAAAGACGGTATGCCGTGGTGACTTCTTTAAGAATACGACTTTAATATTTATTGTATGTATTAAGGTGTTCTAGAGTTTCGTGGAAGAAAATTTTTACACCCGAGTTTTCTGCCTTATAATAATTTTTTTTCCCGAAAGCAACCAGCAAACATTATTTTTAATTTATTTCCGCACATGTTACAAAGTAATGCCTAACGGGGGTGTTACACTCCCCCTCAAGATAACTAATACGAGGACCTCTCAAAGACTTTATGGAGGCATCTGCCAGCTGATCATTGGAGTTGACAAACACTAGTGGAAAATATACATTAGACGGTAAAGGTTTACGTCAGTTAACCAAAAGCTAGACGTTAAAAAGGAAGCGGTGGCAGTTTTGTAAATATCAGAGTTCATTAATTCAATTTTAACGTCAGTTGTTTTAATGACTGACGTTAAAAGTGAAGTGACTCACTTTTAACGTCAGTTCAATAAAAAACTGACGTTAACAGTGAACATTTTAACGTCAGTTCTATAAATAACTGAAGTTAAAAGTGAGTCAATTCACTTTTAACGTCAGTCCTTACATCAACAGACGTTAAAGGTTATTTTAATAATATTTTTTATCTAGTATACGATCCCTTCCGCATTGCCTTCCTCAAAGTTTCAGTTTCACATGAATTGCTTTGATGTTTTGTG
The DNA here is from genome assembly GCA_030762895.1 of Sophora flavescens. Lineage (NCBI taxonomy): Eukaryota > Viridiplantae > Streptophyta > Magnoliopsida > Fabales > Fabaceae > Sophora > Sophora flavescens. Next base: position 98,561,023 of record CM061065.1, read on the forward strand.
TTTCTGTTTTTGAAAACTATAAGTCGAATCAATAACCCAAACCGGATCTCATTCATGAAGTATTGTAATCTGACTGATCTGAGAAGATTGAAAGGGTTTAAAATCCTATAAAAAGTTACATTGAAAGGGTTTAAAATCCTAAACATTAAAGCTACATCCCATCGAGAGAGTTTTATGAAATATGCCAAAGGGAAAACTATACTCAAGACCTCGAACCTGGGGGCATGAGAGAGCTCAAGAGAGAGGCAAAAACAGGTGCACTAGATCTGTTTCAAGCAAAGGCGGTGGTTCCAGAGACTTCCAAGACGGTCACTTGCTGCCAAAGCCGAGGTTTTGGAACTGTGACCCCGAGCACTGATTAGCCCTCCAAAGAATGATTCTCCGGAAGGTGATAAGGTGAGCAACTCACATAATGTAATTTACTCAGACTTATCACCCATGTAATGTAATTTACTCAAACTCAGAAGTTGTTTGACCATTAAGACAAAGACCTTTGAGTCTAGGAGCAGGGGATGAAGTTACTCAGCTATTCTGATTTTGGTGAAAACTTACCTATAAACTTAATGCTCATTAAGAGGATTGAGTTACAAGGTGCATGGGTAAGTAGCACAGTACAGTCAAAGGAATGAATGTTTTTGCAGATATCTATACACTTTTAACGCGTCGGTTTTTTAAAAACGGCGTTAAAAGTGTTTTTCAAATAAAAAATATTAATTGTTAACGTCAGTTTTTTATACAACTGGCGTTAAAAGTTTGATTTTTACTTCAGTTAAATAAATAGCTGACGTAAATAATCCTATATATTATATACGTGCAGAATGAATATTGGAAATAATGTAATTAATATACGGGAACTTGGCAGTCATCAATTAAGTTGACGTTAAAAATGAGGTTGTGGGTAAACTATTTGCGTCAGTTCTATAAATAACTGACGTAAATAATTATGAAACTCATTTAATTGGTTGTCATGTCCCTGTTGTCCCTCTTAACGCAGATCACTCCATATAGTACTGCAGTTTATTTCTAAACCTTTTTTTTATACAAGTTTATTTTTAATTTTTATTAATTAATTAGCTTGAATTAGTAAACAAATTATTGTTCAAATTAAAATAAATAAACACTTAACATAAAACAAGTTATATGTATAATCAAATCGTATGACATTGAATCGATTCATAAGTTAAAATTACATGATTAAAAGATAAAAAATTTCTGCAACATAGTCCTAAAATATAAAAAAGTTTCTGCATCAACATCATTTTCTTCTCAGTCCTGTCATCAAAAACTCCAATGGATGCATCACCTCCCTCACTTGAATTCCAAGATGCAAAGTAAATCCTCAGTCACTAGCAGCGAAAGCAAAGTGAAATGGATCTTTGCATCTTTCTTCTTCAGTGGAGTTCCTTGATGCATCATCTTGAATCCACAATCACTTGCTTTCAAAGCAAAGTGAAAGGGATGATGGGATGAAATAAAGTGAGAGAATCACATTACGTGATTCACCCAACCTTAATATCCATGTAATGTAATTTACTCAAACTCAGAAGTTGTTTGACCATTAAGACAAAGACCTTTGAGTCTAGGAATAGGAAGAAAGAGTGATGAAGTTAATCTCCACGGCAGAGCCATATTGTGAAGCGGAAAATTAATTAAAAGGATGGAAGGAAGCTATTTATAGGAGCAGTGGATGAAGTTACTAAGTTATTATGATTTTCTTGAAAACTTATCTATAAACTTAATGCTCATTAAGAGGATTAGGTACAAAGGTGAATGGGTAAGTAGCACAGTAGTCAAGGGAATGAATGTTTTTGCAGAAACTAATAAACCTTTAACGTCCGTTGTGTAATACAACTGACGTAAGAAGTTGTGAGTGTTTTTAACGTCAGTTTCTTAATACAACTTACGTTAAATATATGACATTTAATGTCAGTTATTACTAACAACTGACGTAATAAGTGTGAGAGTTTTTAACGTCCGTTTATTAAGGACGTTAAATATATGATCTTCAACGTCAGGTTTTACCAAAAACTGACGTAAAATGTTGTTTTATTTTAATTATAATTTACCCCCACGCGCCTTCTCCACTTCTCTGTACGTCTTTTCTCTTTTCATCACGCTCAACCCTCACTCTCGCTCTCACTCTGCCCTAATCGCGAGCTCATCTCCACCGCAACCACCGCGAGGGCTTCTTCGCCACCACCGTGAGGTACACTCTTAACCCCCTAACTCTGTCTTTCCCGCTCATTCTTTGCAATAACTTGACATCTCTCTTTCCCCTGGCCTTCCCGCGCACTAACTCTCCTTGTCCCTCTACTCTCAGTAACCACATCGAACGTTGGCCACCACTCGAGCTTCCCCCCAACCACCACGCGAGCGCCTATTTTTGGTGAGTCTTTAATTAGGGCACATTTTTTTATTCACGGTTTTGAGTGCATGCATGTTGCTCTGCTGGTTTGAAACTGTAGTCTCAGTAGTTGAAACTTGAAACTGTGAGTTTGAGTTGTTTGGAATGTCTCTATTTTTGGTTTTGAGTGTATGTTGAAACTGTAGTCTCAGTAGTTGTAACTTTAAACCGTGAGTTTGAGTTGTTTGGAATGTCTCTATTTTTTGTTTTGAGTGCATGTTGCTCTGCTGGTTGATCTGTCACGGCCGTGATGCTCATCACGGCTCGGCCGTGATCAGTTCTGCCTATGAGGGTCTGGTTCAGTTGGCACGTTACGACCGTGATGTCCCGTATTGTCCTTATATTGGATATATAGATGTTTTGTATATCTACATGACCTATCTAGTTATTTTTATTTATACTTCTGTATTTATTTTGAGTTATATAACCTATGTTAATACATATATATTGTTTCTGAACAGGCATACATATGGATCAGTCGGATAGCCCACATGCACGGGAGGACACTGTGGGGGTTTCGCAGGACCCGGTCACGCCTACGCCTGATTCTAGTGTAAGTTTACATGTTATATACTATCTTTAGTCCTTCTTATTAATGTAAGTTTATAATGTTATTACAACCCTCTATTTTATCATTTTTTTTTGTCCATACAGACATCACAGGCTCATAGGAAACGGGGTAGAGGAGCCACCTCGTTGAAGAAACTAGAGAAGGACAGGCAGAGCGGACAGAAGCTCGAGGTGTCCTTCGATGCTAATCTAAATGCCCAGGGACCCCGTGCTAAAGAATTTAATAAGTGGGTGTTTCTACAAGCGAAGCAGCACGTAAGCATCAACTACAACCACTGGAATGACGTTCCACAGAACGTTAAGGATCAGATTTGGGAGGCTATCATGGTATTTTACCTTTACATTCGTTTGATTTATATTATTAGATAATTATCTGAGTTATAATCCATCCAGTTGTTATATATGTATCTAATGTGTAGGTAGCTTGGACTGTGCCAAATGACGAGGATCATCGTCATAAATGTATGAAAATGGCATCAAAGCGTTGGAATGGGTTCAAGCATGATCTTACCAGGTACTATGTATCTGGGAAGAAGCGGCTTGATAAAATGTTCTCGGATTATCCCTGGATTGATCAGGATACTTGGGATATGTTTGCCAGGAGTCGACAGGATGAAGAATTTCAGGTTGGTTGATTAAGTTAATTTTGTATGCTTATTATAGATCATTTAACTGTATTTAATTATGTGTTTTTGTTTGAATAGGTTAAGGCAAATAAGGGTCGGCAGAATCAGGCAAAGAACGTCCACCGCCACACCATGTCTCAGGGTGGGTACCATACTCGGATCCAGCAAATGATGGCGGATAGGCTGAGGGCGAAGCAGGAAGAGCACTCTGCTAGGATTGAAAGAGGAGAGGTGCCTGAGGGCACACCATCAAGTCCTCCGTCGGACATCGACCGCGAGGATGTCTGGTTAGCCGGCCTCATGACAAAGGCGGGATCTTTTAAAGTTGATGCCACTCGCGAAGTGGCAGATAAGATTGTAAGTAAATAATTAACTTGATTTCAATTTATATTTGTATAGATATTTGCAACACTTTTCACTTGCACGTTTTTTCATTTTTTTCATTGTAGATGGATCTTAAAGCAAAATCCTCCCAGGGCGCATTCGTCCCTTCTAGACGGCAGGACGTCTTGATGACTGCTCTAGGCAAGAAAGACCATCCTGGTCGGGTTCTCGGTGTTCCTGGGAACGTGACCATCAAACAATATTATGGCAAGTCTGCTTCACGAAAGAGGGTGGTCAATGAAGCATCAATTTTGGCTGACATTACTCAGCACCTCATGTCCAACCCAGATATTACAACACATCTGATGCAAGGCTTAATAGCCAACCCGCAATTCAAGCAGGCGCTTGCCAGAGAGATTTCCTCCGTCGGTACATCCCAGGACACCGCAAGGCTTGCCAACGCTTCACATGTGAGCACAAAAGAGAGTTTTAGTATGGCACATGTGGAGGACGATGAGTTGGCAGCTAGGGAGCGGGAGTTGGAAGTCTAGCGCCATGAGCATGAGTTGGAAATGAAAAGGCGTGAGCTTGAGTTGGACTCCAAACGACGTGAGCTCGAAATGTTAGCAAAGGTATTTATTCATTATTAATGTCCAAATTAGTCAAATAATTACTTGTGTTTTTTTTAATTATCAAAAACTTATATATTTTATTTTTCCTAAACTAAAGGCCAAGTCGACGTCGGTGTCGCTGTCACCTATCACTCGTTTGTTCTCACTTGGTGAGGATTATGCGTTTGAGATTTTTGAATGTCCATTGGATCACGATGGATGGGTGGCACGCCCAGATCAACAGAGGATATTTTCCTTCGTTGGTGACGATCTCGGGAACGCCTGCAGAAATAACATCTGGATGAACAGCAATGTCATGAGTCACTGGTGCATGTAAGTTAATTTTAATTTTATAACTTATTTATTTTTGGTATTTTTCCATTTAATAATTTATTTTAATTTCAATATATATATTATGTAATTAACATCCACACCTTTTCATATCTTAGGTATCTCCATCGTCTACAGCTTGATAAGGGCGTTGCATCAGTTTACGGTTTCTTAGATCCGTCAATCCTTCTGCCCGAGTTCTTTGCTGGCGATGCATTGAGTAAATACTTAGGGAACTTGTTGGGAGACAATCCGAAAGAATTATATCTAGCTCCCTACTGTATGGATCGCCATTGGCAGTAGTTCGTACTTCACCCGTCTAGGCATACTGTCATATTCTTCTGCTCTCTCCACCATGATCCGCCACCGAAGGTGGTGGAAGCTGTAAATATGTAAGTAACTAATCTTAAATTTAATTTAAGTTTTAATATCAGTTGTTTTTAGTTTATTACACACATGATATATGAGTTTGTTAATTGATCGACATGATTATTTGTTTATGATAGCGCGCTGAAGGCGAGTAGCATAAGTTGCGCCAACGGGAGAAGTATGACTTCTAAGGCTAAAGCAAATCCTGTATGGAACATCCTCAAGGTTTGGTAGTTTATTTATCAAATAATTAATATAATAATTACTAATTTATGTGTATATTCAACTGACATTGAAATTAATTTTGTCGGTAGTCTCGATTTCAAACTGACAGTTGGTCTTGCGGCTATTATGTGATGCTTCATATGCTGAACATAGTCTCCGCATCTATTACGGATGGATGGAAGAAGGTAATATTTAAACAACTTGTTAAATTATATATTATAGTTTTGAAGATGACTTGCATTGATGTTATTATTATTATTTGAACGTGTCTAGGCATTTATCGACCAATCACCTATTGAAGAAGATGAGTTAAGAGACTTGAGGATGCGCTTCACTGAATTCTTCTTCAAGTATGCGGCTGAAAAAGGAATTGCCAACATACCTCCGCACTACTTAGATAAATAGTTTTTTTGTTAGACTTTAGAAACTAATTAATAACATGTATATATATATCCTTAGATAGTTTTGTTTTTTAGACATTGGAACTAAAATTTATTTATATATATACATGGGTTTTGGTTTTAAGTCCCCCATTGTTCAATTTTCCTTTGCAATTCTGTAATGTGTGTGATATTACGTATTCTTGGGGTGAATGCGAGGGATAGTCGAGGGAGTGATATTTTAAAACTGAATTTAAAAAAAAAAACCTATTAACGCCGGTTGTATCAAACAAGCGACGTTAATAGTATTTTATAAAATATACGATACACTATTAACGTCGATTTGTTTATTACAACTGACGTTAAAATTAAAACTTTAACGTCAGTTCTTTATAACAACTGACGTTAGTTTTAACAAAATCAACGTCCGTTGTATTAAAGAACAGACGTTAATAGTTTTAGTTTAACGTCAGTTGTTTAAAAAACCGACGTTAATTTTTACAAAATTAACGTCGGTTTTGTTAAGGAACTGACGTTAATAGTGTTATATTTAATGTCAGTTCTCAACTGACGTTAAAATATTAACTATTAACGCCAGCTGTATTTACGTCAGTCAGTATTCTGACGTAAAAAATCAATTTTAACTGACGTAAAAAGCACTTATTGCACTAGTGAAAGCTAGTGGTGATGTCCCGTGATTGGATCTTCTCCTTGACAAAATGACAATCTACCTCAATATGTTTGGTCCTCTCATGGAACACAGGATTAGAAGCAATATGCAATGCGGCTTGATTATCACAGATTAGTGTCATTTGCATAGTCTCTTCAAATTGAAGTTCTTTGAGTAACTGTTTCAACCAAATGAGTTCGTAAGTCACTAATGTCATGACCCTGTATTCAGCTTCTGCACTGGACCTTGCAACTACATTTTTGTTTCTTACTTTTCCAAGATATCAGGTTCCCTCCAATAAGTACACAATACCCAGAAGTAGATCGCCTATCAATAGGTGAGCCTGCCCAATCGGCATCTGAGTAACCAACTATCTGAGTATGTCCTCTGTCATCATAAATGATACCTTTTCCTGGAGCACCTTTAATGTACTTCAGGATCCGTATCACGGCATCCCAATGGCCCTGACAAGGAGAATTTAAGAATTGGCTTACCACACTGACTGCAAATGAAATATCTGGATGAGTTACTGTGAGGTAGTTCAATTTCCCAACCAATCTCCTGTATCTTTCTGGATCTGACAATGGCTCCCCCTGATTAGGTAGAAGTCTGACGTTTGGATCCATAAGAGTGTCAACTGGCTTGGCGTTAAATAGTCCAGTCTCTTGAAGAATATCCATAGCATATTTCCTTTGTGAAATCACTATACCATCCCTAGATTGAGCTACCTCGATACCCAAGAAATAACGGAGCTTACCAAGGTCTTTAGTCTGAAACTGACGAGAGAGATGTTGTTTCACTTGTAGTATGCCATGCTGATCACTACCAATTATGACAATATCATCCACATAAACAATCAGATAAATGCATCCTTGGGCTGAATGACGATAGAATACAGAGTGGTCAACTTCGCTGCGAACCATACCAAAATGTTGCACTACAGTACTGAATCTAATGAACCAAGCCAAAGGAGACTATTTGATGTAAGCCCAATGGAGACCGATTTGGATCAAGAAGCCATTCATGGTCTTGGTGACCCAATGACAAGAGCAAGAGCAAAGAAAGCCCAAGAAGCTCTAACTCAATTGGTGGTACTCTTAATGGACACAAGCCCAAATGCACATGCAAGTAATGAAGACAATGAGCCCAAGATAATAACTTTACTCATCCAAGCCCAAGAAACATGAAGAGGGCATGCAAGTCCATTTTTCTTTCAAGTGTAATGGTTGGTGTGTTTAGGCCCAATTAATTAGTGATATTTTTGGGTCAAGTCCACTACCTACCATGATGTACACAAGTTTATTAGAGAGTCTTGGGGAGGGAATCTTTGGCTTACATGCCATAAGAAACTCCTCATTAGTGTGCATAAAATTGTATTGATTATGAGGGGTTACACTTTTAATTTGAGAAACAAGTGTAACCACCACATAATGAGTATGAGAGAGTCATAAAGGGGTGGGGGTTATGTATTTTCGTTTTATTTTGGTTGCTGATTTAAGTTAGGCTTTTAGTGTGTTTAAGGTCATGAATTAGGCCAATTAAGTGGGGGTTATGGTTTGTTTTAGTGGCTGAATAAAAATGGTGTTAAGTTAGTCTTGATTAGGCTAGTTATAAGGGGGTTTTGGAATCATTTGGAAGACTAAGTGTGAGCCAAATGAAATCAGCCACACTTCTATATGTATGAGTCCTAAAACATATGAATAATAACTTTGATGTTATTTTGGATCAAATCCATTTTGTGAGAATATTGTTCTCCTAGGTTCTTGGTTGAACCAAACTAAGTTCTTATCAAGAATCCAAGATTCTTGTGGCGAACATCATTTGGCATATCAAACTACATGTTTGTGGCGCCATCCATCTCTCATCTTCTTCCATTTTTTGTTTCTTTCTTCACTTGATTTTGGTTACAAAGTGTTACATCAAGTTCTTGTCTAAAAATTCAACCAAAAAGATCATCAAAGGCAACCTCGCCATTTGGTTGTCATTAAGTGGTATCAAAGCTTAGGCTTTGGTTGAATTTTTTGAGTTTTGTTCTTCTTCTTCTACCTTTCTTCTTTTCTTCTTTTAAACCCAAAAACACAAAAAAAACCACTTTGAATCTATTTGTGAAGGGAAATTTCGTGGTTGTTGTTCTTGCTCAAAAACAAGTTTTCAAGTGTGATTCTCTTCTTCAAAGTTTTTTAAAAAAAATTTGCACAAATTATAAGAAAAAAATTTGTGCATGAAATCTTGGAAAAAAAAAGGAAGGGAAAAGTCTATTTGAGCAATTTGTGTTCTTGAAACAAAAAAAAAATATTTCCCTTCTTCCTTGTTCTTATTTCCAAAGCTTTGCCTTTCTAGCATTTCCTTTTGTTTCCTTTGTTTTGATAAGTTTTGTGATTTTTGTTACTTGATTTTTTTTTGGATTTTTGTGTGGTTTTTGTGTTCGACTCTTCTAAGAACTAAATGAGAACATTTGAGAGGAAAAATGCAAGAGTGTCCAAAATACATTTTTGTGTGGAAAAAGCCAAAAGAGTTAAAAAAAAAAATCCATTGTGTGAACTAGTGAGGGAGTGTAGTGAGGAAACACATAAACTCTTCTACTCAAATCATGGCCAACAATGAGGATAGTCCACCATTATCTCCAAGGTCAGACACTCTTCAAGCTAGGATAGCCAATCAAGTCCAAGCTCTTCAAAGACAATTGGAACAAATGCAAGCCAATTATGATAGACAACTTGCTAACCTACACCGTGACGATTCAAGTGACTATGATAGTGAAAGAGGAAGGCCTAGAGGAGGACGACATAGAGGAGGAGGACATAGGGGAGAGAGACATGATAGAGGACTTGAATGAGTCAAAATCAAAGTTCCTCCCTTTATTGGGAAGAATGATCCGGAGGCTTACTTGGAGTGGGAGCTAAAAATAGAACAAGTCTTTGATTGTAATTCATACAATGAAAGCAAGAAAGTGAAAGTAGCCGCCCTTGAGTTCAAGGAATATGCCCTTGTGTGGTGGGGCCAATTACAAAAAGAAAGGAGAAGACATGGAGGGGAGCCTATAGCCACTTGGGAGAAGATGAAATTTGTCATGAGGAAAAGGTTTGTCCCAAATCATTATCAAAAGGACATTCACAACAAATTACAAAGGCTTACCCAAGGGACCAAAAGCGTTGATGAATATTTCAAGGAGATGGAGTTGGCCTTACTTAGGTCAAATTTTCAAGAAGATAGGGAGGCTACCATGGCAAGATTCCTACATGGCTTGAATCAAGATATTCAAGACATAGTGGAGTTGCAACATTATGTGGAGCTTGAAGATTTGGTCCAACAAGCCATTAAAGTGGAGCACCAAATTAAGAGGAGGAAGTCTAAGTATTCTTCTTCTTCATCTTCCAAATTTCCATCCTCAAATTGGAAGGACAAGTAAAAGAAGGAGGGTGCACCCACCAAGGAGGCCGTGAGCAACATACAAGGAAAGAAACCCATGGAGACAAACTCTAGGAGCCGTGATGTAAAATGTTTCAAATGCTTAGGCCATGGAAACATAGCATCCCAATGTCCACCAAAGAGAACCATGGTGTCCATGAATGGGGAAGTAGTATCACAATCCGAGGCTTCAAGTGGAGAGGAAAGTGAAGGAGATGTGTTCATGTCGGATGGCGATTTACTCATGGTGAGGAGGCTTTTGGGAAGTCAAGTGAAGGATCAGGAAGCAAGCCAAAGGGAGAATATATTTCATTCTAGATGTCTAATTCAAGGAAAGGTATGTTCTCTAATCATTGATGGTGGGAGTTGTGCCAATGTTGTAAGCACTAGATTGGTGTCCAAATTGAATCTTGTTACTAGGCACATCCAAGGCCATATAGGCTTCAATGGCTAAGTGAGGTTGGGGAAATGGTTGTGAATAGTAGAGGTTCCATTCTCAATTGGAAAGTATGAAGATTGTGTAATTTGTGATGTGGTGCCTATGGAGGCAACTCATATGTTGTTGGGAAGGCCTTGGCAATATGGCAAAAAGGCCATCCATGATGGGTTCTCAAATAAGTTTACCTTCATGTATCAAGACCGAAAGGTCATTCTTTCTCCTTTGTCTCCAAAGCAAGTTAGTGAGGATCAAATAAGAATAAGAGAAAAAAGAGAGCAAGAGAGAAAAGAAGGAGAAGGAGAGAAAAAAATTGAGAAAAAGAATGATGAAAAAATAAAGAAAAATCATGATAAAAAAAGTGAGAAAAATAGAGATGAAAAAGAGGGAAAAGAGAGCTATTTTGCAACAAAGAGTGAGGTAAAAAGTGCATTGGTCTCAAGGCAGCCCCCGATACATACTTTATTGTAGGGAATTTTGTTTAAATTCTAATGCCTCTAATGATATCTCTTTGTCTAGTGGTGTTAAAAATCTTTTGCATGAATTTGGAGATGTTTTTCCAAAGGAAGTGCCACACGGCCTTCCACCTCTAAGAGGGATTGAGCACCATATTGATCTCATTCCGGGTGCATCATTGCCCAATAGGCTAGCCTATAGGAGTAACCCTCAAGAGACTAAGGAGATTCAAACCCAAGTGGAGGAGTTGATGCAAAAAGGGTGGGTTCAAGAAAGTATGAGCCCATGTGCAGTGCCGGTAATTTTGGTACCAAAAAAGGATGGTAAGTGGAGGATGTGCATAGATTGTAGGGCTGTGAATAACATCACAATTAAATATAGACATCCTATCCCTAGGCTTGATGATTTTCTTGATGGATTGTATGGTGTATGCCTATTTTCTAAAATTGATTTAAAAAGTGGGTATCATCAAATTAGAATTAGGGAAGGGGATGAATGGAAAAATGCCTTTAAAACAAAATATAAATTGTATGAATGATTAGTAATGCCTTTTGGGTTAACAAATGCACCTAGCACTTTTATGAGGCTTATGAACCATGTTCTAAGATATTTTTTAGGCAAGTTTGTTGTGGTGTATTTTGATGATATCTTAATATATAGTAAAAACTTAGATGATCATCTTGAACATTTAAGGGTTGTTTTACTTGTATTAAGAAAGGAAAAATTGTAAGCAAATTTGGAAAAATACACTTTTTGTGTGGACCATGTGAATTTCCTTGGTTTTGTGATAAATGCAAAAGGGGTCCATGTGGACCAAGAGAAAATTAAGGCCATTCAAGATTAGACAACCCTAAAAAATGTGAGTGATGTAAGAAGCTTTCATGGTTTGGCTAGTTTCTATAGGAGGTTTGTTAAGGATTTTAGTACTTTGGCTTCACCTCTTAATGAAATTGTCAAAAAGAATGTGGGATTTAAGTGGGGGGAAAAACAAGAGCATGCCTTTAAGGAACTTAAAGAAAAACTCACCCATGCACCAATACTTATTTTGCCTAATTTTGCTAAATCTTTTGAGATTGAATGTGATGCTTCTAATGTTGGTGTTGGGGCTATTTTGATGCAAGAGGGGCATCCAATTTCTTATTTTAGTGAGAAATTAAGTGGAGCTTCCCTTAATTATCCCACCTATGATAAGGAATTTTATGTCTTAGTAAGAGCTTTGCAAACTTGGCAACACTATCTTTTGCCCAAAGAGTTTGTGATTCATGGTGACCATGAGTTTTTGAAATATTTGAAAGGGCAAGGAAAATTAAATAAAAGGCATGCAAAGTGGGTTGAATTTCTTGAACAATTTCCATATGTGGTGAAACACAAAAAGGGTAAGGCCAATGTTGTGGCGGATGCACTTTCAAGAAGATATGTTTTACTTTCTCCCCTTGAAACAAAATTGTTTGGACTTGAATGCATTAAGGATTTGTATGAGCATGATAAGGACTTTTCAAATATTTTTGCTAATTGTGTGCATTCAGCCCAAAATGGATATTTTAGGCACCAAGGGTTTTTATTCAAAGAAAAAAGATTATGTGTGCCTAAAAGTTCCATAAGGGACTTACTTTTGAAGGAGGCGCATGAAGGAGGTTTAATGGGGAATTTTGGGGTTCAAAAGACTTTAGACATGTTGCATGAACATTTTTATTGGCCTCACATGAAGCATGATGTGCAAAAATATTGTGAAAAATGCATTGTGTGTAGAAAATAAAAATCTAAAGTAATGTCTCATGGACTTTATACTCCTTTACCTATTCCTGATTTTCCTTGGATTGACTTGTCTATGGACTTTGTTGTGGGATTTCCTAGATCTAGGAATGGTAAAGATTCAATTTTTATTGTGGTGGATAGATTTTCAAAGATGGCACACTTTATCCCTTGCAAAAAAATTGATGATGCTTGTCATGTTGCTGATTTGTTCTTTAAGGAAGTGGTGAGACTTCATGGTCTCCCAAGGAGTATTGTAAGTGATAGGGACACCAAGTTCCTAAGTCACTTTTGGAGGACATTGTGGGGAAAGCTAGGTACAAAGCTTCTCTTATCCACTACTTGCCATCCTCAAACAGATGAACAAACTGAAGTTGTGAATAGGACACTTTCTTCCCTTTTAAGGGCCGTGATTAAAAAGAATATTAAATCTTGGGAGGATTGTTTGCCTCATGTGGAATTTGCTTATAATAGGGTTGTTCATAGTACTACTCAAATATTCTCCTTTTGAGGTAGTTTATGGATTTAACCCTTTAACTCCTCTTGATTTATTGCCATTGCCTAACTCCTCAATTTTGAAGCATAAAGATGGTGGGGCCATGGCTGACTTTGTGAGGAAGTTACATGCGCAAGTAAAAGTAAAAATTGAAAAGAGGACCGAAAGCTATGCAAGACAAGTCAACAATGGAAGGAGGAAGGTGGTCTTTGAACCCGGAGATTGGGTTTGGGTACACATGAGAAAGGAAAGGTTTCCTTCCCAAAGGAAATCTAAACTTCAACCAAGAGGAGATGGGTCATTCCAAATGGTGGCCAAGATAAATGACAATGCATACAAGATAGATCTTCCTAGTGAGTATGGTAGGATTAGTGCAACTTTTAATATGGCTGATTTATCTCTTTTTGATGTAGGTGATGAAGATTTCAATTCGAGGTCAAATTCACTAAAAGAAGGAGGGGATGATGTAAGCCCAATGGAGACCGATTTGGATCAAGAAGCCATTCAAGGTCTTGGTGGCCCAATGACAAGACCAAGAGCAAAGAAAGCCCAAGAAGCTCTAACTCAATTGGTGGTTCTCTTAATGGACACAAGCCCAAATGCACATGCAAGTAATGAAGACAATGAGCCCAAGATAATAACTTTGCTCGTCCAAGCCCAAGAAGCATGAAGAGGGCATGCAAGTCCATTTTTATTTTAAGTGTAATGGTTAGTGTGTTTAGGCCTAATTAATTAGTGATATTTTTTGGTCAAGTCTACTACCTACCATGATGTACACAAGTTTATTAGAGAGTCTTGGGGAGGGAGTCTTTGGCTGACATGCCATAAGAAACTCCTCATTAGTGTGCATAAAATTGTATTGATTATGAGGGGTTACACTTTTAATTTGAGAAGCAAGTGTAACCACCATATAATGAGTATGAGAGAGTCATAAAGGGGTGGGGGTTATGTATTTTCGTTTTATTTTGGTGGCTGATTTAAGTTAGGCTTTTAGTGTGTTTAAGGTCATGAATTAGGCTAATTAAGTGGGGGTTATGGTTTGTTTTAGTGGTTGAATAAAAATGGTGTTAAGTTAGTCTTGATTAGGCTAGTTATGAGGGGTTTTGGAATCATTTGGAAGACTAAGTGTGAGCCAAATGAAATCAGTCACACTTCTATATGTATGGGGCCTAAAACACATGAATAATAACTTTGATGTTATTTTGGATCAAATTTGTGAGAATATTGTTCTCCTAGGTTCTTGGTTGAACCAAACTAAGTTCTTATCAAAAATCCAAGATTTTTGTGGCGAACATCATTTGGCTTATCAAACTACATGTTTGTGGCGCCATCCATCTTTCATCTTCTTACATTTTTTGTTTATTTCTTCACTTGATTTTGGTTACAAAGTGTTATATCAAGTTCTTGTCTAAAAATTCAACCAAAAAGATCATCAAAGGCAACCTCACTATTTGGTTGTCATCACTGTTTAAGACCATAAAGTGACCTGTGAAGCCGATAGACCATGGTAGATGACTACCCCTGAGCAACAAACCCATGTGGTTGCTCCATATATACTTCCTCTTCAAGATCACCCTGTAAGAATGCATTCTTAATGTCAAGTTGATGAAGAGGCCAGTGACGAATTGCCGCAATGGAGAGAAGTCGAACAGAGGCCATTTTGGCCACAGGAGAGAAAGTATCACCATAATCAAGCCCAAATATCTGAGTGTAGCCTTTGGCCACCAAACAGGCCTTAAACCGATCAATCTTACCATCAGGACCCAGCTTCACAGTATAAAGCCAGCGACAACCAACTAAAGACTTCCCAGGAGGTAGAAGGGCCAATTCCCAAGTACAATTGCTTTGAAGAGCACACATCTCATCAATCATCGCATTGGTCAATATGCATGAGAAGGTGACATTACTCTTGGTTTTTTTATCTGTCTTACTGAACCTCTGCTTGCATTCTAATCATACGCATCATGTAAGTGTGATACATTATATAAATACTTTGTTTGGTTGCTGAGAAAATGGACGGAAAGAGACAGAAAGAGAGGATAATGTTATTATTTTTTGAAAAATTATAGTAGTATTGCATTTGTTCTCTTTGAAAACAATAGTGTGAATGAGAGCATGGTGGACAATTGTTCAATTTCAATCCTCTGAGAGTCGGAAACAGGGGAAGATTTTTCAAAAACTTCAAAATGCTTCAATTTCAATCCTATGTTTGCTATGTTGGCTTTAATTGGAGTTTGGATGCAACAGTATTGGTCACTTTGTTTGCTTAGATTGATACTTATGCGATGGGCTTGAACTAGTGTGATGCACTAACTTAGTGTCCCCCTTCTTTTTGTTTACTTGTATGTCAGGTTCTATATAAAAGCAGATGTGATAATCGACTAAATGAGATCACAGAAAGGGCATCTGCAGATAAGCGTGAGGTATGATCCTTTTTCTGAAAATGTGATATAAGTTTAAGATGTGAAAATAATTAGCTCTCATTTGGTGGAATGTTACAGGCAGAGACATTGGGCAAGAAATATGAAGAGAAATTCAAACAAGTAGTGAAATAGCATCCAAATTGGTATTGAAGAAGCTAAATTTCGTGATATACGAGGTAATTAGAATTTCTACATTATTTGTTGAGAGATAGTGAGATAGGCTATTTGTAAGAGGTGAGAGTTACTTGACTAATTATGTTATAAATAGCAAGCTTGTATTTAATTTTGGGCTTGAGCAGCTACTCATTGTAATCTTTGCTGATCTTAGTGTTTCTTTTCTCTGCTTTGCTTGTGGAGGAAGGCCTGTAGTACACTGTTGGTTGAACCACTTGAAATTCTGTGTTTATATATTTTGCCCCTGTTCTTTGTTTGTGCACCTTATTACAACAGCTTGCTGTTCAAACATAAGCGATGGTGATAAAGTTATGTTGAATCCTCTCCCTGCTAAAATGATGCTTTGTATTTTCTCCACGCCAATGGATTCTTCGCTTTAAGGATTCTTGGTTTCACCCTTGAGTCCTTGACACATCTCTTGGTGAGTTCATCCTAACTCTTGGTAAGCTCTTAGAAGTTATGTAGAGCTCTCGACACAAGATTCTAAGCTAGAGTGTAATGTTAGAGTCTTAAGCTATATATCCTTACGTGCACAGTTCTTTGGGATTGGCAATTTTTTTCCTAGCTTCTTGTGGGTTTTAACTCATGGTGATGGGTACTTATCTTTGAGGGGGTGGGCGGGCGGGCTGAATGTGTTTGCCCCAATGATTTTCAATTTCTTTTTTGATAGATTGAGATTGAGATATTCTATATTTTTTAAAAAGAAGTATTTTGAGGTTGTTTGGGGTTCTTTACTTTAACTATATAATGCGAGAGATTTGTTTTTGGTAGTTTGAAGTTACAAATGTGGAGTTTCAGTTGGATTGGATGATAAATGTAATAATGCTAAAATTAGAATATGAATTTCTTGGCAAGTGGTTGTCATCTTTTGTTTGCTCACAATCCCATGTTGTTCGATGGTTGTTGGACAATACATATGTTGTGATTTGTAAATTGATCATAGTGCGATCGAGACAAATAGACATAGTTGCTTTTACTCTTCTAGTCTTCTTGAATGGTATTTTGCTTTAAGTTAATTGATTGGATTGTAAATTGATCTTTTAGAATAAAATCTACTGCTGCTATTTTTAAGTAAGCATATTTGATGATAAGCTGGTATGGTGTATCGAATGACAACCTTTAATATGTAATCATTTTGCATGCATAGTCTATTTCCTTAGGAGCCTTAACTGCTACCTTTGCCCTCAAGAGACTGCAATTTGCGCCTATTTCTGTAATGAGACTATGAGAGTTTTTACCGTTGCAACTTATGTCAAAGACTTGTGTTTTGGAATATCAACATTCTTTAACAAGCTTTTAATAGATAGTGTAGTTTTTATGACCAGTTTAATGCTGTTTTTCTTTATTTCAATCGATTGCAAAATTGGTTGTTTTGTTGATGAAACTTCTTTTCAATGTTATCGAACATTGAGTTAGAAGTTGAATTGATTGAATGTTGAGGTTTGGTTTGGACACTAAGAGGCATCATATGGCATAAATGCTATTAAAAGTGATGGGGGGACTTTTACCTTGAAAAAAAGGATGTATTGAAGGCCTTTCTTGTGTTTGAAGGCAAACAAGAAGATAGCATATGCTAAGCTTGCAAAAGATTTTCAGAGCGTGTTGAAGGAATTCAAGAAGGCACGCGCGTCTTGCAATGAGAGGAAACAGACTTACACTCCTTTTGTTCCACAAGTAGTTCTTTCATCCAGGTGAGGTGAGTTTATGGAAGTTTCTTTTATGCTCCTTATCTTTGAGTTGAAGTTGATACGAAAATATTATGATGTTGCTTTGTAAGGTGTCCTTGGTACTAGGACGGTGTCATGGGAATCTAACAAATCGATTAATCTTTTAAACACACTTAGTATTCTATCTTATGCAATAGTTAATGGAATGCTGTACTCTGTAATGATATGATAGAAAACTGAAGATAAGTACAGTTTTATTAACTTTCTTTCAATGCTCCTCATCCTCTCCTTGAACATAAAAGATACAACAGGTTCTTCCAGGGACTGAAAGCGCTACACTGATCCTTTCCTTTACCCAACTGAATACCCCCCCTCTCTCCCATCTTTCCCTTTTGATGCTTCCCCACTAATACACAGCCCCTGTCCACACTCAATTTGCCATGTGGAAAAACGGTAACAGTTTTCATTCCTTTCATTCCTTTAATCTGTATACAATGCATGTAGACATCAACCACTCTAAACTCAAAGTAAATATGTTTAATAAATATTTTTGTAGATCGGGAAAGCATGGATCGGAAATGGATGTCTGCCAATCGTTTAACGAAGGAGTACGAGGATGGGGTGAAAGAGTTCATTAGGTTTGCAGTTCGGCATGCGGAAAACCCTAGTACAATCATATGTCCCTGTTTAGATTGTTGTTATGCAAGGCGAGTTAGTGCAGCCGATTTGGAAGAACATTTAGTGTGTAATGGAATCGATCAAAGTTATACATGTTGGACAAAACATGGTGAGACAAGAGCTGAGTCTAGTGAAATGAGGAATCGTGTGAGATATTCATCATACGATACCGACACAAATACTTATGAGTGCGATCGTTTTGAAGACATTGCAAATGCTGTTGAAGAGGATCTTCGGGATTGTCCTCAAATGTTTGAGAGGTTGGTAAGTGATGCAGAGCAACCATTGTCCTCAAATGTTTGAGAGGTTGGTAAGTGATGTAGAGCAACCATTGTAATGCCTCACGATATAAGAAGAAAGAATTAGATCCAGAGAAGGTTGTGTGGTATTTTCCCATAATACCCAGATTTAGGCGCGTGTACCGTAGTTCATAAGATTCAAAGCACTTGACATGGCATGAGGATGAAAGGATCAAAGATGGCAAGCTGCGGCACCCGGCAGATTCTCCTCAATGGAAGAAATTTGATCATGATTATCCTGATTTTGGGCAAGAATCAAGAAACCTACGACTTGCAATAGCTCTTGGCTGGTTTAACTCGCATGGTGTTCAAAGTATCTCTCACAGTACATGGCCTGTGATTTTGGTGATTTATAACCTATCCCCATGGCTATGCATGAAGCGCAAATTTATGATGTTATCTATGTTAATTTCTGGGCCCAAACAACCAGGAAATGATATAGACGTCTATTTGACTCCTTTGATTGAAGACTTGAAACAATTGTGGGAGACAGGTGTGGAGGTGTATGATGGGTATAAGGAAGAAAGTTTCAATTTGAGAGCTATGTTGTTTGGCACAATTAATGATTTTCCGACCTACGGTAATGTCAATCGGGATATAGCATCAAGGGTCGAGTGTGCATGCCCTATATGTGAAGAGGGTGCACGGATTGGATGCGGTTAGAACATTGTAAGAAGAATGTCTTTCTTGGGCATCGTAGATTTTTGCATCCAAGTCATCATTACGGTGGTGGAGAAAGGCGTTCAATGGGAACTCGTAAGAAGGTAGAGCGCATTCAACTTTGTCGGGTGATCAACTTTTTGAAAAGGTAAAGGATTTGAATATCAAATTCGGTAAACAATTAGCGAGAGATATTCACACAAGAGGTTGGAATAAAAGGTCGATATTCTTTGAGTTGCCATATTGGAAATCATTATATGTAAGACATTTCCTCGATGTAATGCACGTTGAAAAAAATATCGTGATAGTGTCATTGATGCGTTACTCAATGTGCCAGGGAAGACTAAAGATGGCATCAATGCAAGGTTGGAATTGTTTAGTTTGGGAATAAGAAGCGAATAGGGACCGACGAAGTAGGGTAAAAGTACATATCTTCCTCCTATTGCTTACACTCTATCTAGAAAAGAAAAAAGCTGTATTTTGTAAGTTTCTTGAAGGAGTTAAGGTTCAAGGAAGGGTACTCTTCAAACATTAGGAACCTCGTATCGATGAAAGATCTCAAGTTAAAAGGTCTAAAGTCCCACGATTGTCATGTTCTCATGGAGCAGTTGATACCCATTGGTATACGATCTATTTTACCTAACAAAGTGCGGGGGCCTTAACTAAACTCTGTTTCTTCTTCAAGGCAATTTGCGGCAAAGTGATTGACCCTAGGAAGTTGCCATCATTGCAAAGAGAAATTGTTGTGACTTTATGCGAGCTTGAGATGTACTTTCCACCTTCATTCTTTGACATAATGGTTCATCTAACCATTCACCTTGTTAGAGAGACACAACTGTTGTGTGGGCGACTTATATGAGATGGATGTACCCGATTGAGCGTTATATGAAGATATTAAAAGGGTATGTGAAAAACCGATCACGACTAGAAGGTTGTATTGTTGAACGGTATATTGTCGAAGAAGGCTGTTGAATTATGTCAGAATACCTATCTAATGCTTTGATTCTATAGGGTCGCCAAAGTCTCGTCACACATGGAGAATGATGGGGCAATGAATTACTGAGCTGAAATAGTGACTATATCAAGGACGAGAATGGGAGCAAGCACACTTATATGTTACGCACAATGCCGATGAGGTTGAGCCATATGTTGAAAAACACAAGGACATGCTTAAGAGTTTGTATCCAAATAAGAATCAAAATTGGCTAACTAGAGAACACAATCGTTGTTTTATAACGTGGCTAAGAGATCACATTTATGCGAGTTGATTTGAAAATGCTACTTGATTTCAAATAGATTGAGATGGTTAGCCAAAGGTCCAAGTTTGCATGTGTTCTCTTACCACTGTTATCAAATTAATGGGTACACATTCTATACAAAAGAACAAGATGGTGGGAGTACAATGCAAAAACAGTGGTGTGACTCTTGTAGCTCAGTCGATGCATATCTCAAGTGCCAAAGACAGAAACCCGATATATGCAAATATGTCATACTTCGGCGTCATTGAACGCATATGGGAGTTGGATTACACAAAGTTTAAGGTTGGTGTGTTTGGTTGTAAGTGGGTTGACAATAATAACGGTGTTCAGATTGATGAGTCAGGGTTCATGCAGGTGGATCTTAATAGGGTGGGGTATAAAGATGAGCCTTTTATATTAGCATCTCAAGCTCAACAAGTGTTCTATGTCACTGATCCAGCTGATATGAAAAGGTCCATTGTTCTTTTGACTAACAAAATAATTACTAAGATTGATGATCAAGTCTGCCTTTAGATAGCGTTTCCGTGTACAAACGCTATCTAAAGTCACCTATTAATAGTACTTCCTAAATGCTATCTTTGCTAACGAGTTTTAATAGCGGTTACAAACGCTATTAAAAGACATACGGAAACGCTATCTAAAGTCTAATCTGTTGTAGTGTCATGTTAACTCTCCGATTGAGAGGGAGGATGTACTCCCTTCAACAAAGGGTTGTACTATAATATAAAACAGAACCCCTGCACAGTTATATGTTATCCAGCAAAGGTTTAGAGACATTTATGTAAATATTAGACAGCATCGAAGAAGTTTAGGGAGACATTCACTTTATGATCTGAAGTTAATATATCTCACTGCAATACTCAATAATATATTCAAATAGTAGTCTTACCCAGCTGTGCTATCTTCAGAATATATTATAGCAGGACATAAGGTTGAAAGCTCCTCAATGAACAATTAGAAGCAAAGTGTAATGCTTTTATTGTCAGACTTTTCTGTAAAAGAAGCCACGTAATTCTCTACAAACCAATGCCACACAACTGTTAATCCGCACTTGAGAGGGAATTCATAATTAATATACGAATAACTTGCGCTTGGGGGATAGCTCTCTATTAACTTTTGGGAAGATCTTTAAGAGGGTAATGCCGATATGCCTTGGCCTTAACCTGGAATAATTTTGGTTTGGGGGATGGCTCTCGTATTAACTTTTGGGAGGATCCATGGATGGATAATGTAACATCAATCGCTTACCACTAGGCAGACAAAAAGTTGTAGCTATTAGTCACGACTCAACCTTATTTCCCTAAGGTTCTTATAATCGCATCTAGCTTGAGGGTTGCATCCTTAACAGGCGCTATGGGCTGGGATGTTAAGCCCATCAAATCCTAAGGGAGACACTGACCAAATAAAGCCAATAAGCTCTCCCATGTGTAAACCGGGGATACAAACTCATGACCTCACTTTGATACCACTTGTAGGTTCAAGCGCTTACCACTAGGCCAAAATATACAGCTATTAGTCAGAACGCAACTTTATTTCCTTAAGGGTTCTCAGAACCCTGCATCTAGCTTGAGGGGTAGCACCTTCTACATGCGCCGTGGGCTAGGATGGTAAGCCCATCGATCCTAAGGGAGACGTTGAACAAATAAAGTCAACAGATAATACCCCCTATTTGTTGCTTTTCCTAAGATTTTTCATCTCTCAAGACTCAACGTCGCATAGTGCTCCTATAATTCAGTTATATTTGTCTTCTCTTTCTATTTCCTGGAATTTTCATTTCTTTAGAAATTTGCATGATAGGAAAATCTCTGGGATACAATTTCTTTTGTTGTTGCTAGATTCAATTCATCTCCTACTCCAAAAAAGAGAATTTGGTTCTTGACTTTTCGGGTTTATTTTCTTGCAAATCCTATTTCCAATTTATCACTTCAACACCCAACAATGTCTCTTTCCTTTTGGATAAGCCTACCCGAAAATCAATTGTTTCCTTTGAAGGCAAATCCTTTGTTTAGACTGCTATGCTTAACTGGATTAATACACAAGACTTGCTTCAAATTTGAAGACCTCTAAGTACTTTGTCTCTTGATTATTGTGTTATGCACATATCTAGTTTTGGAACTGGTTCTCATTTGTATTTGCATTGCTCAGCAATTTCCTTTCTCTGGAATAACTTGTTTGGTGTCTTTTGTGAATAGTGGGGTTGGGCCCTTGGATTTACAGAAGTTCTTGAGTATTAATTACAGGGGTTTCACTGTAGCAAAGAAGCTAAAAAGCTTTAGCAATGCACTCGTGCAATTCTTTGGTGCATTTGGTTGGACTGTAATGCTAGAATCTTTACATGGCGTTGGTTGTCTCGTGAGCTCATTTAGGATACAGTAGTTTTTCTAGCTTCTTTGTGGTGTTCACTTCACAGCCCTTTTTGGGGGGTTTACCATATTTGTAGAGTGAATAGCATGCTTTGTTGCATGTTTCTTGTTCATACAGTATTTGGTTTTCTGCTTGCATTTTTTATTGTCGTGTTTTAGTTCTTGAGGATATCTTATCTTCTTGCATTTGTACTATTGTCTTCTCTCTTAATAAATCTTTCGTTTATTAAAAAAATAAATAAATAGTATTTACGAATGACCTATCAATAAAACACCATCATGCACAAATTCATTCTAAGATCTTTGTTACTTACCAGTTGCACAGTTGAGCCAATCTTCTTAAGCCACGTTCGAAGTTATCTCAAAAAAAAAAAAAAGTTTAAATAAACCAGACGTAAATCTTGTTACTCAGAAATTTCCGCTAAAGAACTAGTTAGTATAGACAACAAAGATGTTCTAGATCTTAATTTTTTATAGCTAAAACCAATATTTATAGCTGCATACAACATCCATTAATGTATATACAGGACCAAAACCTGAAAGTTTCCACTCTAGCACTCTTCAACAAGATATTGATTTCCGAACTAAAATAATAACAAGAATACCTTGTAGAAGTCAACAAGAAACATATACAAGAAGAAGGATCAGACAAGGGAAGAAAGGTTATTAGTGATACCACTACTTGAAAAAATCAGAGGCACCCTTTCTCGAACTAAGAATTAGTTGGGATGTAGACAAACTATTCTTTTTGTCAGAAACCATTAGGTTGTTACCTTTCTTAATTCTTACTTTGTTTTTGTTCTTCATTAGAATCACTCGAGGTTCCAAATATCTGCACTGTTAAGCTTCCCCCTACAAGAATATTTTCAACAAAAATTAAAATGAACAGTCAAATTTAGGCATGTCAGGAAATGCCATCCATCACAAGTAGCTTATAAGCTAGTCAAATAGCTTTTTTTTTAACCACAAAAAAAGCTAGTAAAGAGCGTTCTTGAAAAAGAAAAAGCTCTTATTTGATAAACTAGTAGAGGTAGCATACAGAAATATCAAGTAAGCAACAGGCTGCAAGCTTTTTTTCCAATTTTCTCCCGACAGTTTCCAAAAATGACAACTGTTTACTCTCCCCTATTCCCTTATTTTCAGACTTAGATGTCAAATAAACTTTAAAAGAAACTCCTCTCCTCTCTGTAATAACAATAACAACAATAATAATAAAAAAAAAAAAATTAATTATCATTATTATTTAATAAATTTATACACACATATGTATGTCCTTCTACATCATTTTACACATGTCATCCAATTGAATAGTTAATTTTACCGAACACTTTCAATTCAATAGCTGATAGAAACCAGTAAAGTGAATGAATTGCGAAGAGAATGAACAAAGAAATGGGAAATGTGATACATCTATAAATAATGAAAGTATCGGCCCAATTAGCCAAGTTGGATAGCAAAGAGCAATGTGATACAACCCAAAGGATAATGGATGGGAATATTCTATAATAACAATTAGTTAGGATATTATGAGTAGTTTATAATTTTAAATATTCTAAATATGTAAGAAAATTAGATATGAGGACATTTGTCATATGATCCTTATCATTAGGAAGTTTGTTACTGTTCAGCTTGTTATATTTACCCTTCATGATGAATGAAAAACTAAGAAAATTGATAAAAAATCTATCTATCCCTCAAGGCTTTCCCCTTAACAAGGGAATTCAATTTCTCTCTACTTTTCACTTCTTATCATTGGTGCTTTCATCCTTGCAACTCAACCTCATTCTTCAAAAAAAAAAAAAACTGCATTCCCAATCCCAAAAATTAGATTACACTCACCTCCTAGAATCCATCAATGCTCTCACTAAATCAATTACTGACTACAGTAAATCCATTACTACAGTAAATCCATTAGGGACTCCAGCATTTCACAGAAACATCAAAACGAAGTTTTCTCAATACCTTCAACTTCGCAAAAATCCCAAACCCAGCATCATCCCCATCTACCTGCAAACCCAATCCTGACAAATGAAATTCAGCAAAAATCATGTCCATCTTCACCACCATTCCAACCCATTACCAATGAACATCACTCCCCTGTCTCAGACCCCGAACCGCACCCCCACCAGAACCCACACCACATCGGGTCCGTTGCCATGACCAAACCAAACCAAGAGATTGAACCGTTAACTACGACATTTGCAGCGAAGGCCACTACGGATCCAAGCTCTGAGTTCGCGCCTATCACCTAGGTCTTAAAGGATTTGGATCGTTCGCCTTCTACCGGCTCTGAAACGCATGACGACACCATCGTCGCGCCGCCGCCTTGGGACGCCTTCTCCGCCATCCGCTTCTCAGGTTCAAGGCTCTGCTTCACTGTTTTCTCCCTCGCTAAAGATCAACCTTGCCTTTGCTCGTTTCGAGATCGCAACGCGTTGACGCCCACCACCGTGCCGTCGCCAGAGAAGACGACTGTGCACATCACGTCTGACACGCCGCAATCACACTATGGTTTCGTGTTCGACCCCGACGGTTCCCTCGAAGCTGCCTTCCCCTCCGCCGTGCGCCGCCTCCTTCACTATTCAGATTCGGCGTTGGCGCCGTCAAGACCTCACGTTTTCGATTCAGCTCCGCCATATCCGTCTCCGACACGAGAGACTCAGCCAAGCACGTCTCTGTTCTCTTCGGACCCATCACGACCGTGGTCAGCGGTTCCCTTTCCGGTGGTGGCGCCGTCACCGGGACCACCCTCTAGCTTGCCATGGGTGCCTTGGAGACTCAAACCACAACACACGTCTCGAAATACTCCTTCGCCATTTCGGTCAGGTGTGCCTCCATCAGGTGCGGCTCCATCTTTGTCCGTCCGATCCAGGTGGCCATAGGTTCCTTGGAGCATCAGCTTTAGCATCCAAAACCACTTTAGGTTTTCATTGGGCTAGTGCACTTCTTTGATGGACTTCCCTAGTTGTTTGGGCCAAATTTCCTTTTGGGCTTACTTATTTCTGAAGGGGCAATGCACTAACATAACTTGGGCCTTCAAATTGTTGGGTTTACAAGCATGCATAGCAGCACACTATGATCTTGAGGACAAGATCAATTTGAAGGGATCGGTAATGATACATCTATAAATAATGAAAGTATCAGCCCAATTAGCCAAGTTGGATAGCAAGGAGCAATGTGATACAACCCAAAGGATAATGGATGGGAATATTCTAGAATAACAATTAGTTAGGATATTATGAGTAGTTTATAATTTTAGATACTCTACATATGCAAGAAAATTAGAGATGAGGACATTTGTCATATGATCCTTATCATTAGGAAGTTTGTTAGTGCTCAGCTTGTTATATTTACCCTTCATGATGAATGAAAAACTAAAAAGAAAATTGATCAAAAATCTATCTCTCCCTCAAGGCTTTCCCCTTAACAAGGGAATTCAATTTCTCTCTACTTTTCACTTCTTATCAAAATGCAGCTGTATTACTGATATTAGAAAAGGAAAAATACAGAGGAATTGATAATTCCTACTGTCCAAGAGCCTAGTTGCTTCAGAGAACAAAATGCTCTTTGCCAATGACCAACTAATGATTGCTCAACGATACCCTCTGTCACCAATCTACCCTCCTTATAACATAATTCCATTACACGTTCATTTCCCCTCCCTAACCTCACTTTACTTTGCTAAGGGGTATTACCAGATTGCCCTTTTGCATTTCTCCTAACATAAACTTTCCACACCCTTGGCTTGGGCTGCTACTAGACTAGCAACTCATTTGGGCCTCTCATAGAACTAGCAAGCTTATCACTCTCCCCATCTTGAAGAACAGACTTGTCCTCAAGTCTGAAAGCAGGAAACTGGTTTTGAAAATTAAATTCTTCCTCCCAAGTGGCTTCTTCGGCTGACTTCCCTTTCCACTGGACTAAGAGTTGGTTAATGGATTCCCCACTCTTAGTGATGACGGGAGTAGCCACGACAGCTGCCAGTTCATAGGGATGTGAATTATCACTCTCCAAATCAGTAGGAAGTTCTGCCTCTACTCGATAATTGCCCACTGCCTTCTTCAACCAAGAAACATGAAAGACCAGATGGATGAGGGTGGATGCGGGCAATTGCAGCTTATATGCCACAGCTCCTAGCTTCTCCAGAATTTGTAGGGACCATAGTACCTTGGGGATAACTTACGACAGATTCGGGTTCCCATTGTATGCTGCCCATGGGGCCTTAACTTCAAAAATACCCAGTCCCCAATGTCAAATTTGCGTGCAACTAGTTTCTTATCATTTCATGATGTTCTGAGCACGATTTAAGTGATATTTGAGCTGTTTAAAACTTCATCCCTATCCGATAACTCCCGCTGAACCGCCTCCACTTTGGTTTCCCCTGGTAAGAACCGAATCATTGTAGGAGGAGGTCTACCATAGATTGTTTCAAATGGAGTAGTACCCGTGGACACATGAAAAGTTGTATTATACCAATACTCCACCCAAGGTAAACTGTAAGAGCAGAATATGTGAATGTTGTGTGTCAATATGGCCACACATGTATGCTATTTATAATCTCATATTAGGGTACAAGAGAATCAATAATAAATACAAATGGAATCAATCAAATCAAATCAAATCACTAATTAGTAACGAATCCCTAATTACTAGCACCTATTTATGTACATATTAAGCACATGTTAAATATGCTTTCTAACACTCCCCCTCAAGCTGGAGCATATATGTCATATGAGCCAAGCTTGTTACAAATGTAGTCCACACGAGAGCCTCTAAGGGACTTAGTGAAAATGTCAGCCAACTGGTCACTAGAGTTGACAAAGTCAGTTGTGATTTCCCCTTAAAGCACCTTCTCTCTTACGAAGTGACAATCTATTTCTATGTGTTTGGTTCGTTCATGAAAGACCGGATTTGATGCAATGTGAAGTGCAGCCTGATTGTAAGAGTAGAATATGTGAATGTTGTGTGTCAATATGGTCACACATGTATGCTATTTATAATCTCATATTAGGGTACAAGAGAATCAATAATACAAATGGAATCAATCAAATCAAATCAAATCACTAATTAGTAACTAATCCCTAATTACTAGCACCTATTTATGTACATATTAAGCACATGTTAAATATGCTTTCTAACAGTAACCACTGCACCCAAGACATACTGGTCAGCAATGAAACATATGAGGACAGTTTCCAAACACCTATTCACCGCCTCTGTTTGCCCATCGGTTTGGGGGTGGGAAGCTGTACTCATTTTAAGCTGAGTGCCCTGCAGTTTAAACATTTCTTGCCAGAAACTGCTCACAAAAATCGGGTACCGGTCACTCAAGATCTAGACTGGAATTCCGTGGAGCTTCACAACCTCTTTAGTAAAAATTTCTGCCACCAACCTTGCGGTTTATGGGTGTTTGAGGGGAATGAAATGGCTGTACTTGGATAGACGGTCAACCACTACCAAGATAGCCTCGAAACCCTTAGATTTTGGGAGACCAGTGATGAAGTCCATTGAAATTTCCTCCCAGATCTGTTCCGGAATATTCAGTGGCCGGAATAGCCCTCCCGGGTAGGCTGCTAAGTATTTCTAGGGTTGGCACACATCACACTCTTGCACAAATTGCTGAACACGAGTTTTCACCCCAAACCAGTAAAGATTAGTTGCAACCCGCCTGTAGGTTCGGTAGAAACCCGAGTGGCCACCCTGTAGAGTTCCATGGAATTCCTTCAACAAAATCAGAATCTAAATGGATTTGGCAGACACCACCAAAGGTCCTTCATACATCAGCACACCATTGTTGTAGGAAAAACCAGGTTTAGTGGGTTGATTTTGGTTCAGGGCCTGGATAATATTTTGCAACTGAGGGTCCTGATGTACCTCCTCTAATAAAACCTCTCCTTCTGGCCAACTAGGATAGTGAATCAAGGCCCCTAACTCAGCATCCCCATACATTCTAGAGAGAGCATCTGCACCCTTATTCTCCAACCCAGGCTTATATACAATGTCAAATTGTTACCCCAAGAGTTTGGCAGCCCAGTTTTGTTGATCTACAGTAGTGATCCACTGCAATAGCAGCTGCTGGAGACTCTTCTGATCCGTGTAGACTGAATTTCCGTTCCAACAAATAAGGTCGCCAATGCTGAATTGACAATGCTACCGCCATTAGTTCCTTTTCATATGCTGATTTTGTGAGATTTCGGTCCCCCAAAGCCTTACTGAAATAGGCAACAGGTCTGCCATTCTGTATCAAGATTGCTCCAATTCCATTTCCTGATGCATCACTCTCAAACTCATGATTGAAATCCGGTAAAGCCAAAACAGGGCCTGAAATCAATTTGGCTTTGAGCAAGTCAAAAGCCTCTTGAGCCTTAGGAGACCAAAGGAAACCATCTTTCTTAGTAAGAGCTGTCAGGGGTTTAGCTATTTTGCCATAATCCTTGATAAACTTCCTATAATACCCTGTAAGCCCAAGGAACCCACACACCCCTTTGACATTTGTAGGTACTAGCCACTGAAGTACATAATTAATTTTGTTAGGATCCATAGCCGCTCCCTCCTTAGAAATGATATGTCCCAGGTATTCCTCAGACATTTCACCAAAAGAACTCTTTTTCTTATTAGCTACCAGCCGTTGTTTCTGTAGCACAGCCAACACCTCATTCAAATGGACCAATTGTGCATCCCAATCTGAACTGTAGATTAGAATATCATCAAAGAAAACAAGCACAAATTTGCGCAACATATTTCTGAAAATTGCATTCATAAGGGCTTGAAAAGTTGACGGAGCATTCATTAACCCAAAAGGCATCACTAAGTATTCATAGTGACCCTCATGAGTTCGGAATGACGTCTTGTGAACATCCTCTTTCCGAACCCTGACCTGGTAATATCCTGATTTGAGATCCAATTTAGAGAAAAATTGAGCCCCATGAAGCTCATCCAACAATTCATCTATAACTGGGATGTGGAATTTATTCGGAACGGTTACCTTGTTCAAAGCACGGTAGTCGACACATCCTCCACGAATCATCTTTCTTCTTAACCAAAATCACCGGACTAGAAAATGTGCTTTGACTGTGTCGGATCATTCCCAAATTCAACATTTCCTGTACTTGTTTCTCAATCTCATTCTTGTGGTGGTGTGGATATCGGTGGTCTCACATTGACTGGACCTTGCCCTTCTAATAGGACAATAGCATGTTCCTCTCTCCTCTTTGGTGTCAGCCCCTTGGGTTCCTTAAAAACCCCTTCATACTGAGCTAACAAATCCTGCAACGCTTGCTCATGTGTGGCAGTTAGCTTCTTCTTTAATACACCATGCTCTGCAGATTCTGGGAGATGCATTTCAGTGGAGAAGAACAGACCATCCACCATCCTTAGTGGTTTCCCGAACAAGCTTTGTAAGGAAACCTGAGTTGGGTAACTTCCCCCTTTGCCTTTCAATTCCACCGACTGTTCCTTCACTTGAAATTGCATAATTTGCTTTCCCCAATCAACCCACATTCCTTTGAGGGATGCTAACCACGAAATTCCCAGCACCATATCAATTCCTTCCAAATCGAAAAAGAAAACATCTAGCACAACTTTAGCTCCTCCTAACTCCACTTCAACTTCAGAACATTTCCCTTGTGCAATAGCTTTGGATTTGGAATCATTTCCCGGCTTAATACGCATGGGCTTGGTCTCCTCAATCCGCCATCCCATCGACAGACAATTTCTTGGAGATGCAATTGTGTGATGCTCCACTATCCACCAACAGCTGAATCGGGACCCCCTTAATCATTCCTTTCAACTTCATTGTTTGCGTTTGAGAGCCCTCTCAGTGAGTAAGCTCCTTAAGCTCATAACACTACATTCTCCATCAACCCTGACATCTTCATCCTCCTCGGCGGCAAGCAAGTTGGCTTCGCCTTCCTCATTTTCCTCCTCCTCCATTACCATAATCCTTAGCTGACGATCGAGACATTGATGGCGGAGGTGGAAAGCTCCCCCACATTTGAAACATAATAGAATTCAGAGAGTAAGAGAAAACAGAATGAGAGAATCAGAAGAAGTGTATTGTGATTTCTTGAGAATAGAACGGTTACAAGAAGACTTATATATAGTCTGCTCTGCTAACTGACTTGCAGTTATGATCTAACCAGAGACAACAGAATCATAACTAATCACTGGCGACTCAAAGACACGATTTGTTATAGTTTACAATACCTAGCTTAATAGAGTGTAACTACTTAACCTAACTAAGCGACCGAGAGGATTAACTCGGTCATTACAAGTTTGCCTATATTCTTTTGTATACTCTAATATCCCCGCGCAATCTCAAGGTGGTTGAGGAGCAGCAACCACATTGAGATTGGCTCGTAAGTCACCGAATACGGTGGAAGATAAAGGCTTTGTGAAGCGATCGACTAGTTGCCTGAAGCTGGGACATGATGCACGATCGGGGGCTCAGGCAGAACCTTTTCTCCGACAAAATGAAGGTCAAGCTCAATGTGCTTCGTTCGAGAATGCGAGAAACAGGGTTATGAGCCACTTTGCAAATGCACTGAATTATCGCGAAAAATCTGTGGTGTGTGAAATGGAACCCGCATGACTCGGTGAGTAAGGACATAATCCAGTGTTTTTTTAGTATTAGCCATGCTTCGGTATTCGGCTTGACACTAGACCGTGCTACTAGAGGTTGCTTCTTGGAGCACCAAGAGATCGATTTGGACCAAGAAAGATGCATGAACCGGAGGTGGAGCGCTGTCATCCGGATCGGCCCCCAATCAGCATCACGAGAATGCCTTAATAGTGAAGGGTGAGTGATAGAGGAAGGTCGTAAAAGCGGAACCAAAATGCATGGAACCTTTTAGATACCGAAGGATTCTTTTTCTGACTTGCCAATGCGTTTCAAGGGGGTTTGCCATAAATTGGCATACCTTGTTAACACTGTAGGCTATTTCTGGCCTGGTTAATGTGGCATATTGTAATGCCCCAACTATGGATCTGTAAAGACCTGGATCAGCCACCGAATCTGTGCCAAACTTGCTTAGTTTGCAGCCACTAACCATAGGAGAAGATATACCTTTGGCCTCCAACATATTGGCTTTGTTAAGGAGGTCTCGGATGTATTTAGTCTGGCTCAGTAAGATGGAGCCTGATGATAGATGCTTGACTTCAACCCCCAGAAAATAGTCAAGAGAGCCAAGCTCTTTAAGAGCAAAGGCTGCATTGAGTCTGTTGATAAGGTCAGAGATGAGATTTGGAGAAGTGCCAGTGAGAATGATGTCATCAACATAGACCAAAACATAGAGGCACACTGCTCCCTTAGAGTAGATGAAGAGTGAGGGATCACAACGGCTAATTACAAAACCAAACTGTAACAGTGTGCTAGTGAGGCGTTCATACCAAGCCCTTGGGGCTTGTTTGACCCCATAAAGTGCTTTGTGAAGCTTACAAACAAGAGTTTTGTCTTTAGACTCAAAACCAGGAGGTTGAGTCATATAAACTTCTTCACTCAAAAAACCATTTAAAAAGGCATTGTTTATATCAATCTGCTGTATCATCCAGTTGGAGGACAATGCCATGGTGAGAATTATTCTGATTGTGACTGGTTTGATGACAGGAGAGAAGGTCTCATGAAAATCAAATCCATGAGTTTGGTGGAAGCCTTTGGCAACCAACCTTGCCTTATATTTATTAACAGTGCCATCAGGATTTTCTTTGATGCGAAATATCCATTTGCACCCAATGGCTTTTCTATTCGGAGGAAGAGGAACTAAGGACCAGGTCTTGTTTTTAACAAGGGCAGTATGCTCTGCTTTCATAGCCTCAAGCCAAGGAGGGCTGGACAGAGCCTGTTTAACTGATGCAGGTTCTGCATAGGCAAGATTTACTCGAGGATACAGCTTAGGTGGTAGGCAGCCAGTCTTGGAACGTGTTAACATAGGATGAGGGGGACCTGGATGGGGAGGCATTGGCCTGTTGGGCTGGCAGGACAGTAGAAGAATGTAAAGGACCTGGTGGATGAGGGGAGGAAGATACTGCTGGTTGTGGGGAGAAACTAGGTGAATGAGGAGAGGAAGACATTGCTGATTGTGCAGAGTTTTCAGATTCTAGGGACGTGTTCTTTGGTAGATACGATGAATGAACCGGGGAGTGGATAAGGGTGAGGGAGAAAGAGGAGGAGGAAACTGATTTAAAGGAACAGCATTCAAAGGAGGAAGGAGGAGGGTGGGAATTGTGGACTGAAATGTGGAATCTTTTGAGTTTGGTTCTGTAGAGGGAGAAGGAAAAAGGGAGGGATAAGGAAACTTAAGTTCATTAAATAAGACATCCTTTGAAACAAAAATTATGCCCAAAGGAGATAGGCACTTGTGGCCTTTATGTTGGGGGGAAATTCCAAGGTAGACACACTCAGTGGACCTAAACTGCAGCTTGTGTTGATTATATGGATGCAAGAGAGGAAAACAAGCACAGCCAAAAGGTTCTAAGCGAGTGTATTCGGGAATAGACCCTTGGAGAGCATGATAGGGAGAAGAAAAGGAAGTGAGAGCTGCGGTGGGGAGTCTATTTATTAAGTAGACAGCCATAGTGAAGCTATGATCCCAAAAGGTTAATGGCATGGAGGCATGGGAAAGTAAGGTCAATCCCATTTCGACAATGTGCCTATGTTTACGTTCTACGATGCCATTTTGATGGGATGTGTGTGGACAAGTTAATCATGCACAATACCCAACTCGATCAAATGATTGGTGAAAGGTCTAAACTCACCCCCCAATCTGTCTGAATAGCCTTGACACAGTGAGTATTGGGTTTTGACAAGAGAGTGAAATTGTTTAAATCTTTGTTAGAGCATCGATTTTCTTTTAAGAAAATAAATCCATGTAAATCGAGTGAAAGCATCAACAAAGGCTATGTAATAGGTGTAGCCATTTGATGAAGTAAAGTGGTGCTTTGGCCCCAAAGGTCGAGTGAATAAGTTCAAAAGCTTTAGTATGAGCAGTAGAGGAGGGTGGAGCATACAATCTGTGAGACTTTCCCAAACAGCGAGGCATTGCAAAAATCATTTGCCATTTTATTTGAACAAGGAATATTACAAAGCTGTAAAACAGTCTTGGACAAGATTAGGATGGGCATGGCCTAATCTATTATGCCAAGTAGCAAAGGAATTAGAAACAACATCGAGTATTGATACTAACCGGAATATTATCGGCAGGACTTATTACAAGTATGACCAGGAGGAGGAGGACAGAAAACTTATTGGGCCGAAGGCTCCTTTATAATATTGATGTGCTTGAAGCAATACTGACCCATCATTTCCTAGAGAGCCTTCAAGTAGAACCTTGTTAGATCCCTGTGATTTGACAAAACAGGAGTAAGGATGAAACTCAAAATAAACATTGTTATCTTGAGCAAATTTAGACACAGAAACAAGGTTTTTAGTTATAGAGGGAACAAGGAGCAGATTATTGAGGGAAAGGACAGTGTGTGGGTGATTTGGAGTAGTAATTTTAGAAAAACCAGTAGAGGTTATGGGGAGACCTTGCCCATTACCCATGAGGACTTGATCCTGTCCTTCAAAAGGTGAACTATGGCTGAAATTCTGAGAATCAACTGTAAGATGGTGTGAAGCTCCAGAGTCAGGGTACCACATATGAGAAGGTTAAGTTCCTGAGTATATGACCGGTTCTGAGGAGTACCAAACGCGCATCGATCATCGAGGCTGCTGAGAAGTTAAGAAGGCTGAAGCCTGATTCTGAGCAGCTAAGTAGCTAGAGGATGGGGCTGAAATCTGTGCCATTTGCACTGAAGGCGGTCGAGGAGGCAAGGCCAAGGGAAACTGAGTCTGAACAGGAACTTGACCTTGATATGGAAAGTGAGTAGCTGGTTGAGCAGTGGGAGCAGCAGGACAACTGGGAACAAAGTCATGTTCAAAGCGATGCCAACAATTGAAAGCATCGTGGCCATACTTGTGGCACAGTTGACAAGTAGGTCTCTTACTGCTGCGACTGTCACCAATTCAACCTCCACGACCGCGACTACCACGTCCTCTATTACCACGGCCTCGACCTCTATTGGTTCCCTGAGAGGCACTGCAACCTGAAGCATACTCTGCACTGTTTGGCTGATCCGACGAAAACGCAGTTGAAGTAGTGTGAGCTAGGTTGAGAGATACAGAGGGGCGAGGGAAGCTCTTGTCCGAATTTCTCCAATTGCGCAGGTTGGACATTTAGAAGCGACTCAATATCTTCAACAGAAATCGGATCAACCCTAGCAAAAATCATCATCACGAATGAATTATACTCTTCAGGCAATCCTTCCAGAATCGTGTCAATGTGATCTTGATCACTCACAGAGTCACCAATCGCATGAAGCGAGTCCACTAGGGCACGACCGCACCGAAACTCTTGCATCGTGCGCGATCCTTTCCGAGTGTTTTTGAGCTCGGGCCAAACTGACGAACCTTCGCGCGAAGATGAGAGTGAAAGAATTTGTGCACTTTGTCCCAAATCTGATACGAGTGCTTGCAACTGAGGAATCGAGGGAGCACTGTCGGCGAGATCGAGCTCAACAACCATGTAAACAACATCTGATCTTGGACTAGCCATAATTGATATGCTTCTGACGCAATATCTGCAGTGCGATCTGCTTCGGAATTGTAGATCGGAGGAATATTAGGGTTCACAACCCAGCGATGGAGCTTGTGAGCAATGATAACAGCTTCAACTTGCTATTTCCATAAGAGAAAATTCTGATCATCAAGTTTCACTGAAAGTGGAGGATTGAAGTTCGAGGAAGAAGAAGAAGATGCATTAGTGGAGGAAGATGCATTTCGAGCATCGTGTTCAGTGAAAGGATTGCCAATGGACGCCATGAATAATTAGGCCCAGAGAAAAGAAGCTCTGATACCATAATAGAATTCAGAGAGTAAGAGAAAACGGAATGAGAGAATCAGAAGAAGTGTATTGTGATTTCTTGAGAATAGAACGGTTACAAGAAGACTTATATATAGTCTGCTCTGCTAAGCGACTTGCGATTATGATCTAACCGAGACAACGAGAATCATAACTAATCGTTGTTCGACTCAAACACACAGTTTGTTATAGTTTACAATACCTAGCTTAATAGAGTGTAACTACTTAACCTAACTAACTGACCGAGAGGATTAACTCAGTCATTACAAGTTTGCCTATATTCTTTTGTATACTCTAATAAAACAGAGTCCCTTTTGCCTCTTCTCTGATATTTCCTTGTAAGACAAATGTCTGACCCCTCTGTCACATGCCATGGGTCCCCTCCTCTCTGATCTTGGGTCAAATTTGGGATTGGGCCCACCCGAGCCTTTATTATATGTTTCCTTACGGCCCGAACATAAACCCAGTCATTCCCACTAGCTTGACATGTATTGGTGGTTCCGGGTACGTGGTTTGGGCTTGATCGATAATTGGATCCTGACCTAAAGTGGCCTCTGCCTCTTGCATTTCGCTGTCCAAACCCTCCAATCTTCATCTCCTGCAATTCACGTTCCACCGCATGAGTGAGGTTCATCAACCTTGAACGTGGTATGGGACCGAGTGCTCGCATACTCCTCACCTTCCCCCTGATCCCTTCCTTCAGGCTATGGGCGAAATACCCAAAGTATTGTTCATCCGGGAGTCGCGGTATTTGCGCTGTTAAACGCTCAAACTCCTGGATATATTCTTCGATGCCACTCTCTTCTTGTAGTGAGGAGAGTTGCTCTAAGACATTGCCCTCGCTGACTCTGCCGTATCATTCCAACAGCTCCACCTTGAACTAATCCCACGTCAGTTCATCTTTTCCATCAAGGGAATTGAAGAAGTGAATAGTGGGTCCTTCCATACACAACTGGGCCAAACTGACCCTCACCTCCGGGCTCGTCTCCTGTACTTGGAAGTAAACCTCCGCTCTAGCGATCCACCTAGCTAGGTCCTCTCCAGTGAACATGGGCAGTTCATTTTTTTAACAGATTGTCAAAACTCATCAAGAGAGTCAGTCAACTTGGAGGTTCGTTACAATCTTAGTGTTCTTTTCTGTCGATTTCTCTGGAGTATCGGTTTCCTTGTTCCGGGTGAACAGCACAATTAACCTCTCTTGGTTCTCTGCCGCTTCCGACCTCATTTCAGCAAGAGTAACTTTTAGCGCTGCCATCTCATTCTCCAGTGCCGCTAACTTCGCCTCCATTATACCTCCTTTCTCTGTTTCCTTCTTCGGTGGCATTCACTTCTCAGATTCCTTATCTCGCCGTTCCCTTCTCGAATCCGGCAGGTCGGACCAGTTTGATAGAAACCAGTAAAATGAATGAATTAGGAAGAGAATGAACAAAGAAATGGGAAATGCAGCTGTATTACTGATATTAGAAAAGGAAAAATACAGAGGAATGGATAATTCCTACTGTCCAAGAGCCTAGCTCCTTCAGAGAACAAAATGCTCTCTGCCAATAACCAACTAATGATTACTCAGCGGTACCCTCTCTCTCCAATCTACCCTCCTTATAACAGAATTCCATTACACGTTAATTTCCTCTCCCTGACCTCACTTTCAGTTGCTAAGGGGTATTACCAGATTGCCCCTTTACATTTCTCCTAACATAAACTCTCCACACCCTTGGCTTGGGCTGCTGCTGGACTAGCAACTCATTTGGGCCTCTCATAGAACTATCAGGCCTATCAATATCTAACTTACCAGCTTTCAGCTCCCAACTTTCAGCTAGCTAGTCAACTTTTCAGCTAGTTATGCTATATGAAGCCAATATTCTACTGCTCACTTTAGCATGTATAATTCTATGGAGTGGTTGAGCTGTATAAAGGTTGCAGACATGTGTTTCTGAGCAAAAAATGAACCTGTACAGAATTGAATGCTTTGGCATGCACATTTCATACTATTAGTAATATGTCACATGACTATTCATAATGAATCATGTTATTGTAACCTTTTAGGTTCCAGATAAGTGACATTGATCAGTGGAAAAGGACTAAAAAAAATCTAGACAAGTGTTCATGACCACAAAGTTGTGGCACTAGCACTACTCATTATAATTCATAATTTCCTACAGAACTGTTAGTCACTTTGACATGTTAATTAGTGCTTCGAGGAGTTGAGCTGTATAACGGTGCACAAATGTAAATATATGACAGAATTGGAACACGTAAACAAGTGAGCAGTTTCATGAGCACAGTTCATACAATAAAGATTTATTGAATTGAGTTTGTTTCAAATATTAATATAACTGGTATATAAATGTTATTTTACCTAGCACAAGGGCAGCACCAATCCATCCCGTTGGACCCCACCTTTCACCAAGAAGAAACCATGCAAAACCAGCACCCCAGACTGGCTCCAGACCATAAATTATAGCAGTTTCTGTGGCTGATACATCACGCATTGCAGCCATCTGCAATTAAATCTATCTTAGAAATCAATGTCAGAAAAATGAATCTTCACAAATAAAAATATGGTTTCTCTAAGGAACATGAAGAGAATTGGCAGCTTGATGCTAAATAAAAAAAATTATTTATAGAAAAATAATTTATTAATAAAAACAAGATAAATACATAGAAGGAGGACAAGAAAATCTCACAAGAGAATGAAAGTAACATAACAAAGGGGGAAAAAAACTTTAAATATGGACAATCCCTTTGCAATCTTATCCAAACATAGCATAAAGGAAACCACAGCCCTATGAACCAACACAAAAGATGAAAAAACAGTTGCACCATGAAAAAATAGGCTGATAGAAAAAGGAGAGATGTTCAGTTAGAGGAAGGTGATTGGGTATACTTGAAGGCTAGGCCCTACAGATGGAGTTCCTTAGCTAAGCGCAGAGATGAGAAGCTTAGTCCTAGGTTTTATGGCCCATTTCAGGTGCTGGAAAAGATAAGGGGCGGTAGCCTACCGTATCTTGCTGCCCCCAAGTTGCAAAATTCACCGTGTTCCACATTAGTAAATTGAAGAAAGCTGCCCCAGACAACTACCAGCCTCAACCACTCCCAGCAGAGTTGACCGAAAACTGGGAACTGCAACCACAGCTTGAAGACATACTTGAGCTGTGTTGCAACAGTCAAGGCAAGGCAGAAGTCTTAGCTAAGTGGAGCAACCTACCAGCTTGTGAGAATTCGTGGGAGTCTCTAGATACTCTTATGACTACCTTTCTTGCTTTTCCCCCTTGAGGACAAGGTGAAAGTTTTAGGGGGGAGTATTGATAAACGACCCGTAGTTAAACAGGTATATGTGAGTAGTTAGAAGCCTAGTCTATAAATAAGAGGCAAGTCCCAAACTGTTAGCTAGTTAGGAACTGAGTTGTAAACAGTTAGGAGGAAAAGGTGTCCTCGAATTCACCTTCTTTGTAATCTTCCCAGATATTCTGGAATAATACATTCAGGGGTCATTCCCCAATTGTTAATCTTCAATTCTTGTCCTATTTTCTTTCCCTTTCTATAGGTATCATATCAGTTGAACCCTATCAAGTATCAACTGAATAAAAACAGAAGAAACACCAAATACCTCCTTAGGGTGCAAAGAATGATAACTTTACCTCTATCCACAAGCATAAACCAGTTGAGAATATCCCAGTATAAATTGCAGGTATCCATGGAAAACCAACCATCCAGTTCCTTAGCATTGTCCATGTCCAAGATGACGGTAACAGATGTAGGGTACCATTAATGCAACCTCCCAAAAGATACCACATGGTAGAAAACAAAACAACAACACAAATCTGCAATTAAAACTTCGATAAAATTAAATAATGCAGAAAGTTAACAGGAAGGCACTGATATTGATATACAGAAATATATAAAGATGCATGGACAAGTAACTCACCTCATACCCTAGGAGTGGCAGAAACTTCTTTTTACTCATGCTTCTCGATATATGTTCAGTTCTTAACATATGAACGCCAAAAAACACTGCACTTAAAAAATTCCAAAGGTCTCCAACCTAAAATTTGCCAAAATAAAGCAGTTATAGGAATCAAAAGTTGGCTATTATTAAACAGAAATGCTTCCTAGTACTAATTTAATTTTGTAAGAACCAACGTCTCGTACCAATAGAAATACTCATTATTAAATAATTGGGCCTAACTTCATCTCAAAAGCTAGTTCAAGGGGAGAAGGTCACCCAAGTTGTTATAAAGGGTACTTTGCCCATATACCCATCCGATGTGACACTTAACACACCCCTTCATGTTCATGACTGGACATTTGCAGA
Source organism: Sophora flavescens (assembly GCA_030762895.1). NCBI lineage: Eukaryota > Viridiplantae > Streptophyta > Magnoliopsida > Fabales > Fabaceae > Sophora > Sophora flavescens. Next base: position 98,600,811 of record CM061065.1, read on the forward strand.
TGGTCCATCATCGTGATTGGGTCAGGCTCTAAGCTTAAGATGTTAAGATGGCTGAATAGCTTGAGAGAAAACCCTCTCAGCTTCATGAATATATAGACGTATATGATTATAAGTTACAAAATCAAATCCCTTAATTTTTGGGATTGACAATATCACCTATTTATACTCAGTATATGCTAACTAAAATCCCTTGATTTTAGGGATTGACAATATCAAATAATATCAACACTGCCCCTCAAGCTGGTGCATAGATGTCATAAGCACCAAGCTTGTTACATATGTAACTTATTCGTGAACCCCGTAGAGACTTGGTGAAAACATCTGCAAGTTGATCATTAGAATTGACAAATGAAGTAGTGATCTCCTTTGAAAGAATCTTGTCTCAAATGAAATGGCAATCGATCTCTATATGCTTAGTGCGTTCATGAAAGACGGGATTCGAGGCGATGTGTAAGGCTGCTTGATTATCACAAATCAACTGCATAGAAGCCATCTTGCAAAACTTTAACTCTTGGAGTAGATGTTTCAACCATATAAGTTCACATGTTGTGAGAGCCATAGCTTTGTATTCTGCTTCTGCACTCGATCTTGCAACTACACTCTGCTTCTTACTCTTCCAAGAGATGAGGTTACCTCCAATGAAAACACAATACCCAGACGTTGACCTCCTATCACTTGGAGATCCTGCCCAATCTGCATCTGTATAGGCAACAATGTATGCCTCGACCTCTATTCTCATATATTAGTCCCTTTCCGGGAGATCCTTTAATATACCTCAAAATGCGAATAACTGCATCCCAATGACTGTCACAAGGGGAGTTAAGAAACTGACTTGCAACACTGACAGCAAATGCTATATCTGGTCTGGTCATAGTGAGATAATTCAACTTTCCCACCAATCTCCGGTATCTGCCTGGATCTGAGTACGGCTCCCCCTAATTTGGCATAAGTTTAACATTTGGATCCATAGGAGTATCCACTGGCTTACAATTTAGCATCTCAGTTTCTTCCAAAATATCAAGTGCATATTTCCTTTGACAAATTGAAATGCCTGTTTTTGATTGGGCAACATCAATACCAAGGAAGGATCGTAACTTGCCCAAATCGTTGGTTTGGAAATGTTGAAACAAATGCTGCTTAAGTCTAGTAATCCCTTCCAAATCATCACCTGTAATTACAATATCATCCACATAGATAACAAGATAAATGACCTATTTACATGGGAAATGTCTATAGAACACAGAGTGATCGACCTCACTACGAATCATGCCAAACTGCTGTATGACCTTAATGAACCTTCCAAACCAAGCTCGAGGCGACTGTTTCAACCCATACAATGATTTCTGAAGTTTGCAAACAAGACCTGACTCCCCCTGAGCAATAAACCCTGGTGGTTGCTCCATATAAATCTCCTCCTCCAACTCACCATGTAAAAAGGCATTTTTGATGTCCAACTGATATAAAGGCCAACAAGAGATAGCAGCCATGGATAAAAAGAGACGAACAAAGGCCATTTTCGCAACAGGAGAGAATGTATCACCATAGTCAAGACCATAAACCTGAGTATATCCTTTGGCCACAAGACGGGCCTTCAAGCGATCCACTGTCCCGTCGGGACCAACTTTGACAATAAAAACCCAACGGCAACCAATAGTAGACTTCCCAGGAGGAGAGGGAACAAGAGCCCAAGTATGGTTAGATTCCAAGCAAGGTTTACAAAATCGGACAGGCCATCGAACCGGTGAAGGCAGCGGTTCGAGGTTCAATGGTCCAACCGAGGTTGAGCGAGTGGTTGAACCGGTTATAATTAAATAATATTATTTTAATTTTTAATATAATATTTGTAACAATATTAAACAAAAAAACAACATAACAACTAAAATTATTATGCACAATTTTTTTTATTTTGAAATTAAACTAAATAAATATAAAGATATATGTTAAAATCATCTTTATAGGGAAAACCAACCCAAAATCTACAACCAGCCCACATATGTTAGAAAACAAAAGAATTGGGTTTTGGCTAGGATGACCCAAATCCTTTTATACTAATTTTTTTTTTTTTTTTTAGAAAACCGGTTCAGGCCGGTTCACAATGGGTGGATGATAAATGATGATAACTCAAAAAATTATAAATAGGATGAGGGTTACGGGAAGAACGTGTACCTTTGCGAAGAGCAATGGGAAGATCAACAGTAGGCTCAGGTTGGGCCGGTATCGATGAAGACGGAGGAGCAAGAGGTGAGTCATTGGTGTCCACAACAGGTGTAGCCTCCAGAGTTGTAGGGCGAGGACGGCGGTGATAGGTGAGACGAAATGGCTCTATGGGGTACTTAGGAGCCATGGGGCCATCCTCGGATATATGTGGGACAGGCGGACTGAGGACAGGTGAGTCAAAAACTGGAATAGGCAAGACTTGAGAAGCAGACTACGATAGCACTGTGAGGCAAAGTACGGTGTATCCTCAAAGAAGGTGACATCGGCGGAGATATAAGTACGCCGTTGAAGGAGAATAACACCTGTACCCTTTTTGAACTCGAGAATAGCCGAGAAAAACACACTTAATGGCACGAGCTGCAAATTTGTCAAGACCTGGAGCAACATTGTGGACAAAACAAGTGGAACCAAAAACACGAGGAGGAGCAAGATATAAAGTGGGGCTTGAGGATATAAAGTAGAGTGAGGAACACTGGTTGTTGAGAGCGAGAAGATGGCATTCGATTTATTAAATAACTGCGGTGAGAACAAAGATCACTCCAAAATTTTACAGGAACATTGGAATGTAATAGGAGAGTACGTGCTGTTTCAATGATATGGCGATGTTTGCGCTAAGCTACACCATTTTGTTGAGGTGTATGAGGACAACTCGATTGATGAACAATACCATGAGATGCCATAAAAGGATTAAAAGGAGTAGAAAAAAACTCTTTGGCATTATCACTACGTCGGATACGAATAGTTTGCCCAAATTGATTATTTATCTCAGCACAAAATGTTTGAAAGATAGTAAACAACTCAGAAAGTGCTTTCATTAGAAATATCCAAGTACAACGAGAAAAATCATCAATGAAAGTAACAAAATACCTATAGCCTAAGACAGAAGAAATACGACTAGGACCCCAAACATCAGAATGAACAAGACTAAGGGGAGACTCTTCACGACCTGTAACCTTGCTTGGAAAGGATGCCCGAACATGTTTTCCAAGCTGACATGCCTCACACTCCAAGAAGATTGGACGACTCTGTGGCAGCACATATTGTGGAGGCTGGAGGTTGTAAGTAGTAGAGATCGCGTGACTCAGATCCTGCTCCAATCATCTTCCCCGTACTCCGGTCCTGGATTGAAAAGGAAGTAGAAGTGAAGGTTATGGAACAATTAAGAGATCGAGTAAGCTGACTAATAGAAATTAAATTAAAGGGACATCCAGGTATAAATAAGACTGAATTTAAAGACAGAGAAGGGAAAGGTGAGGCTTGACCAATACCAGTGGCTTGTGTCTTAGAGCCATTAGCAAGGGTGATGTGATGTGGTGTTTTGGTAGAGGATAAAGTAGAAAAGAGAGAAAAATTACCGGCTATATGGTCAGAAGCACTAGAATCCAAAATCCAGGAACCAACAGGAGATGAATGAGAGAAACAAACCGTAGAATTACCAGTATGAGCTATAGTTCTTGAAGGCGAGGCTTGTTGGGCGCTTAAGTGAAGGTACTCCTTGTATTCATCAAGTGAAAAATTGTTCGACTACCACTTTTCCGATTATCATACCCAATCTCAAATTTCGATCATCTTTGCGTGACATTGGCTGATTTTTCCGGAAACCATGCAAAGAGAAACACTTACCATGGGTATGACCCACGTGCTTGCAATAAGAGCAAGCGAGGGACGATCACCTCTACCACGACCACCTCTTCCACCACGTCCATGGCCTCGTCCTCCTCGGTTTGCAAAATTAGAAACAAAGGCCGAGGACTCTAAAAGCTGTTTGGGAGCCAATCTCGGATGTCTCCATCGGTGACGGAACTCATGAGAAGACGATCAATGAGCTCCTCCACCGTGGGGATGTTAGGATTAGTTAGAGCTTGGTTAGGACAGATTCAAAGTCCATATGCAAACCATGAAGAACAAAGACCATGTACATATTATCAAGCTTTGCTAGTACCTTTGCAAGATCGTCACCTGTAATAATTCGTTTAATGTCATCAATGACGGACTGTGCTTTGTTCAAATAAGATGGAAGATCGTGATCTGTCATCTGAAGGGTGGCCAAATTGTGGACTGAGGCATAGAGACGTTGTAGGTCCTTGGAATAGACATTAGAGCTTTCTTCCATATTTCATAACAAGTTTTGTAGGGGCGAAAGTGTACCATCAACTTGGGATCAATGGATTGCCATAAAAGGGATACCAACTGATAATCTGCCCTTTTCCATTCATCACGAATCTTTGCATCAATATCTGCTTCCTTCTTGATGAGATGCTCATAAAGACCTTGACCTAAAAGCCAAATTTCAACCGCATTATACCAATCCTCAAAATTCTTACCATGAGTTTTTCCGATGTGATAGTAGGACTACCAGAGAAGGCAAAAGAGATGAGACCCTTCCCTGTAGACCCCGGGAACCAAGACCGGTTTCGCATTTTCGAAGCGGATGGCGAATCGGTGGACATAATGAAGGGAGAAAAACCAAACTGGCCGGAATCGGCATTTGACCCTCACAACAGGCGAAGACGCCGAAAAGCGGTCCGTAGAAGTCGGAAAAGCGAATGGCGGCAGGAAGGCGCGCGTGGACCCCACGCGCTCGGGAGAACAGCGGAGACAGGCGGCGCGTGATGGCACGTCTGGCGGAGTTCGGTGATGGGTCTTCACCGTGAGTGACTCACCGCCGTTCGAGTTGGTGGTCACCTTACTTGATGATCGGAGGCTGTCATGGGAAAAGTTTGCTTGGAAAAGCGGTGGTGGTCATTTGGAAAAAAGGGTGGTTCTTGACCTGATCGAACCCTAGCTCTGGATACCAGCTTAAGATGTTAAGATGTCTGAATAGCTTGAGAGAAAGCCCTCTCAGCTTCATGAATATATAGACGTATATGATTATAAGTTACAAAATCAAATCCCTTAATTTTTGGGATTGACAATATCACCTATTTACACTCAGTATATGCTAACTAAAATCCCTTGATTTTAGGGATTGACAATATCAAATAATATCAACAAGGCTCTAATACTATATTTGAACAACGAGACTTTACAAAGCACCACTCCGTTAATATTTGTGCGTAGTCCTCCATCATAATTAATTATAAACCCCACTTAGAATGAGAAGGATAGAGGGGGGCATAATAAAAAAGATAATGCTTACACTAGGGGATGAACCACTGGATTCCAGCATTCCAACTCCTACAATCGACATGAGGGCTCCAAACCAAGTTCTGGTTGGAACAACTGCTCCTAACATGCCATCAAGTAACGGAACCACAACGACCTGTTATATGACCCAAAATATTCAAGATTGTACCTATCAAATACTCTCATAAAGTTAAAAAAATCATTCAAATGATAATATAAAGTTCAATTATCTCACAGTGAAAGTGGCTATAAATGATGCACGACCAGCATCAGAGGTTTGCAGTCCAAGTGCCTGCATAAGGTATCCCAGACTGACCCAGAAACCCAACTCTATGCCTGCATTTCTGGTATGAGAATCTCCCCATCCTCGCAATACAAATGGGATGAAAGGAATGACGGAGACAGTGAATCGCACAACTGTGAAAGCTGCTGGATTCATAATTGCCTCAACTTCTTTGACAACTGGAATGTTACTAGCTAAAAATAAATTGAAAACACAAATAGTAAGATTGGGAAATATATAATGGCACAATGATCACTCCAAAAACTACTTTAAGGTCTAGTACTCAAAATCTCCGTTAACAGCGATTTTGCACAAAGCAACAAATATAGTTGCAATTTGCAAATTTACAGATCTGCAAGAAGCACTCAAACACAGAAAATAATTTGTTGACAAAATACTTCTTCATAGTTCAATCTTGTGCTATTCTCTGTGTATTGTAGATCAGAACTTCTACAAGGGATAATAAGTGCTGTTAGAATAACAAAATATCTTGAGAGTATTTTAGAATATCTTAGCATAACTTTGGAATATAACTGTAATAAATTGAAAAATTTATTAATAGCTGTAATTTGATACAAAAGTAAAGGAGAGAAAGCTTAACAAGCATTAACCATTGAACATTACAGAGACCCGACATTTTCAGCTCCTTCCAATTTATTAACTTTTTTTACTTTGAACCTTTACCGATGGGTAATGAACATAAACCAAACTGGACGCAAAGCAAGCAAAAATTGCACCAATCTTTTCGAAATACAAAGAAGTTTCTCATAGTACTCCCGTGAATCTGATGGCGATAGCTCCATCGGCGGAATCTTGGCCAGGTCAGTTCATTCCAGTGGTTCCGACGGCGGTCGGTTGAATCTCGGCAGCGTGAGACTGACTTGGAGGCGGCGACGGTGATTCCGGTTGTTTGGAAGCTTGGGCGGTGGAAACTTGTCCGCTATTCCAAAAATCCCGAACTCCATGGCCATCGCACACTCTATCCCGAGTACATGGATCCAACAGCTCGAGGTGGATCTGGCGGCGGCGCAAGCGGCTCCAAAGGCGGCGGAATGTTGGTCGAACTCTTGGAACCCAATACAAGTCCCGTCACCTCGATCCTCAAAGCCATTACCATTTGGGTTCTTTTCATTCCTCTTCATTTCACCTAGAACTTGTAAGTTGGTCCGTGTTTCTCCATTGTCAATCCTCTTTTTGGTGATTAAGAGCGATCTTGAATTCATCACTTTCATCCAGTCTGGTCTTGATCGCACACCATTGAGACCCACATTCTTGATGACCTTCTTGATATTTTCACCGATTGACGAAACTCCTATTAGTGTATATGAGTGAGTTAGCCTATAGTGAGTCAATAGAATGGAAAGTTAGGCAGTTGTATCTGACTGATGAGTCAGTAACAGATTCAGTTATGAATCTGCTTCTATAAGTACCCTGTATTATTCATTCTAACCAATCAATGAAAATCAGTTTCAGTTTATACATTTACAAACTTTCTCTCTCTTTCTCTCTTTCTAATATGGTATCAGAGCTTAAGTTCTAGGCCATGACTTCCGCTTTCGATCACGATCCTCCGCCGCCGGCACAATCACAGAGTTCAATGTCCAATTTCTCTTCTCTTGTTAGCAATTTTCTTCACTGGAAGCAAGATGTTGATGTTGTGATTCATGCGAATAGGCTCGAAAAGTTCGTTGCATGCCCTAGGGTTCCTCCGCAATACCTCAATGACGACGATCGCATCGCTGATCATACCAATTCTGGTTTTCTTGCGTGGGAGGCGCAAGATCAGCACCTGTTTGATAAAATGCCTCAGACACACCATTCACAATTCTCTGCTCATTATGCATCTATGACCTACACCTCATTTCAGCAAGCACCTAATGCATCGAATCCTTCCAACAATCAATCAAGTGGACCTTTGGCTATGATGGCTGCATCTCACAATCCTATGTCTATGATGGCTTCTAGCTCTAACTCGGATTCAGGGGATGTGGTATGCAGACAGTGGTGCAACCCATCATGTAACCTCGGGATATGGCCAATTTGCAACAACAAACCACCAATTGTGGCCTAGACCAAGTGTATATAATGGCCTTGGACTCCCTATACTTTTAGTAGGTTCTGCATGCATTATGTCTCCTCTAAATTCTAATACCAGTCTTATTCTTAAAGATATTCTTTATGTGCCCAAAATTACCAAAAACCTTCTAAGTGTGGGCAAGTTCTCTCAGGACAATCATGATACCTTTGAATTTCATGCTAAAGTCTGTTATGCCATCTCTCAAGTCAATAAATAGATCATTTTAACTGGAAAACTCAACTCCCAGTCTTTATGTGTTCTCTAATCTCATTGTGGCAAGCAAGTCTGCTCAAGCCTCTCCTACTTGTCTAAGTGTTTCTGTTTGTAATAATGTTGTAAACAATGGTTCTGATTCTATTTCTATTCCCAATTGTAATTCTGTTGATAAAATGCCAAGTTCATTTTACACTTGGTATTGTAGGCTTGGCCATGCCAATGATGTAGCTGTCAGACAAATTCTTCAACAATGTAATACTAATGAATAAAACATTTACAGATTCCTGTATTGCCTGTTGTTATGAAAAATCTCATAGATTACCTTCTCACAGTTCAACTACAATCTATCGTAAGCCTTTTGAACTACTGTTTTTGAATCTGTGGGGCCCATTCTTAGTCTGCATGTACATCATACTGGGTTGTCTTGACCCCGTAGTGATCAAGTACCTATCAAAATCTATAAATTTGAAGCGGTGTTTGATGGGTAAGACTCATTGGGTGTTTAGGGATGTTAATTTACCCAGACAGGTTTCAGTTGAAGTTGGAATGTTCAGGTAAACTGAAGTATTTGACTATTTTGAAACCAATAACATTCTTCCAATTTCATTCATGCAAAAGTAATTACGAAACAAATATTATTAAAGTTTATAAATAACTTTATACTTTTTTATAATTTACGGTATAAAAATAATTTTTTTTACACAACCCAAATGAAAGATACTATGTTATTTTCAACACACACCAAAATATAAAACCAATTATATTATAATCGATTATTAAAATAATCAATTTTTTCACATCTAATAAACATAGACTAAGAATTTTTTTTAATTATTTGTTAAAATATCATTTTTGTCCGTTAACTTATTTTTTAGTTTCAGTTTGGTCCCTTAACTTTTAAAAGTTTCAACTTGTCTATTAATTTATCTATATTGATCCTAGTTAGTCCCAGGGTAGTCAATCACGGCCTTTAGCGGCGCAATAGCGCGAGTGCGGCGCGAGCGGCCGGCGACCGCGACCTCGGCGGCGGGCGGTGCGGTTTTTGGGAGCGGCGATCGCGGGCGCTATTGCTCTTTGTTTGTCGTGGAATCGCGGCCAAGAGCGGCGCTTCAGTCCGCTAGGGCTACATGCCCCAATTTTCCATTTTCGCCCTCAATATTTCATTAGGTCAATTTTTTTAAGGGTATTTTGGGTTTTTCGGGTTGAAAGTTTTTTTAACCAAAGTTTTAACCTTTAAAAAGCCCTGTTTGACTTTCTTCTCTTGACACTTCTCCCGTTCACTTTCTTCTCTTGACGCTCCCTTCCTCTCTCCCTTCCCGCTCATTTGCCATCTCCATTGTCATCTCGGGCGAGTTTCGTACAAAAAACACTTTCCCCATACTCGGACCTTGCATTCTCGGCTTCGGCTCTTGTTTGAGCGAGTCTTCCCTCTGTTTCTCTCATTCTGTTTCGTTCGGTCTCCCCTGTTTCGGTCCCTGCATTCGAGTCTCTCATTCTCTGATAATGGCTTCTAGTCGTCAAGCATCCGGGTTGCGCTCCGGCTCCAACATCACTGCTTCTAGTGGGTTGGTCAAACCTATTGGTGAGAATATTGACTTAGCATGGCGGTGGAACAGCTTGAAAGATATCAAAGATAGGAAGAGTGTTCCATGTGATTTTTGTGGAAAAACAACTACTGGAGGAATTACCAGGGCTAAGAGACATCAAATGGGGGTGAGGGAGATGTGAATATTTGTAAGAAAACTCCAACAGGATGTTAAGAACTTATTGAAGGAAGGCGTGGAGAAGAAAAAGGGGGACAAGGAGGCATGCTTGGCTGAGTTGTTGATTGAAGAACAAGATGAACAAGATGATGTTTATGAAATTTTCAAGATATCAAAAGGAAGAGGCCAATGAAGCAAACAGCAGAGGTGCCTCTTTGCCCCCAGCAAAGAAGCCTACAAATGTCAAAGGCCCTCTTGATGTATTGTTGTGGAGAGATCCTGAAACAACCCTTGCTTTGGGAAAGAATAAGAAGCAAACAAGCATGAATGATGCTTGTATTAAGGAGGCAAGAGCAAAAACTGTGCAATACATAACAAGATGCTTTTGTCGGAGTGGAATAGCTTTCAATGTTGTGCGTACAAGAAGCTTCCAGCTGATGGTCGAAGCGATTGGAAACTATGGTCCAAACCTCAAGCTACCAAGCTACCACGAGATGAGAGTTCCACTCCTTAAAAAGGAGTTGGAACACACCAACTCACTGATGAAGCCTCATGTGGATGAGCGAGAAGTTTATGGGAGCTCGATTATGTCGGATGCTTGGACCGGCGGGAAGAATAGGACTTTGATTAATTTTTTGGTGAATTGTCCAACGGGCGCTCTATGTTTGTGAAGAGCATTGATGCTTCTTCATATGTGAAGAGTGGGGAAAAATTGTTTCAAGTTGCTGGGCAGGTTTTGTCGAAGAGATTGGAGAAAGCAATGTTGTGCAACTAGTGAGTGACAACGGAAGTAACTATGTATTGGCTGGTAAACTATTGCAAGCCAAGAGACCAAACATGTTTTGGACTCCATGTGCTTTCTCACTTTGCCTAGACTTGATGCTAGAAGATATTGGCAAGATTCCTAGAATTAAAAGGGCAATACAAAGAGGCATCAATCTTGTGGGTTTTATTTATAACCACACATTGGCCTTGAACACTATGAGGAAGTTCACAAGCAAGGCGGAGTTGGTTAGATACGGAGTCACTAGGTTTTGCTACGTCTTTCCTAACTTTGCAAAGGTTGCATAATCAAAAGAACAACCTTAGAAAAATGTTCACTTCGATGATTGGTTGAAGTCCAAGACAGCCAAAGAACCTAAGGGGAAAAAGGCAGGTGATGTTGTACTTATGCCTACGTTCGGAATGATGTTATTTTCACACTTAAGGCTATGGGCCCTCTTGTACGTGTGCTTAGGCTTGTTGACAATGAAAAGAAGCCTGCAATGGGTTATATTTATGAAGCCATGGATAGGGCCAAGGAGGCAATTGAGAATGCCTTCAATGGAGATGAAAGCAAGTACAAGGAGATTTGTGAAATCATTGACAAAAGATGGTAGTGCCAACTTCATCACCCACTTCATGCAGCTGGCCATTTTCTAAACCACAGAGTTCTTCTCCGGCAATCCGGTTATAGAACTTGATCATGAAGTGGTGGAGGGACTTCATCATTGCATTGAAAGGCTTAGTGCAAATGATGCGATTGTGGACAAGATTACCAACCAGTCTGTCAAAATATAAGAGAGCTTTAGGCCTCTTTGGGATAAGATCAGTTTGTAAGGCATCGGACTACGATGGCTCTGGTTAGTGGAATTGTGGAAGTGCTGTTTTTTTTTTTTTTTTAAACATAGCAATGCCTAAATATTATTGCATTACTTGCGGCTGAGTGGTGGAGGAATTATGGATCACATTGTCCGATTTGATGCAACTTGCCATTAAAGTATTGAGCTTGACTTGCGGCGCATCGGGATGTGAGCGGAATTGGAGTATTTTTAGCATGTAAGTTACTCTTAACATTTCAGTTTTTGTAAAGGAACCGAATGTTAAGATTCGATTTTGACATTCAGTTTTGACAAAGAATGTATAGAAACTAACATTCAGTTTTTGTAAAAAACTTATGACATAGATCCATTCGAAGAAGAGAAGTAGGCTTGAGCATGAGAAGTTACAAGACTTGGTTTATATTAAATATAACCAAGCTCTTAAGGAGCGTTTTGACAGCGGTGATGTGGGTGATCCCATTCTCTTGAATGATATTGATGATAGCAATGAGTGGTTAGTGGGAGAAATGGGTGGAGATGGGGAAGATGCTAGTGCTGAATTGGTTTTTGATGATGATACCTTAACATGGGGAGATGTTGCTGACTTAACAGGGGTGGTGAGCCTTCAACCTACACTAGGCAGCATACAAGAAAAGGGAGGGCAGCTGCTTCTAGGCCTTCAAGCTCAAGGGGAGGAGTCATAGAAGAAGAAAAAAGTGATGAAGAGATTCAAGAGGAGGAGGAGGAAAGACTCTACAAGCTTAGTAGTGACAGTGAAAAAGAAGAAGAAGAAGAATACTTGGATGATCTTGAATATGGTGTTTGATGTTTAGTTTAATGTTTAGTTTCTTTAAGCTTCTAGGTCTAGGGTAGTAGGGCTTAAATTGATGTGCACACTGCTTTTTGTACTTATTAACTAGTGTGCTTTGCTTAGGACCTATGACTATGTATATGCTAAGTTTAATGTTTAGTTTCTTTTAAGCCTCTAGGTCTAGGGTAGTAGGGCTTAAATTGATATGTGCACACTACTTTTTGTACTTAACTAGTGTGCTTTGCTTAGGACATACATATGACAATATGACAATATGATGAATTATGAATATGACTTGAATTTTGAGTATTTTTAACATTTTGTACATGTATAAGTATCTAGTATAAATTTATCTTCCTATCTAACCTGTATAAAAAAGCCTAAAATAGCGGTCATCCCGCTATGCGCTATACCGCTATAGCGTTTTTTGGGTCCGCCGCTCCGCGCCGCTGTCCAGGATTAACTACCCTGGTTAGTCCTCTCGATCAATAAAGTCAATAACGGCATTAACTCTTAATCCCTTATGTTTTATATTAGTTTCAAATTTGTCCATTAAATTGTTAACAAATTTCAAATTGACCCTTTAAATTGTTAACAAGTATCAAACTGATCCTTTAATTTGTTAACGAGTTTCAAACTAGTCCTGAAAAACTTAAAACATAAATGACTCATTGACGGAGAGGCCTAACTTGTGTCAACAAATACAAATTAAGGGACCAAATTAAAACTTTCAAAATTTAAGAGACCAAACTAAAACTAAAACATAACTTAAGGGACCAAAATTGTATTTTAGCCCTTTTTTATTTGTCAATGGAACCAATACATTGAAATGGAAGAAACAAATAACAAACAATTGGGACACTATGCTATGTAGATTAATCCACATTAAATCCCTATTTTTTTATAGAAAGTATGGTACAAAGAAATAGCAAAATAAGGGACAAGAGAGTAGGGATGAAAGCAAAGTTAGGTTACCGTAAACAAGAGTGATGATATTCAACAAAATGATGCTTCTCTCTTTGTTTGATGCAAACAGGATCCTCCGCCCTAGGCACCGCTTTCCGAACAGAGACTTAAAACCTCGGGTCCCGTTATTATTTCGGGTCGGGGATTCAGTCAAACGGGTCGGGTTTTGAATCAATTGGGTCTCGTCCTTATTGTCGGTGGTGGTGGTTCTGACTTCTGAATCCGGAGTCACGTTTAGTTTAACAGGACTGGATGATGATGTTGTTGAGGAAGAAGAAGAAGAGTGATGGTGCAAAGAGCAAGCAACAAAACGATGCCGTTTGGTGAGGGCGGTGCGTAATGAGTAGAAAAATGAGGAATTGAGCGTAGGAGAAGAAGAACAAGAAACTGTTGTAAATGAGTCGAGATAGTTTGGTGTGGTCCACGAGCACCGAGTACTACAGTGCATGGTGTGAGGGGTAAGAATATGAAGATGACGAGTAAGTTAAGAGGAATCGTGCTCTCTGTGTGTTTTATTGATTGAGTTCTGTTATGTATGTCTCGTTTCCAGAGAGAAGTGTTTAGATTTCATTCAGCGATCTTCCCACGGAAAGAAACGGGAACAGAGATCGGTGTCTTGTCTTAAGTCCAGCTGCCAGATTGGATGAATAGGTATGAAGAGAATTTATTAAATATAAAAGAAAACTAATGCCAGAGCCCGTGTGAATGCACGGACATTTCATTATAACGTAAGTAATTGTTTAAGAAGTGGTTTGAGCATGTATATGTACCTTTTTTATTTTGTAAAAAAAATGGTGCTGCTATATATACTTTTATAATAGCTTCATCCACTCCCACATCTAATTTTGGTGCATGAAATGGTATTTTTATCCCTTATGAATTTCAAAACCCCTCTTCTTCCTGATCTCCCTTCTTATGTGCACCCCCACCCCTTCTTCCTCCTCTCTTCCTTTCCTCTATCGGGTGCCCCCTATTGCTTGAAACAATATCTGTCTTCTAGCCTTACCCCGAATACCTTTATGAAGCGAAAAGAAATAGGGTATCATATGTGTATTTATTTGGATTTAAAGTATAGGTTCCCAAAATCCAACCCCCACTCAGAGAGATCATTGCTCTTGGTTCTCAAAATTCGTGTATTATAATGGGTTTCTATGTGTATGTTTAATTTTATTTTATTTTATCTTTTTTGTTTCTCCATCATGTATGGATCTCTCTTCTTCTATTTAAACACTTACACCAAGATCTAATTAAGCATCCAAGTTTAGATCCACACCAATTAAATACAACACTCCCTTCCTGAAGGTGTTTCTCAAGAGATAGTTTTGAATCTACCTCCTACTGTTCATTATGTAACTCATCTCATTTCTCCAATTGATTTGTCAAGATTGTAACAATATAATTCCATTTTCTTATAGTCTTGAACTAATTACCTCAATAAAAACAGCATAAGGCTTTCTGTTTATCCATGTTTATCAATTACAAACTTAATTTCTATAGGTTTGTAACAAATTGAGTAGAGATATACCCTTTGTCAATATGCAGGTGACACCAAGGCCATATAATTAGAAGCTTCCCATTATATCAGTCCTCCTGGTGATAAAAAAAGAGGAAATTAGTAGGCCCATCGTAGAAAGAGACAAGTAAATAGTAAAAAGCCTCATCATCCTAAATCTTGTCCACTCCTCATCATCCTTTTGTGAGGATACTCAAGAATGTTTGTATAGTGGAACCACTTGTATAGTCGAACCACCTATTAAAAAAGACTTTGTATGTATTGTTACTAAATTATATAATAGCTGAGTTGTTAAGACTTAAGAAAGCGAACCTTGAAATAGTACATAACATGGCTGGCACCATGACTAATAGGATTAATACCAGTGAGTTAGCCATTCATAGATAGTGCTGCAGTGACCATCGTATTTGATACCTCAAGTATGAAATCCTCTTTCTGATTAGAAGTACAAATTAGCATCCATCATCCAAGCCAGCAACCACACATCCCTTCTTTAAACCACTCTCATCAAAGCATGGTCTTCCCTTCATCATAACTACCAGTGCATAAAAAAAAAACGTGTATAATTCTTAGAGCATTTTATTTTATTTTTTACTGTAACATTCTTCTAACCAATGAATAACCAAGCAAATATGAAGTACTTAAAAGTAGTGAAGGTAAATTTTAAAACTATAGAAAAGCAAACTAAAAATGAGTAGAGATAGATTTTAAAATATACGATAAAAATTCAGTCACAATCTTGCTAGATCCAAGCTGCAGAAGAACTCAAAGAATATAATCAAAATCCATCCAACACTTTAATGATAATTTAATCAGAAAAATGAGACTCAAATTTTAAATGAATCAAAAAAGGAAAATGAATTAAAAATCAAATAATTATGTTGCACTCCAGCCCAAAAAACTATGGGTTAGCACAGAGATCAGAAATCAAGTTTTCTTCCATCTTTATGTAGAGTTATTCTGCTATTCTCTCAGGAAGAATCGGTTCAAGCAGATTCATGCAGTTTCTCACCGAATTGTTCTTTCTGGACCAGACGCTCTTCATGATTCATCAGATGATAAGGGAAGATTGAACTCATGGTTTCCTCTTGATAACAGTTACAAAAAAAATGATCTAGACAACACTGAGTATAAGTAGACAAATATATACCAGACATCATGCTGATCTGGGTTGTTTGAAGGCATGATATTCATTAAATTGATAAGTTTTATGGTACAATGTGAGTTCCTCATTTCTAAATCACGGAGTTGACCTGAATTGATAATAAATTTTCTTATTTGGATTTTATACTCCCAATTGCAACACTTTTACTGATAAATGAGTATCTATGACTCTTTTTATGCTAGCTTAAGTAATCTAATCAATGATTCAATTCATATGCTTATCTATGATGACAACTTTTAGTAGTTATACCATGAGTAATTAGGAGTCCAATTGCAGTTACAGATTCTAATATCATAAACCCCTTCAACATTGTAATTTAATTATCCTATTCTAAATTTCTAGGATTCCATATTAGTTACTGATATACTAAGAAATTTGAGTATATTGAATTAGTTTTGATTTCCCTTTAGTGTTAGTGAAACAATTAGAGCATCCCAAACCTGATCATGCATACTCAGAAGATCTTTGCCTCCAGCAAAATGATCCATCCTATATATCACTCATAATGCAACTTTATTTCAAAAATCAAAAAAGTTAGCACCATATAAGCAAGTAATACACTTCCAAACAATATAAAATAATTGAATAGACAAAAGCAACATCATGGTAAGCACTTCACTCTTTTCACTCCCCTAAAAATGGAACTTGAATGAAAAGTTCGGGGAAACAATGAAATTGAGAAAATATAGATAAGAAGGAAAAATCATCCATGAAGTAGCAACCATCATTGATGTCATTACTAAAAGAGAAAACAAAATAATTTTGGAACGCAATACATTAGAAACTAACAACAACCATCAATGAGGTCATGATATGTTTTTTAAGTATGAAGTCATTACTAAAAGAGAAAATCAAATAATTTCTCCCACGTAGCAGACGAAGCAGAGAGAACAATTTTACTCTTTTTTGTGTAACCATTTTTTCTTCTAAGCAATCAATGCAAATCTACTTCGCAAATTTGGCGTATCAATGTTATGTTCCTTGGTTTTATAAATAATGTCTGGACCCAACAATTCTCATCATATATTCTCTTATGAGCCTCCCTTTAGAAAAAAAATTTAAACAAAAAAACCTTAGAGAAATTTATCACATTCATGATACAGCCACCTTTCCCTGTGTCTTTTTTTTCCCCTTATATCAATGGGCTAAATATAATTTTTGAGGGTCTTAGTACATACCATATTATAGAACAAACCACTCTATATATTCCAAACATCTTCAGAGAGGATAGTTGTGCCTCCTGCAAATCCAATTCCAAACAATTTGTAGCATCAACCTCATTCTTTATGGTTATTTTTTCATTTTGAAACTTAGGGGGTGTGTGCGAGTGATACATGTCTGATGTCCAGGCCAAGGAATCTATCTAGAAACAACACCATTGGGCCACTGAGACCAACTATACTTGTTTTAGTGCCACAAATGGTTGAACGCATGGAACTTATCAAGTGATCATAAATCAAACAACATGCATTTTGATCGATTTGGATGAAACTAAAAGTCAAGGCACAAGTAACTTCTTTGCCACTTGAAGCCTATCCAAACCAACCCATTTAATTCATAAGACATTATCTCCAATTAGTTACAATAAATAACACAACATGAGCATTAGAAGAAAGGGAAAAGCACCTCTAACATATGTATCCACAAAGACTTGGCCATCGTCACAAGCCAAAATACAAATTCCTAGCCATCCTTTTGTAACTTTATGAGATCTATCTTTGTGACATATATGATGCTACCATATATAATACCCCTCCCTGCTAGACCATAAGAAACAGATCCATTAATAAATTGATAAACGAGTAGTACACACATGAGGTGTTCATAAAATGAAGCAAGCATTGGTAAACTGGCCTGTTTATCTTGCACAAAAATGGTAAATCAAGAACAGTCCTAATATGGCATGCATCACCAATGGCTTGAAGTTTAGCACCATGTGGTAGTGGCCTAACAATTGTAGGGTTAACCTCATCATCAACTATCTTCCCCTGGTGCTCATAATTAACAGGGCATAATGCTTCATCATATCCATCAATCTCATCCATGTCAAAGTCCACTCAAACTAAACTTGATACTTATGTATATGATTGATATAAAATAAATTATCATATCCAGTCAATGAATGTGTAAGATTTACTCAAAAGGGGACTTTCCTATCTCTTACAGCAATGCATAACTCCAATATAAAATTGCACACCATAATTTGTGTGATTGATAAAATCCAGTCATGACACTTATTTATAATTTGATTTGATGTCTAATGGAGGTTGTAACATCCTGTTTTTTCTATGCTTTCTGTAGCAGTAAATACATATTTAAATGTGTTTATTTTAGATTAAACTCAGATGATGATTTTAATTAAACTAAAATCATTTTCTTATGTTGTTATATCATATGAAGTTACGGTAAAAATTTTGGTTGAAAATTCAAACGGAAGCCAATCTGTGTTTTCACTGCCGGTACAAGTTTACTGAGCAGAAAATCTAATTTTGACCCGTGAACGAAACGGTTAGTGTTTTTATGATGTTTTGTAGGATATTGGAAATTTTCAAAAATTTGAGTTCGGAAATAAAATATAATATTTTATTCTAGCGAAAACGTCGGAAGAATTACGATCGGAAATGCTACCCGGTACGAAATGGAGCAGAATAGGAGACATAAAAGGCTTGAGGTGAGATGAGGGAGTGAGGTGACTTACTAGAGGTATGACCTACGCTACCTCCTAAAAAGTGGTCATGATGACACTTTTTGAAATATATTATATTATATTCTAAAAACATATTTTTCTCTTTCCTCTTCAACCAAAAAAGACACAAGATCAAAACTTGCTCTCCAAGCTCATTCCTCTCTCGTCAATTTCCTGCCACTCTTTCCCCTCTCTATATATACCCCTTTCATTTTCACTTCATCATCTTCCTCCTCCAACCTCCATTAAACCTTCATCTTCTTCTTTCTTCTAAAAGTTTAATCTCTTAAAGCTTTAGTTTTTATTCATCTTTTCTACTTAAGTTATTCATTAAAGTTCTTCCTTATACTAAGGGTAATGCTCTCATATGAATCTTTTTGAAAGTTTCATCTTTTATTTCTTAGTTTACTTTATGTGTTCTTTATATGCTTTAAACTTCTAAAATCTGTCTAAAATGGTAGAAAACTCATTTTGAGTTGAAACCACTTTCTATAGTCTTGTATTAACTTATATTTTCACATACTAAGAGGTTGTGTAAAACAAAGAATATTTTCCTCATCATCCTATGATGGCCGAAACTTAGAGTTTAGGTGCTAGGATGTTTGAGTTTTTATTTTTCCAAAATGATCATGGACTTGAGATCCATAAGATATTTGGATGCCAAGTCTAAGAGATGGTAAAGTTTAAGGATTTCTAACTTGTTTATTCTATGTTATTAAAGCTAGTATGTATTACTTTCATTTTTCCAAGATGATTATGGACTTGAGCTCCATAAGATATTTGGATGCTAAGTCTAAGAGATTGGAATGTTTAAGTTTCCATTGTTTTCCAAGATGATCATGGACTTAGCTCCATAAGATATTTGGATGCTACATCTAAGAGATTGAAAAGTTTAAAGATTTCTAGCCTATAAATCCTATGAAGGCCGAACCTAGAAGGTTATGGACCTAGGATACTTTGTTCTTATTTTTCCAAAATGATCATGGTTTTGAGCTCCTTAATACATATGGATGCTAAACCTAAGAGATTGGAAAGTTTAGTGAATGCTAGCCTATTTTTCTAGCCTTGGCCGAATACCCTAAGTTTATAACTTAGTGGGATTTTAATTCAACTTTGTTAAATGATCATTGTTTATGAACTCCTAACACTTAAGGATCATAAATCCATGAGTTGTATAATTTTCGGGAATCTCTAACCCTAATAACTAGTCTTGGCCGAACCTATACCTTGTGGTTTAGTGTTCTTGTTTGATTTTAACTTGTGATTTTGTGTTCATAACCTTAGACTTCCATCACGGAGGAAAGCTTGAGGACATTCGTGGTATACCTCTTCGAGCATCTAATCTCCTTACCTTCACAGAAGGTAAGAGGGGATTGCCTAGGGATATTCAATGACTATATGCATATGTGTATGTTTTTACTTGAGTGATTTGAATATTATTGTGTTATTGAGCCAATACTTGAACAACTTGTTTACTTGAACTATTGTGGTTATTACTTGAAGTTGAACAGTACTTGCTTTAAAGTGTTATGAATTATATATATGTGATGAACTGTCGTTAACTGTGATATTATTGTTGAGAATATATTACTGTTGATTGAAGTTTGAGAGCCGAACTTGAGTCAGTGCATA
Organism: Sophora flavescens; assembly: GCA_030762895.1. Taxonomy (NCBI): domain Eukaryota; kingdom Viridiplantae; phylum Streptophyta; class Magnoliopsida; order Fabales; family Fabaceae; genus Sophora; species Sophora flavescens. The sequence continues at coordinate 98,620,786 of CM061065.1, forward strand.
TCGATTATAAAGGATTAAAAGCCTTAATAAGCCTTGAATAGGACTTTGAAAGTATTGGTTTCATTTATAAAAGTCCCTTGTTTAAAAGCTTACTTCAAGAAAATGAGATTCTTATTTTGAAAAGAAACGTTGAAGTGTTTTTAAGACAATAGAAACTAACTTTTTATGATCCAAAGTTGAGTGCGAGAAATTTTTTTCGAACTATGTGTTTTATGAAGGAAAAACTCCTTTGAAAATATTTGACTTTATTTCATCAAGGATTTCAAAAGCAAACGAATTTCCTAAATGTTTCATAAAAGAATTTGTAAAGGAAAAGATTTTCTCCTAAATGATTTAGAAACGTTCCGGTTACTTGGATAAGTGATCGAGGTTTTATTTTGGTTTTGATTTTCACTGAGCGAAAAGTAAGCACATGTGAAAGAGAATACTAGTTCGCGAGACGTCGCCTCTAGTATTCAGATATAAGCACGCGATCTGGGATTCGTGTCAAGAATTATGGACTAAGGGTCCTAATCGTGATATTATGGGCTAGAAGTCCTAATTTTGGAAATAAGGATCGTTTGTCCTAATCGTGATATTATGGGCTATAAGCATGCGATAAGGGATTCGTGATGATGTTGATCCGGGTGCATGAGGTGATGGAGACAACTTGCCAAACGTGGCGTATGAGCCTGATCAACTCTTTCTTTCTTAATGATAAAACAGTGATGGTATCTCATGAGATTAAGTTTAGAGCCTGATGATTGAAGTGTCATGCATTATCTTTATAAAATCGATTGATTCGGGTATGAGACCGACTGAGATAATACTCGTTGTTACCTATGAATAATGTTTAAAATGTTAATATGCCAATGTATTGTATGTATCGTGTATATGGTTGTTGTATGATATATCCATTTCTGCGGTGTCTCACTCTCTGAGTTATATCAGGTCTCTTCGGGTTTTGATGTAGTACCTTGGTACTCCAGATGCGATATTGCAGAGGAGCCTTTCTAAGTCACTTGAAGACCTAGTGTTAGAGGTTGGGAAAATATTACGATTGGGGGTCTCTCAATGAATATTTGATAGAATGACCAACCTAGGAGTCGAGGTTGGGTTGTATATCTAAAAAGGTCGGTAAATGTAGTGTTATATACATCCATCTGTAGTTTAAACTTTTTCTTTCGAAAATGGAAACTTAGAGAAATGTTGTATGTCATGGTAACTTTGTTATGAATGTGGGTATCCGTTTTAAATGTATGTGTTATGGATTTGAGTTATCCTTAAACAAAAATTTCGTACCCAATTTTCTGACTTAAAAGAAAACAATTTTCCGAAAGCAACCAGCAAATTATCTCTTTTAATTTAAATTCCGCATGTGTTACATAGTAATACCCTAAGGGGGGTGTTACAGAGGGAGCATTCAAGTTATAAAATTTCGTAACTACAATATAAACATGAGTAAACGAAAACAATAAATAAAAGATTACTATACTAAAGCTACTTATTTATTTTGGAAAGCAAACTTAATAGTTTGGATAGTAAATCATTCCACTAAATAGGTGAATTTTAAAAATGGATTAACTAATTTTGAAATGGAGGTTCTTCTACACCTACCACATTGAACTTGTCCTGGATTACAGATAAAAATAAAAGTATTCCAACACAAAGTATTGAAGAAAGTATGTTAAGCTCTGATAATATGGAAGATAAAAAGATCAGTAACTTTGGCCATGAAAATATTGATAGAAAGGTGGCACAAGATAATGGGTGACATTACGACCATTAATTGATTTTTGGCCCAATCACTCTAATAACTTGCATATTATTAAAGATATTCCCATCGAAAGAACAAAGTACAACTCATTATGAAGAATAAAATAGATGGAGACACATCATTTTGAACTTGTTTAGACCAACTCAATTCGAAGGGTAACCACCAAATCAAATCTTATACACTAGATAACAAAGACTGAAATAATATGATGATGACCCAAGCAACTAATATGGATTAATAGTTAATAATTTAAAAGAAGAATACCTTCTTGTTGGGGTTGTCGCCAACTAATATGGATTAATAGTTAATAATTTAAAAGAAGAATACCTTCTTGTTGGGGTTGTCGCCAACATTGTTGGCATCTCAAGGAAAAACAACAAATCTCAAGAAATGCAATGTATGACATCAGAGTTCACTGTAAACATAAAGTAAGACAGCTAGGTAAATATAAGGAAACTGCAAAATGAGAAAATGAAATAGCAAAAAGAAATTGTGAAATCTATTAACCAATAAAAAATGAAACCAAACGACCAATCAAACAAAAAAACACCAAACCAAACAAATGTATGCTTCTAGGAATGTTAAAATTAATAAAAAAATCTCAAAAGATGCAATTTTTACATGAAAGTTCATTGAAAGCAGGAATAGATGAGAAAATATTTACTAGATGACAAAAAAAACCAGAAAATGAAGGAAAATTGCAAAATGACATAGGAAAAACAAAAACAAAAACCTTTGGAATCTACCTTGTTGGGAAATTGGGAAAAAAGGTGTGAATCCATAACAATTTGATATCATATAAGGAAAAAATGTGCAAAAAAGAAAAATAAAAGGAAGTCAGGAAAAACACAAGAGGTGATGAACCTCAAGTTCTTAAAAAATGCAAAGTCCAATTAATTTTAGAAGGAAAATCATATAAGTCTATGCAATTACAAAGTATCCAATAATTGAAATACTAAAATATCATCTCATTGGATAACTTTTCTAACCAAGGCAGTAAATTGCTATATCATGTAAAAACAATAATAAAAATCATCCTTAAATAATAGATAATTGTGCTTTATCAAGAAGACAAAATAAAAAGCCAACATAAACATATATGATTAGAACCAGTGTTATATCACAATACCAATTAGATTATCTAGAAACATAAAATGCATAGAAATTATTAGGACGTAGATAAGAAAGTGAAGACACAAAGCTTACCTTGTGGTTAAGACATGGACACAATCCTTGTAGGCAACTACAAATTGCTTGATGAAAAATGAAGCAGCCTCTTATTCTCCACCTATAACATAAGGTCCATTATATTTAGGGGTGGCAAAGCGGGCCGACCCGCCCCACCCCGCCACAAACCCACCATCAAGCGGGGCGGGGCGGGGCGGGTTGACCCGCCATTTGGAGAAGGGTTGAGCATCCCAACCCACCCCATTTTCTGGTGGGTTGGCGGGTTGACCAGCCAAGGTGTGATATGTAATAAAATGGGGTTGCGGGTTGGCGGGTTGACACACAAAAAAATATACAATTAAATTTTTTTTGAAAGAAAAATATAAAATTATTAAAAAAAATTATAAAAACAAATGCTAGATAAATAAACAATACAATAATAATGTAGCTTTAAATCGATGATATCACTTTTGCAATATCAAATATTTAACATGAATCATATTAGGATAAAAAATTTAGAAAAGCTATTAAGCAAATATAGCAAAATCAGAAAAACTATAAAGACAAAAATAAATTGAAAGGCAAACGGGTTGGCGGGCCAACCCGCCTCGACCCGCGTTTAACCCATATTTTCGGTGGGTTGGGCGGGGCTGGTCAAAGCGGGTTGGTGGGTTAGGGACCTCAACCCAACCCGCCAAAAAAGGTGGGTTAAACGGACAAACACGACGGGTCCAACTCACTTTGCCACCCCTAATTATATTACATGGGAAATTTAATAAATAAACAACTGCTATTGTAAGAGGAAGAAATAATGCATTTGACATCATTCTTAAAAACTGCAGCAACACACAAATTTAGAAAGCACATATGCTGCTTCTTTTATTTTTAACAATAGACATATAGATAAATTTACCATACAAAATGCATACCAAATGTGACTTAAATGGATATGCAAAATTCTCAATAAATAGCTCATATGAAGTTCATCAAGCTTCAAAAATTCAATATATAGTGATTATCTAGTAAGCACAA